>PVKB01003288.1:0-210653 GCA_004027205.1 Ctenodactylus gundi | reverse complement strand
AGAGGCTGGCGGGACCCCGCGGAAGTTGTCAGTCAAACTACTCCCTCCCACCCCCCGCCAGGCCTCTCCCTCGGCCGCGCGCCTTCGCGCGCGCGCGCGCATACGCAAACACATTTCCCCCTCGCCTGTAGCAACCTCCTTCCCAAGTTGTAGCGGTCGCCCGGCGGGTGCGCGGGGGAGGACTTCGGGCGCGCGGGGCCGTCCCGGCCGAGGGTGCGCGCGGCCAGGGTCCGAGCGGCGAGTCATCGCCCGGGCCATGAGGGGCCGGCACTGACAGGGACGCGAGGGCACTGCGGAGGCGGCGGCGGCCGCGAGAGGACCCGCGATGGCAGCTCCCCGGGCGGAGGCTCCGGGCCGGGCGCGCGGCGCCACCGGCGGCCGCTAAGGTGCTGGCCGGCCCGTCGGCGGAGGAGCCGGACGGCCGGGACGAGAGGCGCGCTCGGCGCCCGCACCACGCCCGCGCCCCAGTTGTCTAAACTTCGGGCTCGCGGCCACCCGCCCTCTACGCCCGGAGTCAACAACTTCTCCCCCGCCGCCCCCGCCCTCCGCTCCGCCGGCCCCGGGAGCTGCCCGCGCGGCGGGCACCGGGAGCCTCCGGCGCGGGGATGCGGCCGTGAGCGGCTGTCGGGGGGCGCCAGGAGGAGCTCGGCGGCGCCGGGGTCCCGCCGCGCCGCTCCCCCGCCTCCTGCCCGCGCGGGGCGAGCCGCGGCCCGAACTGCCGCACGCCAGGCCCGCGGAGATGTCGTCGTCGTCGCCGGCGGCGGGGGCTGCCAGCGCCGCCATCTCGGCCTCGGAGAAAGTGGACGGCTTCACCCGGAAATCGGTGCGCAAAGCCCAGAGGCAGAAGCGCTCGCAGGGGTCGTCGCAGTTCCGCAGCCAAGGGGGCGGCCAGCCGGAGCTGCACGCCTTGCCCCAACTCAAAGGTAACGTCCGGCAGGGCTTGGCTTGGCGACTCGAGTCCCCTGCCCGGCTCGATCGCGCTGCTGAGCCTGCGCCCCTCCGTCCCTGCTCGCCTCCCACCCCTCGACCAAACAGGTTTGATGGGAAGAATCTTGCTTTTCTCCTCCCAGGCTCACCTGCCACTTACCATCTCGGGGCCAGCACCCCTTCCCACCTGCGCGCTTGCCAGGCTGCCCATGCGTGCGACTGGGACTCCTGGGTCCCACGAGGTAGAATTCTTCCCTTCACTCCCGGCCCTGCCATTTCCCTGTCCCGGTTTGACGTCCCGTCTCATCTTCGGATCCTCACTTTCCGGAGTCGCACCTCCAGTTCGGACCACCGTTCGCTGGTCCTTCACTTCATTCCCCTTCCCACCGACGGATTGTTCTAAGAGTCGTCAGACCGGAATCTGTATGCAAGCTAGATCTTTAGAGGTGTTTATGAAGAAAAACCCCCCAAATCGGACCGGTGTGGTATCTTATTTAGAGGATCGTTAGGTTTAAATGTTGTCCTTTAAAATACTCTGTCGTCTGAGAGGATACGCATGCAGAATTTGGAAAAGCATACCGTAATCAGTCATACAGTTTCGCAGTGGAGTGGTAATTTAGTTTACTGGGCAGTGATTCCAGTGACTTTGGAAGGTTTGTACAGTAATTCAAATTGGTATCCGTGCCTAATGCCTTGCAGGAGTACTGGGTACTTATTTTGCCTTGGTTACTTTTCCCACTGGGTTTAGACGCTTTTCCATGAGTTGTTTCCTGGTGTCCTTGTTTATTCTTTGACAAACATTGGCCTTTAATTTTAGAATTTTAACATCTTTGCCTTTTATGAGATAGAACTTCCTATGGAACAAGATGATTATGTTCGTAGACATTTAAAAGAAATTCCTGCAGGAAAGAAACCGGCTAGAAATCTGAATCTTTCATTTTTACAAGGCTAGGAAACTAAAAAGGTTCGTGCTGAAATAGATAAATGTTCAGCAGATTTTTCCAGCCGTTTGAAACAGATCCAGTATCCCCTTCAACACCAGTCTGGTTTTGATTTGTCTTTGGTCTGTGAATCTAGCCTTAGTTTGGCAAGGAGTCTAAAGAAAGCCCCAGATTAAATCACAGTTGACCTACAATAGTTTTGGAACCCCATTCAGACCTTATACTTCCCTGCTTCTTGGGGTGTTTCTAAATCAAAGACATCCCATAGCCAAAATCAAACTTGCTCTTGAAAAGAGGTTTTAATACAAGTTTAGTCTGTACTATTGCTTTTTTCATTTGTTTGCTTATCAGCATACCATAACTGTTAAAATTGACGTAGGATATAGCTTGTGGTAGACCACAGTGACAGGCATCCCTAAGTCTTTAATTCTTTTTTTTCTTTGCCTTTTTTGCCTTTATTTTTCCCACCGTTTTTATTAATATATGTGATAATGTTTGCAGTGAACTTGAGTATTTGTGTACATATATATCACATCCACTTTACAATTCCTTCCCATTTTGGCCCTCGTGCACCCTCCCCTCATGCCCTCTCATTCCCACTACTATCACACCCATTTGGTTCTATACAATGAGGCTTCAATTCTTGAGTGATGTTATAGCTGTACAGTATTATCATTTTTTATATAAGGATACTGAATTGTTATTCATAGGTTTAAATTTTTACACTTCAAACATCATAGTTATTTTTATGGTTTCCTTTTTTTTTTCTTTTGAGACAGAATCTTGCCTTGTAGTCCTGGCTGGTCTAGTCCCTCGCCTCAGCCTTTCCAGTGCTGGGATTACAGGTATGCACCATCACACCCAGTTTTATGTGGTGCTGGCGAAATTGAACCCAGTGCTTTGCTCTTTAACCATTGACCTGTGCCCCTAGCTCCTATTTTCATGCTTTTGATTTTTTTCATAGGTATTGAGTCTATTTTGCAGTTTTAAGCTTGGTGCAGGCATTTTTTATTTTCTTATTTTTAAGTAAGATATTGGATTCCTAGTATTTTACGTGTTAACAACCACTTCTATGTAATAAAAATAATTGAATACTAAACATACGTTAGTTTCAACCAAGAGATGTAGCTTTAATACATTTTACTTTTCAAAGCCTGGGAAGAATATGCATATGTCCAAGTTATATGGGCTTTGGTTCAACAAATTGAAGGTGCCATAATGTTTTATTTATAGTATTTTGTAATTAATAGAGAAGAAAATAGTAAAATTGGATCTTTAGATTAAGGCTCGATATTTCATGAAAATGGAGTAGTCCTAAGGAAATTGTTCATCATAAATTTATTCAGAATACATTTTTGTAGATTTAATTGAGGAAATAAGACACCCTCTTTATAAGACCCACTAATAGAAAAAAAACTCCTTTTATTCCAGGTGCCAAAAATGCTTGAAAAGTGATTTTCTGAAAATTTCAGTCGCTTCATTTCGTCTGTTGGCAGTAGACTCTGTAACACCACAGAGTTAGTTGTTTTTTTTTTTTTTTTGTCAGTAGTAGTTTTTTCCATTTGTGGCTTTAACAAAAAACTGTGGAAAGCCCTTTAGTATGTGTGTGGAAGAACATTTTTCTTCCTGCTTTGAAATAAAATCTTCCTGTGGAGTGGTTCAGATATCTGTGGGCATCCAAGATCTTTCAAGTATGTATGCCGACCTGCTTATGTTACACTTTGTCCACATGGGTCTAAACTGGAAAGGTGCCAAGCTTTTTCCTCAAAGCATACTATGAGTAAGGATTAACAAAATAATCCATGTTTTTCATCTGTAAGAAGTTTATTTTTGCAAAATCATTTAGTAAGTGATTTGCAGGATTTTAATGTTAAGAATGTTGGAGATAAATTGTTTTGTTATAGGAAGTATTTAGAAAACAAACTTTGTTAAAATTTTTTTAAATGAGAAACTTATGTGGGTCTTGAAAATTAAACTTCATTATATTGTAAAGCAAAATTTTTTCCCCAAAAAACTTCATTATGTTTCGCTAATTGTGCTAGAAAATAGGAACATTTTGTTGGTCATTTTTTTCTGTATCAAATTTATGTTAGCATGACCTGTTATCCTTTCCATCTTCAACTTTTAAGAAATCTGTTATACATAGTACAAGGTTTTTCAGTCTAGTTACCTTGCTTTTAGTTTTTTGAAATATTGATTTAGTAAAGTATATATATACCTTATATCTTATTTATGTAACAGTTTATCATTTTTGCCAGGCCCTGTTGTTTCAAACCTGTAATCCAAACAGTCTGGGAGCCTGAGGCAGGAGGATCCCAGCCCACCCTGGGCAGTTTATCAGCTTAGCAAGAACCTGTTTCACAATAAAAGATAAAAGAAGGGTTGAGGGTGCAGGGGAGACCCTGAGTTCCATCCCTGGTAGACCACAGAAACAAATACAAAACTATCACTTTCAAATTATTTTACCTTTTTCTTTATTTTTGGTAATAAAACCATATTGCTCAGTACAAGTGGACCAATCCCAAGATGAATAGCCCTTAAACTCTGTAATCTGCTTCTTCACATCTGTTAAGGTAATGCTGTTTGTGTCCCATGTATTTTTACCAAAATTATATTTCACTGGGTCGTCCCAGCAAGATTTTTTGCAACATATCTACTGCCATTTTATTACTGAAAAGTTGCAGCTCAGCTTCATTTCTGACTTGTGACTATTTATCTGGATGGTGTTACAACTGACATTGATACTCAGCTCAAATCATTTCAGTGTTTTTGCTGTTAACTTGTTTTATGCTAATTTGAAACAATAAGATAACTGTAAGTTAAGTTAGGTCACTGGGGTTAATCCAGGGTCAAAGGTAAAATTTAATCTCAGTCATTTTCCTTATCTGTAAAATGGGGATAATACCTTCCATCTCCCAGGATTGAGGGGATTAAGTAAAATAATTTAAGTGCCTAAAAATAGGGAAAGAATGTTAGTTCCGTTCTCTTTCATGTTTGGAAATCCAGATTAAAATGTTTTTAAATGAAACATTATTAGTAAGATTACTTAAATAGTAAACTTTCCTAATGTATTTGAAGTATTTTATTTATAATTAGTTTCCAGATGTGATTTCTGTCAAGTTGTAGCATTGTTCAACATGAATGTGGAAATGAAGATAGGGTAAAGTCAGACTTAAAAATATTAAAATCTCTGGTAAGACTCTAATATTAAAAGAAATCAAATTAACCAATAGAATTGTGTAGATATGTGTTTCTCATAACAGCCAGTAACTAGCAAAGAACAGACCGAAACTGATATTGAGATGAACTCGTCTTCCAATGAGGTAAACTATTTCCCAAGTATCACCAGATTTTTTGTTGGTCCATGTTTATAAACTGGGTCCCATTAGAAGTATTGAGACTGGCAGTGGAGCTGCTGATTAAAGTGCCTTGCTTTGCTCTAGGGGGGAAATGTGTGCTTTGTGGAGGTATGTGTTCTTCTGAATTAATTGTAGAACAAAACAGTGATACAATCTGAAGCTTCATAGCTGTGTTAACTTTTTTTGTAGAGGAAAACACTACTACTCAGCTTTTAAGGTCTATAAATACTAAAGTTCATATAATTCCATCTAAGCACAAAGTCCTTTCTATAACTGGATGGCACTAAAGGAGAGTTGAAATTCGTTTGACTATGTTAAGAAAAATGTTTCCTGTCTGGAGAATGGTGAGGCAGGCCTCTAACCCCAGGCCTTTGGGAGGAGGAGGCAGGATTGCAAATTGAAGCCCAGCCTGGGCAATTTGGCGACTTAGACTTTGTCTCAAAAAACAAAACTAAATAAAATAAGAAAAACAAGTTTCCAAAAGGATGTAACATACCAGGATTATTTTTTCTTTGGGCTATTGTCATATTCCTTTTGTAAGGCTAAGTTTTTTTTCTTTATGATTTTTGGCTCTATTTCTTAGAGATACTGTTAAATGTGATATCTTTTGCTAGTCTTCACATGAAGGAAACACTTTTCTACTTTAACAGCTTCAGAATTCCTGTTCCGGATCATATCCCCTTGTCCCATTTTATTACTTTCTTTGATTCTTAATTTAATTTTGGGTTATTTTATGAAGCAACTAATGGAATAAAGAGATAATCAAGGAGAATTCTGTATTTGGCATACTGGGATGACCGCTGAGTAGAGCCCTGTCCTGTAAACAATAGGTTTAAGTTGTCTTCTGACTTGCTCCAGATTCACAGTTGATTTGGACTAGTTTAACAAAGACCTCTGAACTTGAGTGAAATCATGTTCACCGGCAAGAGTAGCGTTTTCTCCCTTGATAGAATCACAAAGATGAGTTAGTCTTTAATGAGTTACTGCCCCTTTGGATTTTAGAGAGGCTTGTCAACAAAAGTAGTACATGTGGGAAGTAATAGATTTTTGTGCTTTCTGTTTTTCAGTTGCAAACAACTGCAGACAGAGACTAGTTCACTTCTATTTTTATGTGTTTGGCACCCTGGTTCTCCTTGTTGTACACTTGGAGAACTTTAAAAAATACTAGTACCTGGGCCCCACTCCAGAGAGATTGTGAATTAATTGCTGGAAGATGGATTGCAGGCATATGTATTTTTAAGAGCTCTCAGGGGGATTCTAATGTGCGGTCAGGGTTGAGAATCATTGGTTTAGCATTACCTGTTGATTTAATTCATTAATTGAGACTTTGTCCTTTCCTTCTGGTACCTGTGGTTCCTTGCACAGCCTAGGAACATGTACTGCCCTCACTTCACCCCTGATTTTTACATTTCACTTTCTTAACTTTGCTGCCCCCTGTGGCCATCAGCTGCCTACCCGGAGGGTAGGTGGTGCTGTTAGAAGCTGGAGTTTTAAGTATACTGAGATGGTTGTCAACTTGCTGTTATATCATTAAAGCCCTGCTATTATCATTCAGTGGCAGGTGGTCAGTTTTCCTTTTCTTTAATTTTTAGAGTTGAGGTGCTAGGCAAGTAAAATTGAGAATGTGGGTTAGATGTTTGCTCAGGTTTTTTTAATCCCATCATTCATGATAACATGTAATAACTACAGCCACTTGGAAAAGTATAACTGATTTTTTTCTAGACGTTTCTGCTTCTTGGAGATCTAGACCTCATGTAATCATGTATTGGATACGTTAGACAAGAGGAATTGAAGAAAGAAACTATTGAACTTGGTTGCATTTTCAACTGTGCCTTAGATTTGCTTTCACAAGAAATATTTTTCTCCAGAGTGTTTTCATATCTGCTATTTTAGTTCATCTTGACCTCAGCTTTTTAATTGAAGATAGAGCAGTGAAGACCTAAGGCCACTTGTACTCCATATCCTTATTTTATCTTTGGCCTTTCTGCTAGCCAGTTTGAATACTGGTATTAGTTGATTTGTTATTTGGGGTGAGTCGTGCAGTCGTTATATAGTGATGTTCTCCCTCCAGAAAGAGATGGGAAATTTGTGTGTGTGTGTGTGTGTGTGTGTGTGTGTGTGTGTGTATGGAAGCAGATGTCTGTCTCTTTTTCCAAACCTGTTATAGCACCAAATATAGTATTCTGTGCATCATATTCTGTGGTTATGTAGACAAAATCTTATTTGTGTTTGTTTTTTTGAGACAGGATTTGGCTAAGTTATTCAGTATAACCTCAGCCATATGGTCCTTCTGCCTCAGCCTCCCAGGTAGCAACAATTATGTCAGTGCTATCACATCAGCTAGAATCACTTTTTTTGGTGAAGATATTATTTGTTGATTGTCTTCGCTTTGACCCCCACCCAGTTCATTGTGCTTTTCTGAGTGATGTTTGGTACTGTCTACCAGAGATTGTTTCTCTTGCTTTTACATGTTTATTCTTAAAACTGGTTCCAGCTTATTGAAATTTAGAAAATTCTGTTTTTTAAACATTTTGATGGAAAGAGGTCAAGGTAGATTTAAAACAAAGGTTGGCTTACTATCATATTTTGCCAGTGACTAGTGTAAACGGTATTTTTCCTTATTGATTTCTTGCTAGGAAAGTTACTGTATAAGATTCATGTGGGAAAGTTATACTGAGGGACTAGAGTAATAGATCATCGGTTAAAACACTTGCCTAGCAAGCACCAGGCCCTGAGTTTGATTCCCAAGTGCCACATAAACTGGGCATGGTGATGCATGCCTATAATCCCAGCACTCTGAAGGCTGAGATAGGAAGATTGCTGTGAGTTCAAGGCCAACTTGGGTTTCATAGTGAGTTCAGGACTAGCTTGGACTACAGAACAAGACCCTGTCTCCAAAAAAAAAAGAAACACTGTGCAGACTCTCAGACATGGACACACACACACACACACACACACACACACACGATGTATCTATATATATTAAATTGAATAAATGAATAATTATTTTACAGTAACTTCTAAATTTGAAATACAGTTTTTATTTATAAAGATGTCCTTGAAAGAGATGAAAGCAACAGATTTAAATGTGTGTAATTACTTTTTGTGCATATCATATAACAAGAAACTTAATTGCTGAAAAAGTTTTACATGACAGGGTGAGTTTATGTAGCATGTACTTTACTTGTCTGGGCAGGATAATTGACTAATAAGCAGTTTCAAGACAATTTTTTATATATATCTTTTTGAACTCTTTGCTCAAAGAATTTGTTTGTGTGGGCATTTTGGTGAGCAATGAAGAATTTTAGAAATCCTGTGATTCTGATTCAGATTTCCTCAAGAAACCTAGTAGGATGTTTGCTGAATGTAGTGTGTTCACATGGTGAAACTCAGAGAACCTGCTTCTAACTTGGATACTGAAGGCAAGAGATTTTTTTGGGAACACGCACCTCTTGCTGGGATCATGATGCTTATTTCACTCACTCACACGTCTTACAGTGAGCCTTCAGTGCTGAATGGGACCTGAAAGTCATTTTGGGTAGCCTCCTGTGGGAATTTGCTTCACTCACATTGAGCTGACTTAGGTTTCTGCTCATTTCATCACAGAAATTTTTTTCAAAGTAGGGAAAAAAAGACAGGGTTTTTTTTTTAGCTCTTTGGAGACTTTTTTAGATTTTGCTTAGTTAAGTGTGTAAACTGGTGACCATAAATGAAGAGATGAAATACCCGAACAGGAGATTTTTAATGACTGGGCTCAGAACTTGCAATAAGAAATAACAATCTTAATACAGCTTCAAAAATGATTGTGTCTATTTAAGTAGTTTTGCTTTTGTTTTAGTTACTGGTAAAGAATGTTTTAAAATTATTGTCAGAAGTCAAAGATTATTTCAAGTATTGTTATTTTTGTGCTTCTATATTAATAAAAATGGAAAAAGATGAAGCAGGTTTTGTTATAATCCCTGTATTTTGATTCTCAAAATGGATGGCATTTAAAATCGTGACTTTTAGATAGACTTTTTAAAGATACCCATTTCCTGAAGTTATAAGTAAAACACAGCATAAATCTTTAGAAATATGTATCAGGCTTAAAAAATAACTTGTACTACCATTCTTTTAAGTGGCCAGCAGAAAAAGTTTATTTTCCTGCTGTGAAATTAGACACATACTTTATCTCCAAAAATATATTAGTAAAATATTTTCTCTCCTTGATTTCCATGCTGCTTAAAATTTAGGTGAGCAGTTGTAGAGATTAAAACTTTACTTACTTAAATTGGAACAGTAAGTGCTTTTTCTTTTAAAATTAAGTGTATTTAGGAGCTTGTATTGTGAGGAATACAAACTGGTCAGCAGGCAGTTTCTTTTAGTGTGACACGCCTTAGGATAAGATGTTGGGGGATGTATGAGAGAGAAGGCCTTGTTTTCGCTTGAAAGGGAAGAGAGCTGAGAAGGAAAGCTTCCTGGAAAAAGTAGTAGGTAAACTGAGACCTGAAAGACTAGAAGGTGTTAGGCCAAGAATAAGACTGGCTAGAAGAGAGGCTGGAGCTTTTTGTGTTGAGGAAGGGGTGTGGGCATTTTACTGCATTTATTCCTGACAGTAGGATGTAGATGAGAATAACACTAGTTAGGGTGCTGGCCAGGCACAAGGCAATGTGGAGAAGAGTTGCAGCAGCCTTGCCAGTGTGGGAATGGGTAATATCATGGGCTGTATGTGGGAAGAGGGAAGAATTAACTTTCCCCCATTTCATTGATACGTGTATGTGCAATATGTAATATTTACATTGATCTTGAGTATTTGTACATATACAGTTTGTGGCAAAATTGCAAATCCTTCCCCTGTCCCTTTTGACTCCTCCACCCCCTCCCAATAGTTCCCATTATTCTCTTTTGGAAACATTCCCAGAAAAGGTATTGCTGGATCGAAGGGGATATTTGTTTCCAATCTTTTGAAAAAATGTCCATACTGCTTCCGTAGTGGTCGAATCAGTTTACATTCCCACCAGCAGTGCAGGAGGGATCCTTCCCCTGCCCCGCAGCCTCACCAGCACTGATTGCTGTTTGAGTTCTTGATGTACACCATGCTCTGTGTGGTTAGATGGTATCTTAATGATGTTTTGATTTGCATTTCTCTAATGGCTAAGGAAGTTTAATATCTTTTCAAGTATTTACTGGCCATTTGAACTTCTTAATCTGAAAATTGCCTATTTATTTCCAATGCCCATTTTTCAATCAGATCTTTGAATTTTTTTAGGGGCTTATTTTTCTTCAGTTCCTTGTATATTCTAGTTATGAGCCTCCTATCTGAGGTATTAGTGGTAAATATTTTTTCCTGTTCCATTGGTTCTCCCTTTACTCTGTTGATAATTTTCTCTGCTGTGCAAGAACTTTTTAATTTGAAATTGTCCCATTTGTTAATTCTGGGGACTGTTTCTTTGGCTCTTGGTGTTTTGTTGAGAAAGTCCTTGCCTACACCTATATCTTTTAGATTTTTGTCTAATTTGTCTTCTAGAAGTTCAGTGTTTCAGTTTTAATATCTAGGTCTTTGATCCACTTTGTTTTAATTTTGGTGCACAGTGACATGTGTGTGTCTGGATTCATTCTTCTGCCTGTGGATGTCCAGTTTTCCAAGCACCAAGTGTTGAAGAGGCTATTTTTTTTTTTTTCAGTGTATGCTTTCGGCTCCTTTATCAAAGATCAGGTAGCTGAGGGTGTGTGAGTTTGTCTCTGCAGCCTCTTTTCTTTTCCACTGGTTGATCTGTCTGTTTTTGTGACAGTACCGTGTAGTTTTTATAACTATTTCTTTGTAGTATAACTTGATGTGTGGAATCATAATGCCTCCTGCCTTCGTATCGTTACTCAGTATTGCTTCGGTTATTCTAGGTCTTCTTTGGTTCCATATGAATTTAAGGATTGTTTTTTCAAGTTCTGTGAAAAAAAGTTGTTGGTATTTTGATACGAATTGCTTTAAATCTGTATATATCAGTTTGGGCTGTATAGTCATTTTGTCTATATTCTGGCTATCCAAGAACAGGGGGTGTTTTTCCATTTTCTAATGTATTCTTCAACTTCTTGCTTTAGTGTAATATCATTTTCTTTATATGGGTCCTTTACTTCCTTGATTTATTTCTAATTTTTTAGCTGGGCTGTTGAGAATAGAATTATTCTTCTGAGCTTTCTCAGCAAGTTCATTGTTAGTGTAGAGGAATGCTATTGATTTCTTAGTATTGATTTTGTAGCTTGCAATTTGGCTGAATTTGTTTATTATTTCCAAAAGTTTCATAGTGGAGGTTTTGGGGGTCTTCTGTGTAGATAGTCATATCATCCGCAAATAAGGATAGACTGACTTCCTCCTTTTCAGTGCTTATTTCCTTTATTTCATTTTCTTGCCTGATTGCTGTGGCTAAAGTTTTGAGGACTATGTTGAATATGAGTGGTGAGAGTGGACAGCCTTGTTGTGTTCCCTCATTTAAGGGGGTATGCTTTCAGTCTCTTCCCATTTATTATGATATCTGAAGGAGTTTTGGCATATATGGCTGCTATCAATTTGAGGTAAGGCCTTTATTTCCCTCAGAGATTTTTTTTTTTTTATCATGAACAGATGTTGGATTTTATCAGATGCCTTTTCTCCATCGATTGAGATGATCATGTGGTTTTTGCTCTTGCTTTTGTTGGCATGGTGTGTTACACTGATTGATTTTTGAATGTTGAACCAGCCTTGTTTCCCAGGAATGAAGCCCACTTCTTGATCATGGTGTATGATCTTTCTGATTAATTGCTGGATTCTGTTTGCCAGAATCTTATTGAGAATTTTTGCATCTATATTCATTAAGGAGATTGGTCTGTAATTCTCCTACCTGGTTACATCTTTGTTGTTGGCACTAGGGTGATGCTAGATTCTGGAAATGAGTTTGATAGTGTTCCTTCTCTTTCAACTTCGTGGAACAGTTTGAGCAGCATTGGAGTTAACTCTTCCCTGAAGTACTGAAAAAGTTCTGCTGTGAATCCATCTGGTCCTGGTCTTTTCTTTGTGGGTAGAGACTTTATTACTGCTTCAGTTTCTTTGTGTGGGACTTATTCAAGGTTTTTATGTCGTCTTGGTTCAATTTTGATATTTTGTATGTGTTAGAAATTCATCAGTTAGGGAAGAATTAATTTTAATACAGTTGCAACTTGAGCAGCTTAGATGTATGATAGTTTACTGAGAGGGAAAGTGACATAGACAAAATTTGTGAAGAGAAGATAATATTTGTGAGACATGTAGAGGTGCCTGTGGAAGAGTGAAGTGCCTTTGTAGGAAGGTAATCACTTGGGTGGTTAGTTAAGTAGATCTGTGCTAGAGATAACGGTTTGGAAAGTCTTTAGCTTGTAGGTGGCATTTGAAGCAATGTAAGTTGAAGTGACTGCCCAGTGAAGATGTATAGAATAAGAAGTGGCCAAGGAATGCCAACATTTAGATAATGGCCAACCAAGAGGCAGGAGGGACAGAATGATTGAGGGCCGGGTAGTCCAGGGAGCTGTTAAGAGTAGTGACAGTAAAGACGTGAACAGGTCACATAACTGAGGTTTCCATGAGTTTGGCGATCTTCAGCCATACTGGTGACTTGCTAGGTGTTTCAGAGGACTGCAAGACTTGACACAAGGGATCTATAAGGCAAAGAGCAAGTGAGAATTGTGTAAAGTGTCAATTAGTATGACTAACTGTTTTATAGCTGCTGGTGAAAGATATATGTGGATTATAGCAGAATAAAATTTTAGAAGTACCAGTTGGGAGGTTATTTTAATTAGCTAAGCTTCGTCAAGGGCTGCAACAGTAAGAGATGAATAGAAATTTATTGGAGATAAATCTTCGAAAGGGCTTCTTAATGAATTGTTTGGGCAGAGGAAGATGGAAAGGGAAAGTTCAGTATCCTGGATTTTTTTAGCTGGGATACCTGGCAGATAGAGGCATGTAGGGCCACTGGGAATGGAGTGTACTGTAGAGTGACGCAGCTGTGGGAAGAAAATACAGATTTTTATTTTGAAAAATATAAATTTGAGATACCATTTGAAAACCCAGTTATAAATATAAAATAACTTTTTGGCATGTGAATCAAAGAGTACCCATGTGGTAATTTCTGTGACTTCTAAAGATTCATTACATTCTTTAATTTGATTTGTAGTGGCCTGCCAGAGCTTTTAAATTTGCTTATTAGAAGATGTCTATAACTTAAGTGACTGGCCACTTGATCTTTTGGCCATGTAGGAACTACCTGTTCACTACTCAGTGTAACATCTTCTGGGAATACTTGGTGGCAAGATGTCCTTGGTATGTGCATGCCGTAGACCAGAATATATTGGAGATACATTGGGAAATATATTAAGAAAAATAAATAAATATATTGGGAGAAGTGCACAAATAAGGTTAAACTATAAGGCCCAGTTTTGCCTTGTAAATTAAGTGCTTTGAGACCTGAAATCTACACATTCAGGAAGTCAGTCCTGATTTGTTTCATGAATTAGTACTGAGAAACAGTGAGCGTAGTCATGTAGCACATTTGTGTCACTGCTAGATTTGTTTGGAGATGGTAACCACTCAGGTAAAGTTATGATGAACTCCCATTAGAAGCTCTATAGATTATAAAGAACTGATTAGAATTTGTCATATTTTTACCTATCTTTTGGAAATGCTGGTTATATTTCAGACCTTTCTACATAAGGAAAGTTTTCTTAGAATGTGATTATATTAGCATAGCACTGTCTTCAGATCAATTTTCTCCAGTTTGAGAGAGAAAAATAAATTGTAGCAGGATAATGGAGACTTGTGCATAAAAACCAATTGGGCTAATTTATTTCATTGGTTTTACTTTACTAAACCTCCAGACAATTGAAATTAGACAATTATGTGCCATCTTCTTAAGTAGCTTTCCAGATGCATTTGTACTTCCAGTGAGAGGACCAGCCTAACTTTGAATCCAAAATGGAACTAAAGTAGCAAATAAAGCCATGAGCTAGCTGCTTTTGAGGTGCGTTTATTTTCTGTAGTCATATTTTCTTTGTAGGAAATTTTGTCATTCACGTAGGAAAGGTAAAAATAACTCAGTTTATACCTGGCTACCAGATATACAGGAACGAGTTTTTGTCATTTATTTTGATCATGTGTCCTTAATTTGGATCACCTGGGTGATCCTACATTTAACATTTTGAGAATTTTTTTTAAGGCCCAGAGAAGTAGCTTCTATGAAATAGGAAAGACTATTTTTAGGATACAATACTTTCAGTGAGTCATAAGTGAGTCTCAGTTTTCATGGATTTCTAAAATAAGCTCATTTAAAAAAATATGCAGTAAGAAATGTCATATTCTTAACTATACTACTTTTTATAATAGCTTTATTATTTTTGTAAAAATGTTCAGACTGTTAAAAACAACTCAAAGAGATATTACAAAAATAGAAAATATTCCATATCCAGAGAAATCTCAGGTTTTTGAGTGTCATCCTCTTTTTTTCTGTTAATGGGCTCTTACAGTGTACTCAATGCTGTTCTGTAACCTGCGAATTTCACTTAATAGAATGTAATGAATAGCAGAATAACATAATTGTTTTCTGAAGTAAAAAAAAAGTTAAAATTGTTTCTGAATAAATTTTTAATTTCTAGACATTCTGAATCAACTCATTTGAAACCTTGGCTATAAATTTCTTAAGAGGAGGAGAAATAACTTAAGAATACTGATACTTGATTTCGGCAAGGCCAACTATAGATCTCTTGGGAAGCCCAGTTAAAAGAATGTATCATCTTCTCAGAAAATATATACAACAATATAAATGTAAACAATTTTAAGGTTCTAAGATTTGCACTTCTGCTACCCAGAAGCCCATCTGTGATGATGATGATAGAGGAAGTTGGGGGGTCTGTAGAGCTTAGGTCCTGCTGTAGATGCTTGAACACTTTGTTAAAGAAGGCAGTATTTTTTCTTAACACAACGGCAGGTGTTTTTTAGGAGTTGTAGAAAGGAGTATCTGCAATGTAGAACCTTGTCAGTCATTAAAACTGAAGATACCTGTAGCCTTCTGTTCCATCTATAGAAGCTGGTTTGTATTTCTTGTTCCTGAGAAGTCCCAAATGAGAAACAAAGATACTTCAAAAAACTTCTTTAGTAAAAAAAGGTTTATGTCCAGATGGAATTAAGGAGTGACACAAGTGTTTCATTTACTTTCCTAGGAGACTGTTTTAAACATTATTCCTAACGTCCAAGGTTCTACATCTCATCCATAGATTTTTAACACCCTATTAACTTAGTCTCATTTCTTTTTCTTTCTTCTTTATCAGGGTTGGTTTTTTAAATATAAAAGGTGGCATATAATAATTTTTTAAATACTTGATCCATGTATTTTAACACTTCTACAATGTAATGTACTATATTATAATACTGCAATATACTATATTTGAATGGTAATAGATTAAAGCATGGTAATATTTATGTTCTTAAAAGTTGTAGATAGTACATTAGATGTTTTCTTAATATATATTTGTAAATTAGAGTTATCTAATTGATAGTGTGCATGTGTTCAGATTTTCTAAAATGGTTTGCAAGTTTTCTTATGATTTTTAATTTTAAAGAAATTACAGACTCTTAAGTCATGCTCAGTCACAGTGCTGTGAGTCACTTGTTAATAAACATTTCCATTGTTACTTTTTAATGACACGAACTTTAAAGTTTCAAATAAAATCTGATTTTAGATTCTTAGTTATTAATGTTCTAGGGGTATTGCCAAAAAAAGCTACATGTCCTATATTCTGTGCCAGTTTCTTAAATTAGAATCTTGGATTGCATCCTCAGCGTGTCACTGTAGTGGTATTGCTGGGTTGCTATGATACGGTGCTTGTTCTATAATTTGTAGCATGAATTCTGTATGAGATCTTACTTTAGATTTCAAATGTATTAGCAGCAGTAGTTGGGGGGTAGAATACCTTTTTCCAGTAATACCTGTAAAACTATTATTTCTATTGCAAATGAAGATACTGCTACTCCAGATACTTAACATTAAATGTAGAGGATTAACAACTGAACAACTTGAAATAACTTGGTTATCCCTAAGAAGTTTATCACATTGACTTTAATCCAGATGGGCAAGAAGCCAAAGACTTTCCAATAGTTCATAGAATTTTACCATTCTTTTACTAGTACTTGAAATCTTTAGAGATACAAATATAAACTACAATTTCTAAAAGATGCATTTTAGGTGGTACCAGCAAAACCACATTATTGGGGAAATCTCTAAATTATTTTACAGAGTTTTTTTTTTTCATTCAGTGAAATGTTCTTTAACCCTGCATAGCCATAGCCATATTAGTGGAATATTATTGCTTCTATTTTATATGTTGGTTTGGGATTCTCATTTACATGTTCTTTTAAGTTTTTATCTAATTTAATATAAACCACAGGCTTAGACAAAACAGGATTCTTAATATGTATTCTACACACATTTGTGGTAGACTGAGGTTCACGATTGTTCTTTTGGTCTGATTTTTAAATTTTGTCTTTCAGTAATATTTTGAGTTTTTTATATGGAAGTATTTTAGAGATTAGGACTGGACAATTTTAAGAAGACAGCTTTATTGAGATGTAATTCGCATATCATAGAGTGCACCACTTTAAGACAATTCAGTGAATTTTAGTATATTGACAGATTGGAGCTACCACTACAGTCAATTTTTTGAATATTTCCATAACCTCAAAAGGAATTCCATGCCCTTTCACTGTCACCCTTTGGTAGCCCCCTCTTCTCCCAGTCTGAAGCAACCACTAGTCTATGTTTTGTTTCTAAAGCTTTCTCTGTTCTGAGCATTTCATATGTGTGGACTCATGTGCTCCTTTGTAGATGGCTTCTTCCCATGAGTAAAATATTTTCAAGATACATCCATGTTGTAGTGGGTGTCAGTACTTCATTCCTTTTCATGGATGAACAATATCCTGATATTGTGTGGCTTTGTGTAATGTTTTCAGGGTTCATCTGTGTTGTAGCGGGTATCAGTACTTTATTCCTATTGATGGTGAAGTGCTCTGTTGTATGGGTGTACTGCACTGTACTGGTCCATTATCGCTTGTGAGACATTTGAGTTGTTTCCGTCTTTTGGTTATTATGATAACGTTGCTATAAATATTCATGTACAAGGTTTGTGTAGGAATGTATTTTTATTTCTCTTGGGTGTCTACCTAGGGATGGGATCTCTGAGTCATATGACTCTCAGGGTTTGATTGCCCTGAGGAGTAGGCCGCCCTGTTTTCCACAGCAGCTGTGCCATTTTCATACCCACTTCTGGGGGTCTGATCACTCCACATCCTCATGAGTGTGTTTATCCTCACTTCTGGGTGATGGCCATCCTAATAGAGGTGAATTCGTGTCTCCTTGTGGTTATGATTTGTATTTCCCCAGTGATGTTAAACATCTTTGAATGTGCTTCTTGGTCACTTGTCTGTCTTTCCTGGAGAAATACCTATTTAGGTGATTTTTTGTTTGTTTGTTTCATTTTGTTTTTAATACAATGAAGAGGATTGAGCCCAGGGCCTTGTGGATCCCAGGCAGGTGGTCTGTCACTGAACTGTATTCCTGGCACGCCCACACATGAATATTGTAGATCGTACCCAGGGCTTTCACACTGATATACATTCAACCCTTTTTTAGTTTTCATTTTATTTATTAATGTATTTTGAGACAAGGTCTCACTCTGTAGCCCAGGCTGGTCCTAAATTCACTGTGTCACCCAGTCTAGCTTGGGACCCATGGCAGTCCTCTTGCCTCAGCCTCCTGAGTGCCAGTGTAACAGGCATGCACCGCCACGTCCAGTTTTATGTAGTCCTGAGGAATCGAACCCAGGGCCTTAAGCTTGCTAATGAGGCATTCTAACTGCTGTGCCATTCCTCCAGCCCGTTTGTTATTTTAAAAGGGTCTCCTTAACCAGCTAAGTTGTCTAACATGTGATCCTCTTGTCTCAGCCCTCCAGAGTGCTTGGATGATAGGTGTGCACCACCGTGCCCAGCTTCCAGCTCATTTGTTAACTGAGCTATTTGTCTTTCAGTCAGTGAGTTGTATGAATCTTTAGATATTCTTGGCAGAAGTCGTTTTGTGTTTTTACTTTCTTGATACTATCCCTCGAAGCGCAGTAGCTTTAATTTTTATCAAGTCTAAAGTATCTTTCTTGTTGATTGTGCTTTGGTCTCACATGTAAAAATCCTTTCCAAATCTGAGGTCATTAAGATTTACCTCTATACTTTCTCCTAAGAATTTTAGATTTATTCCATAATTTCTATTTGTTGTCTTTATTTTTATTTGTCTTAAATTATTTTCTGTTTTTCCCTTTGATGTCCTCTTTGGCTCATCAGTTATTTAGGAGTACTTAACTTTTCATATTGATGAACATTCTTTTTTTTTTTGTAATTCTGATTTCGTTCCCTTTTCACCAGAGAACATAGTTCATATTACTTATGTTTTTTAAAATTTTTAGAGGTTTGTTTTAGGACCTGGCATATGGTCTGTTTTGGAGAATCTTCTATATATGCCTGAGACTGTGTATTCTGTGGTTGGTTGAGTTCTAAAGTGAGTGTAAGTTCTATAGTGTCCTGTAGAAGCCTGGCAGGCGGGTCGAGTGGGCAAGGTGATTTTGCTTGTGATTTTGATTATGCTTCCTCGTTGCATCTGTTGTGGAAAGTGAGGTGTTGAACCCTTCCACTCTTAATTGCTGAGCTGCCTTGTATTCCCTTTATTCCTGTTGGGTTTGCTTCGTGGATTTTGGTACTGTTAGTAGGTGCAGTTATGTTTGTAATTGTCAAATATTCCTAATGAATTGACTTATTTATGCTATAAGATTCTTTTCTTTACCTCTGATAAAACATTTTAAAACCATTTTGTCTACTATCAGTACGGAGTCTTGTATTTTCCTGTGGTTATTTGCATGATGTACAATCTTCTGTCCTTTTCAGTCTCTTTGTATATTTCAGCCTAAATGCATCTTCTAGAGATCACATGTAGTTAGATCATTTTTTTAAAATCCAGTCTGACAGTTTTCTGCCTTCGGCTTAGTTCATTCACATTTAATATTATTATTGATATAGTTGGGTTTATGCCTTATCTCATTATTTTGTTTATGTACCTCTTCTCTTCCTATTCTTTATTTTTTCTTTATTACTGTTTAGAATTAAGTGAATATTTTTCTAATTCATCATTTACTTTTGTTTAATGATTTTTGCCACATATTTTTAAGGATTTTTTTTTTTTTTTGGTGTGTGATTGCTTTTGGGATTGTCATTCACATGTATATCTTAAATTATTAGGATCAGCTTCAGGTTTTTACTTGTGTAGTTCCATTGAGGTATAGATTTATTAAATCTTTTTGTCGCTTTCCTTTTGTGGTATTATTGTTACCCCATTGTCTATTAATGTGATAACCCCAGCTGAACATGGTGGTACATGCTTGTACTACCAGCTGCCTGGGAGGCTGAGGAGGGAAGGTGACAAATTCAAACTACCCTGGAAATTTAATAAGACCCTGTCTCAAAATAAAGAGGTTGGGCATGTAGCTCACTGTGAAGGTCCTGGTTTCAGCAACCAGTCCAGAGTTGGGGCAGGGCGCATCACACCCCAGGAGCACATCACTGTTGCTGCTTTGTCATCAGTAGTAGTTTTTATCTCAGCTCCTCATTTGTGCTGTTATTAACAAATATATTATAAATATGTTTCTGTGTATCAACAACCTAAAATCTGTAGGATTGAAGGAAAACATAGCAGTTAAAACTCAGGCCTAGCAAGCACAAGACCCGGAGTTTGAATCCCCAGCCCCACATAAGCTGGGCATGGTGGTGCAGGCCTATAATCCTAGCACTCAGGAAGCTGAGGCAGGAGGATTGCTGAATGTTCAAGGGCTATGTAGTGAGTTCAGGACCAGCCTGGATTGCAGAGCAATACTCTGTCTCAAAAGGAATAAATAAATAAATAATAAAATAGTTAACATAGGAAAACAGATACATATAATACATATTTACATAATTACTAACACTTGGAAGTCTGACAAGGAGGATTGCAAGTTCATACCCAGCCTGAGTAATTTGGTGTATTAGCAGGACCATGACTCAAAAAATATAAAATAACTTGGGGATGTAGCTTAATGCAAAGGCCTTGAGTACAGTTCCCAGTACCACAGTAAACATAACATAACATAGTTACCATTTTATCCATGTTCTCTGCTTTTTTTTGTATTCACCTTGTCTGTGATAATCAAGATGCACGACCTTATATACCAGTTGCTCAGGACGAGTGTAATTCATCATAAAAAGCTTTTAAATTATCATCTGTGGTCACTTAACAGCCTGAAGGAATTTCTTCAGTGTTTCTTGTAAGGCAAAGATCCTAGTAGGATGTTTTCTTGTATTTGTTTACCCGGATGTCCTTATTTTGACTTAACTGTTTAAAGATAACTTTGTTGGATATAGAATTTGGGGTTGACAGTTTTCTTTTTTTTTTCTTTGAGAACTTTGGATATGTTACTCTCTGTTCTGGCCTCTTGTGTCTTTGCTGAGAAGTCAGCTGTTGATCTGAGTTCTTATAACTGATAGCTGTTCTTCTCTTGCCCTTCAAGGTTTTCTGTCTTTGACATCTAACTTGTAACTACAGTGAGTCTATGGGTCTTTTGGGATTCAGCCTTCTAGGAGTTTGCTCAGCTTCTTGAGGTTGGGTTAGAGTTACTCGGTACATTTAGGAGGTGCTCAGTCGTGATTTCCTCAGGTGTTTTTCCTGCATTTTTCCCACTTGTCCTCACGTTGCTCCCGTTGTACGTGTGTTGATGTAGTTGGTGATGGTTTCTCTGAAGCTCTGTCCTTTTTTTTTTCATCCTGTTTTGTTTCTGTTCTGTAGATTGTCTCTCTTGATGTATCTTTAAGTTCCCTAATTCTTTTTTAATGCAGTTCCTACTCCTGATGAATCCCTTTCAATTTTTCATTTTGTCGTTACATTTTTTAACTCCTAAGATTTCCATTTGATTTTTTTTTTGGTGAATTTTTTTTTTTTGCTGATTCCCTGTATTTGGTTTGCCATTGTCATCATACCTTTCTTTATATCCTGAAGGTTTTCGATAACTCTTTGGACATACTTGTAATGACTGCCTTGAAGTCATACTCTGTTCTACCCAACATCTTGTCATTCTTGTGGGCAGTCTTTGCTTGCTTGCTTTTTCCTGGATGGACTTTGGCCCATACTTTTGTGAATATGTGTGTTATAAACTGGAAATTTTAAATGATATCGTAATGTTGTGTACTAATTCTAACCTTAAGCTCTTGTTATGGTCACTTATTTGTTTAGCGACTGGGTGAAGTGTCCTCCCATTGCTGTGATAAATCTCTAATATCCCTCAGAGACATGAAGCTTTGTTTATGCCCACAGTCATCCTGCTGGGACAACAGCAGTTTGGCAGGGTTCTCGTTGTCCTTTCTGACCACATCCCCAGCTGCTAAGTTCCACTACTTTCCAGCTGACTCCCAGTTGTTTTTCAGGGATCTGGGGCACAAATTGTCCTAAAGGCCAAGCACAATCAGATTCAGGCTATGGAAAGAGAGTTCCCATGGTAAGCATTTGATCTTCATTCTGACACTGGGAGGACTCCTCCAAGCTTTATCTGTTCCTGAATCTCTAATTAATTGGCCTACAGTTTAGCCTGTTTCCCTAATGAACCCAGAAATCTCCACATTCCTTCATCATAATCTCTGCTCTTTTTGAGAGCGCCCTTAGGCTTGAATTTTTCATGCTTTGTGGCAAATGAAGTCAGTTCTTTTGTAAAAAGATGTAACTGTTCCAATCTGGACTACAGAGCAAGGTCCTGTCTGAAGAGAGAGACAGAGATTGTTTTTTAGATGCAAGTGGTAGACAAGGATAAGGTGAAGTCCTCTGAGCTGAAAAGGCCAGGACTAGGGTGATTGAAGCCCCAATATTCTTACCCAAGAGGTAGAGTCTCTGTGCCATACATGGAAGCCAGCCATAAGAAAGGAAACCTCCCTTCTTGACTGCACTTGCCTAGAACTTCTTAGCCCCAGCAACAGGTCACTATGGGCAGGATGTGAAATGCCAGTGTGCTGCTTCTCACTGAAAGAAAACTCGGGAGCTGCAAGTAGAGGGATCTGTAAACCTGTCTTGCCACCCAAGAGGGAAAGGAACTGTCTCGATTCAAGTACCAGATTCACTGTTCTTACTGAATTTTCATAGGTGCTTTTGGATAGATGTTCTTCACCTTCTCTTTGCCCTTTGGATTGTTTCCAGAGACTTTTCTTTAGTGTCCCTAGGGAGCAAGGCTGTAGAGCTCCTTGTCTTGCTGGCAGTTTGTCTCTCTTTGGACTACAATATTAGCTTGTTTCATAGTAGTAATTAATACCTTACCCTAATGTAGACTTCCTAGGTTCGTAGTATATAATCATACAAATAAATTTTCAGTCTTAGAGAAAAAAATCCTTGAAATAAACTTTACAGAACAGACAGAAGAAACAAAAGTCTGGCTAGTTATTATAGTTATATCTATTTGAATCATAATTAAAAATCCTGACATTAAAAATGAAGAAAATTACAGACCATTGTCCCTTATGAAGATAGACTTAACAATCTTATACAAACTCATAAATTGAATACCAAAATATATAAATAGGGTGATGATATTATCATAATTGGATATGATTGGTACCAGGAATACAAGGCTGATTTTACATTTTAAAATGACTCAGTACATGAAGAGAAGAATCGTATCCCTTCACTATAGACAAATAAAAAGCTCCTTTTCTGTATGGTTTCCTTCTCTTTTCCTTTGCAAATCCCAGCTGCCTGAGTCATTCATCTTAGAGACATTGCTTACTCTTTGGGGGCAAAGCGCTGCCAGGAGCTCCGGGGGCTCACTACTTCCCTTTTCATTGTTCCATGGATTCTGCCTGGTTTTTAGAAGCCTACACCTGGAGGGCTAGTCTGCAGGAGCAAGTCTTGCCCACATTTTTTTTGTCATCCCATAGATTTAAAACGATATGCAACATTTTATACACATTCGTATATGTAGTTTATACATATTTATATTTTTCTGCTTACCAGTATGCTTGAATGTGTTTTTATATCCTTATTGGTCATTTTCTGTAGCTTCCATTTATCTTTTTCTTACTATCTGTAGGTAGTCTTTTGTACACATTTTTGTTGATTATAAAACCAAATGCTTTAGATATCCTGCACACATTTAGGTTCTATGGTTCTTTTGGAATTAATTTTTTGTATAAGGATCTGGACTGGAAGAGTGGCACAGCAGTTAAAACTTGCAAGCACAAGGCCCTGAGTTGGATTCCCCAGCACCACGTAAAGCTGGGTATGGTAGCACACACCTGTAATCCCAGCACTCAGGAAGCTGAGGCGGGCAGATTGTCATTAGCCCAAGGCTAGCCTGGACTACATCATTGAGTTCAGGACCAGCCTGGGCTAGAGCAAGACTCTGTCTCAAGAAGAAGAGGAAGAGGAGGGATGTAAGTTTTTTTCATATGAGTAGCCAGCATAATTTACTGAATTTTAAAAGCCCCCCCCCCTTTTTATTAAACTAAATCCTATACTGACCTTCTTGTATGTACATTGGCATTTTGGCATGTTTCTACATGCCTTATTACACTCCCAAGTTGTTTTTTGTTTTGTTTTGTTATTTATTTTTGAATATAGCTTCTAGCTCTATAGTCCAGGCTGGTCCTGAACTCACTATGTATAGCCCAGGTCATCCTCAATTTCATGGCAGTCTTTCTGCCTTAGCCTCCTTGGTACTAGATTTACAGGCCCCAGTGGTCTTTCTGTTTAGTCTTGTGGAACACCATCTTATTACTTAATATAGTAAGGTGACTCTTCATCATCTTTGTAAAAATTACTTGGAATATTCTTGGCTCTCTGTTTTTTCACGTGAATTTTTAAGAACAACTCTTCTAGTTAACTCAAAACACCATGTTGAGAATTAGATGTAATTTGCATTTCTTGCAAATTAGATTAGGTGTGAGAGATGTTGATTCTTCTCATTCACGACTGTGGTATATCTCCATTATTACTTTATTTTATGAAAGTTTTATAATTTTCTTCATAAAAAATTATGTTGTCTTTTTTTAGACCCCTTGGGTTCCTCATCCTTGAAGCTCAGTCACTGTATTGAATCACATGGAGAGGTCACATGTGGGGATTCTGGTAGAATCAACTAGCAGATGTACAAGTGATTTAAACTTCATAGGATGCAAGCTCCCAGCTTTCTAGTTTTCTCACTGATGACCTAGACACCACAGAGCAGAGATAAGCTATTCCTGCTGTATTCTGTCTTGAGTCTTTGACCCAAGAGACACAATAATTATTATTTTTAGTCAATGACTTTTGGAAATAATTTGTTAATGCACAATAAAAAAGAACATAGTAAGCATCATTCTGGTAATGATTTGACTTTTCCTGTAGCTTTACCTACAGGAACACTTCAGTAGAATGCTCTAATAGTACATGGGGCAATAATTTCTCATCTTAAGTTGGCATTTATTATTGCCTGGTAAGCTTGGCTAATTTCTGTTTGTATATGATTAAAAATGTATAAAGTCTACAAAGCAAAGGAATAGGTTCCTGATGAACACAAGGAAACTGGCCTTATTCTCTGTTGGGAATAGCATGCAGTTGAGAATGAGAATTTTCATTTTCCATGACATCCTTTAGCCAGGTATAATTTTTATAATGGAAGGAATCAAGCTTAACTAAAAGTCCTCTTAATTTACTGTTATAGTGTTCCTAATTAGGATTGAGAAACTAACATCACAGATTTCTGTAATAAAAAACTTCTTTGCAAGATTTTCCTAAAGATTCTAATTTACTTCAAAAAATTCTTAGAAAGCTTGCTACTATCAAATCAGTATATCATAAACCAGACTATACAGCAATCTTTCCTATCCTTGGGGGAATGTTCCAGTGCCCCCTAGTGGGTGCTTGAAACTGTGGGTAGTACCATACCCTATAGAATGCATATACATACCTGTTACAAAGCTTAATTTACAAATTAAGCATAGCACCTTCTAGTGTAAAAGATGGCTGTCATTGGATGTCTTAGATACTTTTTTGTTGCTGGGACAGAATACTCAATATCCATGACTTAGGGGAGGAAAACTTTATTTTAGCTCCCAGTTTTAGAAGGTCTCCGTCCATAGGCAGCAGACAGTGGTGAAAGCCCATGACAGATTCCCAGCAGGACGAAGGCTTTTCATGGCATGGCAGACAGATAGCCAAGAGAGCAATGCAGGGCTGAGATGGCATAATCCTTCCAAGTCCTGTCCCAGCTTCCAGGTCAAATCCCAGTGTTCGCCCCTTTTGGGTCAAGCTCCAGTGACCCACCCTTTTCAGGTCAAGCCCCATTGTTTCATCTCTTCTGACCAGGCCCCACATGTTAACAGGTGGTTCTGTAGGTAGTCCACAACATCCAAATACATGAGACTTTTGAGGGACATTCCAGATCCAAACCAAAACAAGTGGAACACAGTTTTTGTTCATATTTTTCATCCATAAATCATACTCTTGCCATCTTAAATAAGAATTTATCTCACATGTGGCCATAACTTTTACAGTTTATGGTACAAAAGAAAAACTAGATGTTTTGAATTTCCCTTTTCTTCACAATTTCATAGGTAGATTTGTTTTTATTGTAGATCATGGTAATTTCAGCGTATGTGATTTCTTTCCATAAGTTGAGGACTTTCACAT
Organism: Ctenodactylus gundi; assembly: GCA_004027205.1. Classification (NCBI taxonomy): domain Eukaryota; kingdom Metazoa; phylum Chordata; class Mammalia; order Rodentia; family Ctenodactylidae; genus Ctenodactylus; species Ctenodactylus gundi. The sequence goes on along the minus strand of PVKB01003288.1, from coordinate 184,685 downwards.
TTCCACTTAAAGGAAGCACTAGCAGCTTCTGTTTGGCTTGTTTGAATTTTTGACAACCTTGCTTCTGTGTTTTGGTGCATTATTAAGTATTACTTGAACACAGTAACTGCAAAACCTTGCAGTCAATTTGAAAACCAAGATGGATACCAAGTGATTAATGGGCAAGTAGCATGCACAGCATAGAAGCACTACACAAAGGGATGAGTCACTTTCCAGACAGGACAGCAGGAGATGTCATCACATTCCTCAGTGGTGAGCAATTTACAACTATGAATTATTTATTTTTTAAATTTTCCACTTAATGTTTTTGGACCTCAGTGATTATAGGTAGCTGAAACCTCAGCAAGCAAAAGCAGTGATAAGGAGATAATGTCATATATTCAGCTACGTAGGTTTCATTGCTTTCCTGTTTTGTTCTAAACTTTGAGGACTTTGTAGCCCTCACTCTTTCTATGGAGAACCAACTTTGGAAGTCACATCCCTCATTTTTTGTGACCTCCCCTTGGAGGTCATCTAGGAGTTCAGGAATTGGAAATAACTCAGAAAAGTAAGGTATAGAGAGAGCTGTGAGGCTAGATTATAGGAGAAATAGTCACTCTATCTTTACTGTTCATTCTCTTTTCCCTTTACTGCATCATACCCCCAGGTAATTTCTTAAGAAAGATTATGAGTGTGGTAAGCTTTTCAGGTATTTGCATGTCTGATAATGTCATCATAGAACCCTTGTATATAACTGATAGTTGGCCAGTTAGAGTTAGGTATGACTCTTCCTGATAAGATGTCTGATTAAACTCTACCTCTGTTTTGGGAGGTTCTCTTTTGGTGTTGTGTTGTTTTTGAGTGACTATTTTTTTCCTTTTTAAAATTGAAAGCTTTTGGTCTTCTGGACATCTGAATTTCCACAGTGATGTTAAATTACCCCTTTGCTTGGGTCAGTCTTTGTTTATTTGTTTTTCTGTCTTATAACAGTCTTTTTCTTGTACGTCTATTTTTTATTTTTCATTAATATTTATGAGTAAGCAAAGAATTGTTTTAGGAGTTGGGTTAGCTGTCTGGTTTTGCTTAGAGTAGTTGGACGTGGAAATAGTTAAAAGCTTTAAAATCTATCATGTATGAGTCTTTCTCTGGTACTATTTAGTTTCTTTAGAGAACCTCCTTTATCTTCCTAGAACATGACTGTATGACTCACTTTTGGAGCAGGAAGGTGAACTTTAGAACACATGCAACTCTTATTTAAATCCTACTATTTCAGCTCGTGTCTTAATCCCTTTGTCTGTTTCACTAAATATTTCTTAATATTGAACTCATCTGGAGTTCTGTAGAACCCCAATGTGTAATCTCCTTTCTGTTTATTCTAGCATGTGAACTCCTCTGGCTTGGTTTTTTCAATTACTTCTTCTTACTTTGAGTTTTTCAGAAATTTGTTGGAATCTCTTGCCTAAGGGTCTGTTCTATTTTCTTCGTTATTGAAGGCTTAAATCTTTTTCTTTCCTTGTCTACTCATTTTAGAGAGAAAGGAAAGAGATAAACAAAATGGCCATTTTTAACTAGTAAGCAGATTTGCTTTATGAGCTTCTTGATTTGGGCATGTTCTATAGAATGGATCTTATAATATTTTTATTTGTGGTATTGAAGATGGAATACAGGGCCTCTTACATGTTAAGCAAATGCCCTACCACTGGGCTGTCACCCAATATTTTACATATTGTAAATCAGTTCAAATATATTTTGGCAGCAGACTATAGTCTAAAGCACATCTTACTTTACAACTGAGTACCCACAAACAGTTCAGTGAAATAGTACCTGTATATATAATACGTTCTCTCTCTCTTTTTTTTTAACTCTCATTGTGATCCATGAAATGGTCTGCCACCTACCAGTTGGCTGCAACTGAAATGTAGTACACTAGGGAAGTATTTCGTTTTGATTTTTTTTAAAGACAAGATCTCACTGTGGCTTCAAACTTCTGATCCTCTTGCCTCATCTCTTGAGTACTGGCATTATAGGCATGTACCACTGGCTGAGCACCTTCTACTTGACACTATGTAGGGATATTTTACAGAGGTAAGAATCCTTTAGTGGTGTCAAATTATAGTCAGAATAAAATGGAAAACAATTTAAAATTTCCTAAAAATTAAACTTTGAGCTAAGTTTAATTGATTATATACTTTCCAAAAGCAGGGCATATAATTATATGTCTTTTTAAATAATTCCATGATCGTGCTGTTTCTCATGTAACTTTTATATTCATACATAGCTTTTTACTGGAGATTTAGCAGTTTCTAGAATGCTTTTAATCCTTAGCTGGACATAAAAACCTACGGCATTTGAAATTGCTGAATATGCTGCACTAATAGTATGAGTTGCTTCTTGGTAAATACTTAGGGAATTCAAAATATGCTTACAGGTTTATGTATAGGATTTTGTTGGAAAGGGATGGATGGTGAAGATTGAACCTAGTACCTTTGCACTGAATTGCATTCCCAGTTGGTTTTTTTAAATTTCAATTTTGAGCCTTGTTAACTGCTACATTACCCAGGTTGGGCTCAAACTTACAGTCCTCCTATTTCAGCCTTCTATAGTTCTGGGATCACAGGCCTGTACTTCCAAGCCTGATCAAGATTGATTTTCTTTTTTCTTGATTTAAATGGAGTTCAGTAGGATCTGGAATACTCATCCCTTATTTACTCATGATTTACTTACACATTTTGGAAGAAAATAAAATTTATTCAAAATAGATACATGTCATCAGTTAAAGAAGACTAAAACTAGCCCAACAAAAATTTGAGTCATGTGATAATTGAAGGTAACTGAGCAAATACAAATATGCTACAACTTACATTAGAGATAAGTTCTGTTCTAAGTCAGAAATATAATTCAGTCAAAACTGGATGATCCTGATAGCTTAACAACACAGTACACTATAAAATACGGGTTGCTTATCTTTGTGATCACATGACTGGGGAGGTGGCTCCCTGCTTCTCCCACCTAGCATGGTGAGAAAGAGGAAAGTAGTGTTTCTACTAAAGATAGCATCCTGCTTCCTTACTATATTGTAGTGCCAAGGGCTCACTGCAGAACAGTTTTTCTATCAGCTTTCACAGTTTAAGTTGTTGTATGCTGTTGCATCTTAAATTTGAACATTTCCAAGGGATGTTTTTAATCTTTAAACCTTTAAGTAAAATTCTGGTAGCTAATCTAATTAAAATTGCAGGGAGAGTTCCAGGTGTGGAAGCTGTGAGTATATGAATCAAAATGTATTCTCTCATGCACTCTGAGAATGGCCAATCTAATCAGCATCGCTCAGTGAAAATAGCCACGTAAAATGTGAAACCTTATGTAACATTACTGCAAGACATTGCCAAATTGAGACATTATCGAGTATGATGGATTTCGTTAGTAAGAATTCTTCTAAGCAGAATATAGTAGCTAGTATAGATACTGTCATAACAGATTTGTTCTGCATTCTCTCAGATTGTTATTCATGTTTTGAAATTTAGCCAGAATGGGTAATTTGCTGTTTTTTCAAACTATTTAGATGTCTGTTCTGCTCTTTCTTGTCTTTCCTTTCTTCCTTTCTTTTTTTGCTGTGAGAAAATTTAGTGATACTGTTTCAGGAAGGTACCTAAGAGTTGGGACATTAAACATCTACAAGTACAAAATATTCTACTTTTTAAAAACTTATCTGTATTTTTTACCTTTTAAAGCAGAATGTGACCAGGTCCATACTTTTTTTTTTTTTTTTTTTTTTTTTTTTTTTTTTTTGAGACAGGATCTCACTCTGGAGCCCAGGCTGGTCCTGAACTCACTATGGAGACCAGGCTGGCCTTGGACTCATGGCAATCTTCCTGCCTCAGCTTCCCGAGTACTGGGACTACAAATGTGTGCCACCATGCCTGGCTTACTTGGTGCTGAGGAACCGAACTTGAGTATTTAACACTTGAGTTAGCACTCGCTAGACAAGCGCATTAATCACTGAGCCAATCCTCCACCCCCTAGTCCATAATTTTTTAATGATGAAAACTGTGACCACTATCTTTTACTCTTAGCATGGCCACTGTATGTATTTTTGACCTGCCTAAAAGTGTTTGTGTCTAACCCCTGTAAGTTGGCCATCCAATAGTGGGTGACAGTAGCTCCTTTTCTTCTCCCATTTAACCTTTTCCAGTCTGGTTCACTCTTCCACAGCTATATTTTCTAAGCTGCCAAGATAGTACATTGCTTTCTCTGTCTAGAATGCCAGAAGTATCGTTTCCCAGAAAGGGTGCTGGAAAGTGTTGAGAGATGGCTCCTGACAGTAGATAGCTAGCTGTGCTTTGTGTGTAGTCCAAAAGACCTTGAGCTTTGTTCTACTAATGATTGAAGAACACTGAAAAGTGTTGAGTATGATCAAATTGATTCTTCATTTAGTAATATTTTAACTGTTCTAAGTATTCTGGAAGATAAATCAGGAGTGATAGTGGTTGAGAACAGCCAAGAGGAACAACTAAGACGTCATTGTTACAGCCTAAATGAGGGATTATGATCTAAACTATAAGTGGGAATGGCGAGCAAATGATAGATTTCAGGTATATTGAACAGAATCAGTAATATTTGTGATTAATTGTGGGCAATGATAGGAGTATAGATCCCTACGTGATAGGTTTATATGGGTGAATTTATTGTTAGATTTTGGAGAAAAGCTGTATGTATGTGAAAAACTTCTACAAAATTAGTAAATATATAGAGATAACTCTTTGAGTTAGTGATTTTTAAGTTTTTCTGTATTTTTGTTTATAGATGCCACTTCAAATGAACAACAAGAGCTCTTCTGCCAGAAGTTGCAGCAGTGTTGTGTGCTGTTTGATTTCATGGACTCTGTCTCAGACTTGAAGAGCAAAGAGATTAAAAGAGCAACACTGAATGAACTGGTTGAGTATGTTTCAACTAATCGTGGTGTAATTGTTGAATCAGCGTATTCTGATATAGTAAAAATGGTAAGCCTCTAGACTTGTGTTCCTCAGATTTACATAAATTTAAAGTAAGATCTGAGGTGTGATTGTAAATTTGAGTCTGATTTTTAATAGATGTATAATAGATAATACACCCAAAAGAATGCTTTACAAACATTCTATACAAAAGGTCATCCATCCATTTCACTGATCTTGTCATTGCTTGAAGGAGTTTAGGAATTTGGTAGAGTGGCTAATGGATAGTATGGAGCTTCATTCAGCTTAGGAGAAAGAGGTAGGCTCCGCGTTAGATTGACCAGTAGATAGAGTCATAGGGTGAGTCATCACAGAGAGAGAACTTAAGAAGAGGGAAGAGAAGACTGGTGAAAACCTTGGGGACTCCATATTTAAGCAGTGGGTAAGGGAGGCAAGTTTAAAACAAATCCTCTTTACAGTGTGTTTGGATTGTATTTGTGTACCGTAACCCTTGAATTGAAACTCAAGATCTTCAAGGAATTATAGAGCATTCCTGATCCAAAAAATTGAAGTCTGAAGTGCTAAACATTTTAAGTACTGACGTGACTCCACAGGTGGAAAGTATAGCACTCACTTCATATGATACACTGGAATCAAAACACAGGCACACTAAAACTACTGTATAAAATTACCTGCAGGCAATGTGGATAAAGCATGTATGAAACATAAATGGGTTTGTGTTTAGATTTCGATGCCATCTCCAAGATACCCCATTATGTATATAGAGATATTCCAAATTCAAAACATTTCTTCTCCTGAGCATTTTGGGGAGGGATACTCAATATTTGGAATGTCTAATGTGAAAAATTAATTACTTCCAACTGTATTGAACTCAGGATGATAAAGATGCATTTTCTTAGTGATATAACCTCATTCTCAATCAAATTTCTTTAGGATTTGTGCTTCTGTAAATGGTTGTACACTAATAAAATACAAAAATTCAGTTGGATTTTCCATTTGACTAGCTCACTTTCTCCTAATAATAGATTAAGTGCCTGTGCTTATGGAATAGATCAATGTTGCCGTATCTGAAGTGGAAGGGCTTTGCCGTGTTCTCCTATGGGAAATGAACAGGAAAAAAATTCAGTTGGCATATAGTTGCTGACCACCTAAGTTAAATCTCTAAGGGTGTAGAAATTAATAGCAAGTGTGACCTTGAAAGGTCTTTGTTTCCATGCCCTTCCCTGGTGTATATTCCATGGTAGGAGCAGAGTGGATAGCAGGAAAGGTAAACTTGGCCCTAATGTACTAGTAGGATTTTCTTTCATCACATTGGATTGCAAGACCTGTTAAAAGAACTTAGGAAACTTCGGTTATGTTAAAGAAAAGTCTTAAATTTTTAAAAAAGATGATCAGTAGACAGAACATTATTCAGAATAAAGTTAAGCTCCTAAGCACCCACAAAAATAAAATGATGGTAGCAATTTGAAAATATAAAAATGAAAGATTGATGGACTTCCTGATTTTTAAAATTCAAAGATAAAAACGTTTGTCCTACTGTTAATGATTTCTAATGGTTTATATTCAGGAATTTTGGTTTATATTCAGGAATCCTATGGCTGATACTTTATTTTAATCTCTATAAAGTAGTTGATAGGCATTAAAAATATTCAAATGTGAAGTTGAATTCTTTAATTTAGTATATTTTAATAAATTCTAAGATACAATTTCTTTGCTCAAGTAAAAGATATGTATGTATGGTCTTCCTAATTTTTGGGTGGTTGATTTCTAGGTGAGAGTGAAACTACCTCAGCCACTTGAAGCTCCTCTGAAGTTAACTTTTTAAAAAATTGCTGACAATTAGGATATATATTTCTTTTTTAAAGATCTGTTTATGGCTTTCTGCTACATCTGTGAAGACTGTCCATTAAACGTTATTGCTTTTGCCGTCGAGTATTAACTGTGAACTCTAACATCAAATTCCAGGCTATTACTTTCTAAATCTTAGAGTTGCAGTAATGCTATTAGCTGTTATTTGCCTATAGTAAATACTGTTTTATAAGAGCAGTTGGAATCTTGCTTGCACAAGCATTGCCTGTCCTGCCCTTGGTCACTTGGATACTTTATCTCAGGTGGTCTTCCCTCAAAAGATAGCCTTAGATATTTACTTCACTACTTAGTCTGTTCATTTTTTGTGAAGAATTCTGGGTTGGGTCCACAATTTACAGTATCCTTTGCTGGAGAAAAAAAAATACATGGTTATGTGAGTAATGAGATAGCTGAGACAAAGTATAAAATTGTAAACACTGTTTTTCTTTTTTCCCCCATTATATTGATATGTATAAGCGCAAAATTTAAGATTTACAATGAAGTTGAGCATTTTGTGCACACACGTATTTTGTCAAGGTGACAAGGTGTAAATACTGGTTTTCATCAAAGCTAAAATAACAAATCTCAACATCCTAGTTTCATAGAGATTCATGCTTTTCAGAATCTCACAATAGGGGCTGGGGTGTAGCTCATTGGTTAATGCACTTGCCTAGTAAGCACAAGGCCCTGAGTTTAATTCCCCAGCACCACATAAACTGAACATGGTGGTGTATGCCTGTAATCCCAGCACTTGGGAAGCTGAGGGCTTATGTAGTAAGTTCAAGACCAATGTGGACTACAGAGCAAGCAAGACTCTGCCTCAAAAAATAAGTAAATAAACAAAACCTCAGAATAGATGAAATGCAGTAAATCAAATCATCATGCGATACTATAAATTGTGTGTAATAATAACAAAGACATTGTCCCTCTGTTTCCTCCCGTAGTGTAGTATGTGTATATTGCAGTGGAGATATTTCACCAAAGTCTTTTGGAAGTATAGACTTAATGGCTGTGTTAGAATGTGGGACCAGTTGTGGAACTATAAAAATAAGTAAGAGATAGATAAAGTTAGTAGTTTTGCCTTTTCCTGTCAACATTCTTTATCCTTCCATCTTTCATGTTAAGCAAAACTTGGAAAGAATACCTGGTAATTTAAAGAGGAATCTAGAGGCATCTATTACCGTCAGTAGATTAGGATCTAAAGGAAGTCAGAGTTACTGGGGACAGAAAAGAGAGAAATGAAACACCTGCCTCCTTCATAGCTTGAACAGAATTACAGGTTTTGAACTAAATTTACAGCTACAAATTAACATTTTTTCTTAAATAAAATGATCATAAAAATAATTTGATTTTGCATTGTTGAATTCAGTTACATAACTAAGAACATAAATCTAAATTTATTTTTCTTTGCAGATCAGTGCTAACATCTTCCGTATTCTTCCTCCAAGTGATAATCCAGATTTTGATCCTGAAGAGGATGAGCCTACGCTTGAGGCCTCCTGGCCTCACATACAAGTATGGAGCACAATTATGTATTGACGCTTTTCACATTCTGGTATTCAGTTCTCTCTTTCAAGAGAGTCTGAGTATCTATTTAAAATATAATTGACTTACAATATTTTCTTAAACGTTTTCCCCTAAAATATTTATTATGACAAAATGCCCCTAAGACTGAAGTGCCTAATTCAGTAACATTCGGCGCATTCCCAGGGCTGTGCAGCCTTCGTCGCTGTCCAGTTCGGGAGCTTTCAGCACCCTCTTGTCATTAGCAGTCGCCCCCTCAGCCCCATCTTTGTGGCCTTTGACAGCTACTCATTTATTTTCTCTCTATGGATTTACCTCGTCTGAGTATCTTCCCATTGTCTGGGCTCTGTTCTTGTATTTGCATCGGATTTTCAAGGTTTATCCATGTTGTAGTTTGAACCAGTACTTTATCCCTTTTGATGGCCGAAGAGTATTCTCTTATACAGATATACCACATACTTTTATCCATTTATCAGATACTTGATATTTGTTTCCACCCTTTGGCTATACTTTGACTAGAGCTATTATGAACATTTATGTGTAAGTTTTTGTTTGAATATTCGTTTCCCTTAAGGTTTGATGGTTTGTTTTCATTTGTCTAAAATATTTTCTAATTTCTTATGGGATTCTTTTTGATCTGATTAATTATTTAGAGATAATACTATTAATTTCTGCCTATTTATAACATTCTCAAAATTTCTCATGTTACTGATTTCTAGTTTTATTTTGTTTAGAGAATATATTTCGTATGATTTCAGTTCTTTTAAACTTTATGGCCTAGTGTATGTACAGTGTATGTTGGAAAATGGTTTACATGCACTTGAAACAAGTGTGAGTTCTGTTGTTGGGTGAGCTGTTCTGTAGAGGTCTGTTAGGCCTAGTGGGCTGATGGTACTGGGCAGGTCTTCTGTCACCCTTGTTGGTCTTCTGTCTGTTTTGTCCGTTGGAAGAGAGACAGTGAAGTCTCCACCTTTTTGTTGAACTGTCCATTTCTTCCTGCACTTCTGTGACTTTTTTCTTCATGTATTTTGGGACCCAGTTGATAGGTACATATATGTTTATAATTGCTATATCTTCCTAATGAGTGACCTTTATCATTTAAAAATACTCTTTATCTCTATTAACAATTTATTTCAGAGTTTATATTTTCTGATATTATTACAGTCACTTAAGTTCTTTTTTGATTACTGCTTGCATCATGTATTTTTTTCTACCCTTTAACTTTTAACCTATTTGTCTCCTTTTAATCAAAAATGTGTCTCTTGTAAATAGCATTTGTTGGAACATATTTTTGAAAGAATTTGACAGTCTTTGCCTTTTGAGTAGAGTGTTTAATTAATTTTTGCTTAATCACTGGTAAGGTAGAATTTACAGCTGCCATTTTATAATGAGGCTTCTATATTGTATTTTTTTTTTATCTTCTGCTCTCATTACTGCCTTTTATATAAAAAATCTTTTCTGGGTACAATTTTAATTTTCATGTTTCTTTAACTGTATTTTTGTGGAGTTATTTTATTGGAAGTTGCCCAAGGGATTGCAGTTAACATTTTAAAACACGGTAGTTAGTTTGATGCATAGTATCAATAGTATGTAAAACTTTGGTCCAGTCTACCGCCTTTCATTCCCCCTTCATTTGTGGTGTTACTGTCAGGTACATTACATCTTTGCACATCCTATGCCTACCAACACAGTCTTGTAATTAGCTGCTTGTATGATTGCCTAATAAAGGAGGAAAATAAAGTTAAAATAAATTACATTTATACTACCTGAAAATATATTTACCATTATAGTTACCTTTGTACATGCTCTTTGTTTCTCTATGTTGATTTTATATAACTATATGGTATCCTTTTATTTCAGTCTGAAGGAGTTAGTTGTTCCATGTAGGGCAAGTCTGCTAGTGACAGTTCTCTCACTATTAGGGTATCTAGGAATGCCTTAATTTCCTGTTTTTGAAGAAGAGTCTTGCTGGATACAGAGTTCTTAGCTAGCGTGTGCTTTTCTTTGAGCTCTTTGAAGATATTTTCCATGTGTGTTGTGTCTGTGATTTTCTGATGACACATCAGCCATTCATTGGCTCAGAATGAGGGTTTCATAACGTATGTGGTAAGTGATTTTTCTCTTGCTGCTTTGAATATTTTCTCTGTGACTTCTCATTTGACTAGGGTATGTCGAGTTGTAGGTCTCTTTTATTCTCCTTGGAGTTTATTAAGTTTTAGCTAAAATCATTTTATATAAATTAATATTTTCCATTAATGTTGAGTTGTTTGGGACCATTATTTCAACATTTTTTCTGCCCCTTTTCTCTCTTTTCTGGTTCTCTCTTTATGCTGCTGTGATTGATGGTCTCCTGTAGGTCTCTGGAGGTCTGCTTTTCTTCCTTCTTTATGCTTTATATACTTCAAAATAGACAATTCCTATTGACCTATCTTCATATTCACTGATTATTTTATCAGTTTCTAATTGATTTTTTTTGTTGTTTTTATGGAAGAGCAAGTTCACCGGAGTCTCCACACTGTCATTTCAGAGGTCCATCTCTGGAACACATCTTTGTGGTTAAGATGTGATGGTGCAGTAGTGTTCTTTCCTCACATGCTACCGTTTGACAGCACTCCTGCTCTGTCCTACAATTGCTGGAAAGTTGCTAACAAAACCTTACCAGTTCTTCCATTCAGCCTTTCATAACCAATTCTACCTGGTTCTGATTACTTCATTTCAGTGTTGCCTCAAAGAAAAAATTTTGCTGTAATATCCTCCAGGGCTCACTCAGTAGGATCACACTGGTACTGCCTCACTTAATACGTTAGTAACTAGAACTCTTTAGAAAAAATTCAGATTTGATCTTGTACCACTTTTACTGTATTATGAAACTATTGCAAAGATTTCATTATGATCATAAAATATTACATTTACATGTGTGTTTCTTTTGCATACATGCTCATGTATCTAATCTTTATAACAGTATGTTTTGGGATTTTTTTCCAAAATACCTACTGAAAGTCCTCTGGTAATGCTTCAGGGGCATCATCAGTTGGTAGATATTTTTTAAAGAAGGAAAACTCAGGAAGAAATTAGAAGTTACCCAGTGTAGAGAACTTTCGACTGATCTTTCAAATATAAGATCTTTCATATTTTAACAATAGTATTAGTGACCCAAAATCTACAAGTAAATATTTTTCTAGAGAATTTGATGTATTTGCCTTCATATGACTAATTGTGTACGTGTTGATCATGCTTAGCTACTACTAGCAATGACAGGAAGTACTATTGAGCATTTGCTGTGTTCTGCAGGTCACAATGGCAACTGCTTCACACACATCATCTCATTGAATTCTTGTGGCCAAGCCATGAGGTAGACATGATTCACATTTTATAGATGAGTTCAGATGACAGAAGTTTAAAAACCTGCCTAACACTGTAAAAAATACTAAGTGGCAGAATCAGGCTTACAACTCGAGTTTGCTCTTACATATTCAAGTTGCTGCTATAATTAAAAACTTTAATTCGCAGGTAGGGTTTGTGACCCTGTAATAGTCTATGCCCCAAAATAGGCATATGCATATCCTTATGAGATTTAATTACTACCTTCTTAGCATCATTAAAATATTAATATATTAACTCTTACAAGTAACTCAGCTAGCCATCCTTTTTTCCTTTTTAGCTCTCATGAGTGAATTGGATGTGCCTTATTTAAATGGAACAGGAATCTGTTTACATAATTCCTACCAAATTATCATTGGAAAGCGTTGTGAAAGGAAATTATTCTGGTGACAGCTCTGTTCGCGTTCCAGTGTTGACACTTCACCACCGCAGTGAATATCTGCGTGGCACATCGGTGCCGCTTCTCCTTTCAGTCGTCAGTTTCCCCAGTTGATTAATGTTCTTTCACTATGATCATTTGCTTCTATTTCTGAAGTTTTTTCAGTAATATTTTTAAAATATTTTTAATTGCTTTGTTTTCTTCTTTGAGAACGCTTACAGTCATGTGTTGGCTTTTCTTTCCTCTGTGCCTGTCTTGCTTTCTTTCTCTGAATCTCTTCATTCTTTTGAGTAGTTTTTAGTTTTTTGCCCTGCTGCTTCTCTTTTCTCTTTTCCCTGACTCTCCTCGCAAGGCAGGCTGAAGGAGCGGACGTTTAGGTTTTGTTGCTTCTGTGCTAGAAGCTGGAACTATTGGAGGGAAGAGTTTGTCCACAGTAAAATGCAAAGCGTTATGCTTTGAATGACTGACAGTCTTGGTATAATCAGCAGCGATAACTGCTTTCTGCACCAGCCCTGGGAGACAGCGGAGCTTTGGTGAATGTGTTGCTAGGCATTATATCACATTGTTGATTTTTAGTGCTTTCACCACTGTGCCATTCCTCTAGACCCAGATTGTTCTTTTCCCTTTTTTGGCAAGGTTTTATACATTTTTATTGGCCACTGTATTTTTTATTAAAGATACAGGAAAAATTGCATCCTGTATTCAATTATTTTATTTCCCAAGGATTATTGTCCTCCATTTGTTGAGGATCAAGAACATAGCGGTTTTCTTTATACTTATTTTTAGATAATTAGGAGGGATTTAGTCTGGAATACAGACTGCAGATAGCATAGGCCTTTCACTTCCTTTTATTAATTACTTTAATGACACAGATAAGTAAGATCTAGTCCTGTTACTTGGGAGGCGATGGTTACTAGGGTAGGGCCTTCCTACACTGCCCAGGCTGACCTCCACCTTTTGGCATAATGTGAGGTCTGCCATTTTGTTAGTGAATTGAATCCATTGCTCAGATATCCGTTATTTGCAACACTGTTTCTTAGATTGTTGGAGCAAATTATTTTTTCATATAGAAGAACATAAACTTCAGTAACTGCGCAGAGTGAATTTGTTTTCATTCATTCAGTACATATTAATGGAGCATCTATTGTGTGCCTTGCATTCTAAACACTAAGGGCAAAGTACTGAACCAAGCAAAGTCCTTTGGGTCCTAGTTGAGAAGGACTGCATCTTTTACAGTGTGTATCTTTGTAATAATAATGATAATAATTAAATAAGTACATCTTATGACAGTATAAGTAGTTGAAAACATAAGGCAAGGTGAGGTTATAGAGAGTGACCCTGGGGACAGGTTCAGTTTTATAGAAACAAGTCTTGTACCATTTTAAGCTTTCCAGCTTGCAGGCCACTAGTTTTTCCTTTTACTTCTGCAGTAACCTCTTGGATTGTGTGTTTAGGTATCTGTCATCTCTTTAGCAGGGCTGAGTTGACTCCTTTGCTGCATTTTCTCTTAATCATAAATGATCACTCAGTGGTCACTGTGTCAGGTAAATGTTGTAGATGAAATTTAAGATATTCTATGTGTGTTTGTAAGTGGTGTTGCCTTCAGCTGTGCATGTGGGTTAGGGAATTCAGTGTGACTTGGAGCTTTATGCCATGGCAGTCTCCCAGCGGACATGCTATTACTCTTCAAGCATTTGAAACGTCACACTGTGTGTTTCTGACACAGCTCTTTGGTGAGTAGATAGGCTGGTGTGCGCCCCACTTAGCGCAGAGGCTTAACCTGCCCTGCTTGCCAAGGAACTTCCCCGGGACTGCAGGTGTGGGTGAAGGTGCCGGGTCTGGGATTCCACCCACAAGCCTGTGCCTTTCTCGGTCTTCCCTCACGGCACAAGTCCGCCATTCTAAAATCCCTCCTTTTTCTTCTTAGGCTGTCCAGAATTGAAGTGAACGCAGGGCTCAAGTTGCAGGTCCTCTTCAAAACTTGCCCTGCTGGCTTGATTACACGGAACACAGCCCTTGGCTCAGTGTCTCCTGTGCTCGTAGTCTGGGCCACGTAACATGCGCACAGCTGATGCTTTTAGTTTTGTCTTTCTTCCTAACTAGTGGATGAGTTGAAGCTGTGCAGTGCCTAGTATATGTTCACACCATATGCAGTCCAGTATCAGACACACGAGTAGGCACTGAAGAGTAACTCGTGTGCCCACAGAACTGCACAGCAGGGCGCGCTCTCTGCCGATCCTTTTGCATGTTTGTATCTCAAAGCAAAATTATCTGTATTGTTGGTCAATAAGAAAATTGTCCATAATTAAAAACTTAATTGGTATCAACTTCTATTTCTTGTTATATCCTTAATGGACAATAAACATAAGAAAGTAAGGTAGTATAAAACGAGGTAAGCTTCATTCCTTTTGCATAGTTGGACAAAGATGTATTGAGCAAACTGTATTTCCTTGGTCTGGTGGAATGGCTTAGTGGTTGAAGTGCTAATCTAGCAGGCACTAAGTACCTGAGTTTGATTCCCCAGCACCATATAAGCCGGTCTTGGTGGCGCACACCTGTAATCCCAGCACTCAGGAGGCTGAGGCAGGAAGACTGCCATGAGTCCAAGGCCAGCCTGTGCTCCATAGTGAGTTCAGGACCAGCAAGGGTACAGAGTGAGACTCTAAACTTTATTTCCTCAGGTGCCAGATGTCTCGAAAGCCTTAGAGTATTGGTGAACTCACAGTAGTCAAACTTTGGTTTCTGTGGTGAATGATAGGGTTCAAATAATGATTAGGCATGCTAAAACGTCTGGACTTAATGTAACAACCATCCCTTTTCCTTTTTCCTTTCCTTTTTCTTCTCTTTCCTTCTTTGATCAACTTTTCAAAAATGGTTCTTAAATGACTATTGTTACTTTAGGATCTAATTCTCTTTTCTTATTTTAGGGTGCTTATCTGACATATTGTTTAGTAACTAAAAATTAACTTATATTTTGGGCTACTTTCCTGCCTTTAATAGCTGTTAGGTTGCAGTTAAAAGAAAGGAACTTACAGTATATTTTCTACTTGAAAGCAAGTGAGATGGTGGCACATTGAACCAAACATTACCTTTCATTCTGGTTTGTGGTAACAGGTGTTTTCTTTGCTATTGCTTTTCAGTTTCTGAGCACTTGGTAAATAGAAGACCTGCTCACGCTTGCAGCCTTTTTGCTGTGGTATGCAGACATTCCTTCCCTAGCCCTCTAGTTATATAATCTGGTTAATCATTTCCCAAGCATGGGTGGAGTGTGCTGCTTCTGATTTAACTTTTTCTCACTGTAGTCTTATAGAAAGACTTGGAGTTTTTCTTTTCTTTTTATATTAATATGGATGCATTATACCCTTTTACCTTTACCCTTTGACATCCTAAAGATAAATTGAGGGAGGTGAGCAGCTGGTGAGTACTGCAGTATCGTCTCCTTAGACGGCACACCTTCTAGGTGTTGCCATTATTTTCTAGCTCCCATCATTTAACTCTTTCAGTGAATAATGTAAAGCAATAAGTAACTCTCAAATTTTATTGGCTTAGGAAACCTAACTGTAAATATAAAGATTTAAAAAATTATATTTAAAAATACTGTTGCCAGTTCATTTTTATTTTATAATGAAACCAGTAATCTTCCGTGTCAGTCAGGGAGGTATGTGTTTTCAATGAAGTATAACTTATGGTAGAATTTTCTAGGTATCATCTCAGCTCTTACTTGACTTTCTCTCACAGTTGGTGTATGAATTCTTCTTGAGATTTTTGGAGAGCCCTGATTTCCAGCCTAGCATTGCAAAGCGATACATTGATCAGAAGTTTGTGCAGCAGGTAAGGAACTCTTATGTCTTAAATCTTCTTAACATTCATCTTATGAATGACTTACTAACTTGTGATTAAAGTAGAATAGTCTTTCAAAGCTTAAATGATTTATTTCAGATTGACAGCATTTAACATTCTCACCACATGATTAGTATAAAAGTAAAGCAGCTTTGAGAATGTGAGGGTTATTTATTTTTAAATCAAGGTGAGCTTCTAATGAAGTCAGCCAGGCTACCTTGTCCACCCAACACTAGCCTTTCTTCAGGATCTCAGGGAATATGGTGTAACCATTCAACCTAGGAGCAAAACTTGTTTTAAATTTCAAATCTTTGACATGAAGTATGTTCTAGATGTTGCTGAACTAACAGACTGAGAAAAAAAGTTAAATCTTTGTTTGGAATTTGGGCTTCAGGCTTTCTTGGTACCAGGCATTGATAGCTTTTCCTTTGCTGCCTTAAGCTGCCACCAGTTCCATGGAAGTACAGGTAGATACATGCATTACCTTTGTTTTTATAAACTGGTTAACTTTTGTTTTTAGAACCTACATAATTAGTGTCTAAAGATGGGCTCATTTCTATTTTTATTTTCAAAATCTTTTCAACAATTTAGAGGCCTTTCTTTAAATATTTGAAATTGGCTGGCAATAAACAAAATTGTGAAGCAGACCAAACTTTCTAGATTCATTTTTCTTTTTGATACACTTATAGTATGTAAGCCGCAGTAAGAAGTTGATACTGAGCCCAGAGTTAAGATCATTCCATGGATCTTTTCCACCTCTCAGACCTCCTTTGTGTGCCCCTTGTAGCAGAGATCCCCTGAGTGCAAGTGCCACATGTGTAGAGCTCAGTCTTGGTCATTCGTAACTACGTGGGCTTCATAAAGCATGGTGAAGTTCCTGGGGAATAAAAACATTTCCAGCCTAACCATTCACATAGCCGTCATGGACAACAGTATAGAAATAGGAGGTATATGTCAGCAGTAAAGCGTACATGTTAGTTATGCAGAAGGGGAAGTCATGTTATTTCATAATTGCAGATGATGCATGTTGTTTCCTTCTGTCGTTTTCATGTGGATGTATCAAGGAACCTGAGTGGTGCCACATTGAGTATCAGGTAGTGGCAGGTGGCAGGAAGCCTGTGTGCTGTTCAGGCTGGAGCTGGGACACTTAGGCTGCCAATTTTCCTGTGGGCTCAGTGGGAGTAAGAAAACTGGCATAGGGTAGCTGACTTTCTACCTTCTACTCCAAACGTCTGAACTCTCTGTGAACTTGAGGCCCAGTAACTTAATTTTGGCAGTTGATATGACTCTGCTTCCACAGATCACTTTTCTGAGGTATTGTTGGTTGCTCTAATAATACACACACACACACACACACACACACACACACACACACACACACACACACATATGAGAATTCTCTCCTATATTTTGAAATTATTTGGTAACTGGTTACATTTTAAAACAACAGGAGAAAAATGATTAAATTTGGAAAAATGACACAGTTCCAGTTTATATTCAGATCAGAGAACTGTGTAAGAAAGAAGGTTACTAGGAGTTACTGAGGGCCCTTTGAGGGCTTTTTATGTGCCAGGCACCATTCTGATGTATGTTGTAGTACAGAGAGCCAGCTCGTGTCCAGTTTCACACAGCTCAGCTGGTTTTGAACTAGACCACCTGACCGTGATGGTGCCTCTGGTCGGGGTTTACGAATTACCCTTCCAGTCAGTTTGAAAGTGATATCAGAGCCAGAATTATAGATTTCTTGATAAGTTTTTGTGTTCAACTATATAAATATTATATTTCTAATAAATTATTCCTATTACAATTGAAAATAGATCTCTTAAACTGATTTGAAACTTAGCTAACAACTGTTTTCCAGTCTAATATTTTCCCCTTAAAGATGAACTTGTATTAATGATATTTGTTTTGGAATTAGACATACTGACCTTAACAGTTAAGGCCCATTGTATTAATTTGAAAGCATCTGTCAAATTGTCAAATAAACCCAGCACCAGAAACTTGAATTTAAATGTTGACTAGTTTAACCATTTTTAATTAGAATAATTGAACTAAGTTTATTAGGTATGTGTTAACATAAATTCTCACATTCTGTAAATTTTTTTGCTGGAGCCTCTCATCTATCAACTTAACTGAGCTAATACAGAGTGCAAACTCCAGGTTTGGAATTTAGCTCAGTGGTAGAGTGCTCGCATAGCAAGTGCAAGACCCTGGGGTCGGTCCTCAGCACACGCACATGCACACACACACAAAGTGCAGACTATACACAGATTACTTGGTTAGAGATATATAAGTAGGACATTAGTCATCACTGCCCTCAGAACACCCCCGCAGATTTGATAGGTTCATGTAAACAGTTACATATGACTAAAGGCAGAACAGAGTAAGAACTAGTTTCCATCTTGAATGTAACTTTCAGTACCAAAATCCCAACAGTAAAATTCTATAATAATTTAAATAAACTATATACATTTGCACATCTGTTTTTAAGAATTTGTTTATTTCATGACTTGAAATCTAGAAGCTTAAGATTTTATCACCAGAAAAATTAAACATCCCACATATTTCAACATTCTAAAAATGTAGGCTATGTTCAGTAGTCTAGAGTTGGTCAGAATTCTAAGATTGGTCACAAAGCAAAAAGTCACGTTTTTGAATTGTTAATAGTATGTATTGCCATTTTTTAAAAAAATTAAATTAGTGAATGAAATATTCCCTAGGCTTTTCTTTGGCTTCATTTATTTACCAAGGATAAATTAAACTGACAAGGCAGAATCTTGTTTTGTTTTATTTTGGAGACACGGTCTAGCTCTGTAGTCCAGGCTGGACCTGAACTCACTGGGTAGCCCAGGCTGGTCTTGAAATCACAGCAATCCTTCTGCCTCAGCCTCGCAAATGTTGGGATTACAGGCATGTGCTATCACACCTAGCTAGTATGTGGTGATGGGGAATTGAACTCAGGGCCTTTGTGTTTGCTAGACAAGTATTTTAACTGCTGAGTTACACTCTCAGCCCCAAGGAAGAATCTTTAAGAATTTCTTTTTAAAAGATTTCATGGGTATAATATTAATATCAAAATAAAGTGAAGTTTTAGCTCAATTATTTTTTAAAAGTAATTTCTCAGATTTTCTTTAAAGCTCCTGGAGCTTTTTGATAGTGAAGATCCCAGAGAACGTGACTTCTTGAAGACTGTTCTGCATCGAATATACGGGAAGTTTCTCGGATTAAGAGCGTTCATCAGAAAACAAATTAACAACATTTTCCTCAGGTAAAGTAGTCGTGTATTCACATGCTGTTTGTTTCCTCCGTGCCCCACCCCACGTCTCCCCTTTACTCAAGTTTCTTTTGGGTTAATTTTTATTATTTGAAATCTACAAATTGAACCAGTGGTAGTTTAGTCATTTCTAGCCTGTTTTGTGGACATCACTGTATTGATTTGTCCTTTTAGAAACTTGCAACCCTACTTTGTATCTTAAGTGGACAGGAGTAGGGAAGATAAATTTTTGATAAGTAATGCCAGTATTACTTATTTAAGATTTACTGAAAATTTATCAAGTTTTCTTTCTTTGAACTTTTTGTTTATGGTATTGTTAAATATAAATACTGTTCAAACCAGTAGCTCTTGGAACTACTTTTGTTTTTCTGGCAAAGCTAACTAAATTCATGGGAGTCTATCCTATGATGCTTTATACATGTGAACCTGCTGTCCGTTGTCATTTAAGTTCACGATCCTTTGCTCTGGAGGGCATCTTAATATTGAAACACTGGGTAGCCTAAGTTGTGTGAGTGCCCAAAAGTAGCTTAATTATATATGTCTTCTTTCTTGGATTTTTCTGTGAATAGAGGTTTACTACTTGGAAAAGAAAAGCCCATCATTCTTCTATATTAATATGTGCATATAATTAAGTAAAAATTCCAGGTGAAATGATACTATTTTCTTCACATAGTTTTAACAGATGTGGTATATGTGATTTAACAGGGTATAGATGTTTTGCTAAGATTGCTATGAATTAACTGATTTGGGACAACATAGCTTACAGAAAAACCCTGAAATATGCCTATGTGTTTCTTACAACTGCCTTTTGGACCGATTTCTTTACTTTTCTGCCTGTGTCTTTTAGTTTTCTGATATTTGGTTTTTATTACACCTATCTTTATTTTAAATTCAGGTTTATATATGAAACAGAACATTTCAATGGTGTTGCTGAACTCCTTGAAATATTAGGAAGGTAGGTCAGGATTTTCTTCTTTTTAAAGAATTAAGTAGTTTTGAACGTTCCTGATCTAAAAATTTATGGGTGAAAAAAGTATTTCCTATCTTAGAGTTTAAGTATAAAGCACAATGAAATAGGTCCTGGGTTCAGTCACAAAGTATGTAAATAAATATAGAACACAAGACATAGTTTCTGCCTTGTATTTGAATTGTAAATTTTAGGGTGTCAGCACATTAAAACACTGCTGTACAAATCTCTGAGAACAGCCTTCCTACCTTAGAAGTCATGGCATGTTTTATGCCTGACTTTGCCAGACTGCTCCAGAAATTAGCAGGTTCTAATTGGGAAGGCATGAAATACGCTCTAGAGATTATTTGATGGAGTTAGAAGAATTGTGTTCAGATGCAAATAGACCACCACTCCACATCCATCTGCTCTTTTTAGAAGAGCCTTAACCTTTGATTTTTGTTTGCCTGGACCTCCTGCCTGCCTTATTTATTACAAAGCAGTATTAGCTGAGAACTTAGAACCCTCTGTTACTACTTAGAGAATTGTTCTAGTCCATCTTATTAATATTTAGGAAATGATTCTTGACAGAACTACTTATTAATTTCAAATTATCCAGTAGAGTAAAAGATGCTACCAATTTACTTCAGAAAATAATGAAAATTCTAACAGTTTTGTGACATGGAGTCTCTTCTGGCTGTAGAGGGAAAAATAAGGGCAACAATGCTTAAGTAAATAATGTTCTTTCTAGAAAATGAAACAAATGTCCTTTGGTATTAGTTGGCAGTGCTGAATGTCTTTGAGGCTCCCTGGACTTAGAGATGCAGAATTCATAGTAGTAGTAGTAGTAGTAGTAGTAGTAGTAGTAGTAGTAGTAGTAGTGTTTTTTTTCCTAAAGTAGTTTGAAATGAATAATCAGACAGCACTGGGTTGATGCAGAGCACTGTTCCGTATGTACTTGTGGACGTGAAAACTTTTAGAAGCAACATGGTAACTACGTAACCCCCCTGCCTTTTTTCCCCCTCCAGTATTATCAATGGCTTTGCATTGCCACTGAAAGCAGAACATAAACAATTTCTAATGAAGGTTCTTATTCCTATGCACACTGCAAAAGGATTAGCTTTGTTTCATGCTCAGGTAAGTTCAGAAAAATTTCAAATGAAATGAATATTGTTTCAAAGACAAATTTAAAGGCTAAGAAATTAGGAAACATTCAGGTGTCTTACTGTTTTAAGTATGATTTCCTTTGTAAGTTTCCCAAAATAGATTTTATTGTATAGTTAAAATATTGTATTAGCTATAAATAAGACCACTATATTCTTAAGTGTAATGTAGGGGATGGAGGTATAGCTCAGTGATTATTAGCTAGGCAAGTGCTAAGTACCAGAGTTCGATTCACCAGCACCACATAAGCTGGGACTAGTGTTACACACCTGTACTTCTAGCACTTAGGAGGCTGTGACAGGAGGATTTCTGTGAGTTCAGTGCCAGTCTGGGCTACATAGTGAGTTCAAAACCAACCTGGACTACAGAGCAAGACCCTGTTTCCAAAAAAAAAAAAAAAGGTGTAATATAGAAAATGTAATAACAAGCTTGCTTATAGTCTGGTCCAGGCCCTGACCTAATGAGCTCTGTGACTATGTAAACCTCCAAGTACAGAATGTTACTTCTAGCCATGAAGACCTTCTCAGAATGCTTTTCAGCTCCTCCACTGATACGTAGAGAATAATGCATCAGCATAGGCACACACACAGAAACAAGACAGAGAGCAAAGTTGTTACGTGCAGACTTATTACTTCCATTTAAAGTCGGAAATTACTTTTAGTTAAAAAAAATCTTTCTTGAATAAAGTTACTTTCAGAGTTAAAAGATTATGCAGTTGTGAATATACTCATTTTTATATTGAAGTAGAGTGAAAATTGCTGAAGTGATACTTTCATTAAGTATAAAAAAAAATCCTGCATCTCTAAATATCACCTCATTCAGTAATACACCTAACATTTTCTTTCCTTCTAGCTAGCATACTGTGTTGTGCAGTTCCTGGAGAAGGATACGACACTGACAGAACCAGTAAGTGCCTTGTTCGTGTTCATGTCTGAGGTCTGTCTCTTTCTGTGCCTTCTCGTGCAGCCAGGGCACAGCTCACGGTGCACTGTGCGCTAGGCTGCAGCCGCTTCAGAGGAGCAATGTGAGGGTTGGTGGGGAGAGAGTTAGCAGATGAATCCTGAATGACTTATGGGTAAGTAAAGAGGAATATTAATACTAGCGGCAG
Organism: Ctenodactylus gundi; assembly: GCA_004027205.1. Taxonomy (NCBI): domain Eukaryota; kingdom Metazoa; phylum Chordata; class Mammalia; order Rodentia; family Ctenodactylidae; genus Ctenodactylus; species Ctenodactylus gundi. The sequence continues at coordinate 162,293 of PVKB01003288.1, read as the reverse complement.
TTATTATATGCATATTATCTTCACTAGTAATCTCTTTATCATTCACCTTTTAAAATTAAAGCATTCTGTAAGAGTTCTAAAACCATTCCTGTAAGCTGTTATTTACTTTTAGAAATAGAATTTTGCCTCGTATTATTGCTAAATCACAAGATAGGATTGCAAACATTCCCTTGTGTTTTGTGATTAAGATATTATCTTAGAATAAAGGTTGTTTATAAGTCAGTATAGCAATTTAGCCTCTGAATTCTACTGCTTCTTATTTTTCCATAAAATGGAAATTCAGGAGAAGGTAAAAAGTTAATGAAAATTCACTAACAGTTCAAGAAAACATGAGGTGGGATGCAACATGTAAAAAAGTATGAGAACACAGAGAACATTTTAACCCTGGTCAAATAAGTATTTTGAAAGAATATGAGAGTTTTTGAAAAATAGCAGAAAATTTGAAAAACTTAAATTATGGGGTTTTTCATGGAAGATTTTTTAGGCTATCCTGAGGGATACTTGAAAAAAAGTTATATACTTGGTGTTGTCCTTTCAGTTGAACTTTTTATAAAAAATAACAAAGATATTTTTCCACTCCCTGATTTCTTGAGTTTTTTGACTTTTAGTTTCATGGTTCTTTGGGAAATAGCTGAAAACAATTATTAAGGTTAAATCAGGAAAATCATAAGCTCAACATTTACACATGAAAATATAGGCCCCTTAAAGGGGATTAATGTTTAATACAAATCCATAATTCCTCTGTGGGGTGAGTGAAAGAAAATATGTAATGATTTAGAAGCCATGGCTCATGTCTGATTCATAGCAAGCAGACGTAACATGTAGTAAATCTGGGATGGATCAGACACATGATTTCCGTTTAAAGAATGGAAGAGGGGTGAGCAGGACCATGACCAGGTACCTGGCCCAGGTGAGCTGGGTAAATGGAAATGAGAGCAGGGTGAGGAGAGAGTAAGGTAAATGTCCAGGTTAACAGAGGAAAAGTTCAGTGCATAAAGGTCTTGATAGATTCTGCAGTCTTACCATAGGCTATTCCATCACTAACGTGAGGACTTTATGACTTGGGTGTGCACCTTGATACAGGCAGTCCCTTAGTCACAATGGTTTGATATAATATTTCCACTTTACAGTGGAGTGAAAACACAATGCAGGCAATAGAAACCATATTTATGATTTTGAATTTGCTGCTTTCCCAGGCTAGCCACGTGCAGCCCAGGACTCTGCCCCATGCTGGGCCATGGCAGTGACCCTCGCTCCTGGCCAGCTGCGTGATCATAAGGGGAAGCACTCGTACTCAGTGTGGGGTGGAATAAGCCATGATATTTGGTAGCTAGCTAGATGTAGTATGTGCATCTTTGATTTAGTAGATTTTCAAGTAATGACAGGTTTATTAGGACATAACCCATCATATGTCAAGATGCATTTGTACTGATTTTCTGGAAACCTGGCATTCATAACAAAGCTTCTTATAAGCAAGCTAGGACATTTGCTGTTATATTACATTACTACATACCTAAATCTTGTATTAAAATTATGGTATTTTCTAAAATGGAAATGATTTGTTACTTCTGTTTATAAAAATGATGTGTGCTAAGCTGGCTCACACCATACAAAAACATTAAGCACAGTGTACAAGTTCCCTGAAATCTTGCTGTATAGAGGTCATCATGGGGCCAGAGATATAGGTTATTGGTTAGAACACTTGCCAAGCAAACGCAAGGCACCGGGTTTGATTCCCCATCACTACATAAGCTGTAAATCATGGGGCACAGTTAATCCCAACATCCACTCACCAGGCTAAGGCAGGAGAAATGCTATGGGTTTGAGGCCAGACTACTCATTCTAATAATTTTTAGGTTTTTAAATTCTTATGAAATGTGTACTTAAAAAATAATTGTAATTCTAATATTTTTTGCTAATGTTACTCATCAGGTTTGTCTTACTAATTTTGCTCCAAAACAGTATACTTCCCAGTTTTAATTTGGATGAGAGCTCTTCATCACTGGACCTGACCAATAAACTATTAACTAAAAAAGCTGGCAAAGCTCTTATTTCCATAGTACAGCCAGGCCTAAACAGTTATACAGCTTATTTCTAGTAGATCATAATTTAAAATGGCTGTTGATGATTTCTGATGTTAGGTCTGAGCCCACTCAATTTTCATCAAAAATATCAACTGACTGTTTAAAACTATTCAAAAAGATTATACAATTTTGTTTTTCCTTTTAGCCTATAGAATTGAACAGAACATATGATATTTCTAGAATAAGTGAAATGAGCCATGTAATATTTTTCTGGCTCCAGCTTAGTATAACTTTTGCAGGTATGTTTATTAAAACCCACAGTCCCTGGCTTGAGTTTTATTGTATTTTGGTTATCTAGATTCTACTAGCCACTAAATGAAGTGTGTGTTTTTGTCTGAGGGCTTTTGCACTGTTACATCCCTAGTCCTTTTAGACTTTATTTTGAGATAGGTCTTGCTACATTGCCTAGGTTGGGCTCAGACATGGTATCCTCCTGCCCTGCCCTCCCAGAGTGCTGGGATTATGGGGCAGGGGTGGGGGGACCAGGCCTGTTTCGCTGTGGGTTAGATGATAGCAGTTACTTGCCCCCTGAGGTTCATCTCCAAAACAACCTCCTTCCTTCACTCCACCAACTTACCATTTCTTCCTTGGTCTTCTTAGCTGTCAGTAGCACCTATGACTATTAAATTGACTTGCTTAGATATTTCATCAGTCACTATGTTGGTCTTCGTGTGTTAGAACATGAGCTCCATGAGGCCTCACCCCTCCATTGCTGTAAGCACTGCCTGGTGCCTAACACACATCCAGTAATATCTGTTGGGTTAGTAATTACATATAAACTAAGCAGAACATCTGGATATCTACTTAAATACTAAATACTGACTTACTTCAGAATGGATATTGATATAATTGAAACTATTAAAAGTACCCCAGGATTAGCTTGTTTAATAAATTCTAATCTCTTCCTTTCTTGCAGGTGATCAGAGGACTGCTGAAGTTTTGGCCAAAAACATGCAGTCAGAAAGAGGTGAGTTTTCTTAGATTTCTTAACCCAGAGCTGTAAACCCCCTGGGCTGTACTGGAGCTGCTGGAGTGGGAGGTAGTGCAGGGAGACCAGTAGAGCAGGGCAGATTGAAAACCATCCAGACATTTTTTCCCTTTTTAATTTAATTTATAATCTGTAAGTTTATGGTTTCTGTATTAAGTCATATAATGTATCTATTACAGTTTTTAAAAGAAAATTTTTTTAACCTAGGTGATGTTTTTAGGAGAAATTGAAGAAATCTTAGATGTCATTGAACCAACACAGTTCAAAAAAATTGAAGAGCCACTTTTTAAGCAAATATCCAAGTGTGTCTCCAGTTCTCATTTTCAGGTATGATGTTCCCTGTGATGCCATTTGTAGTTTATCATTTCTCCTTGCTTTTGAGTTTTGACCTTTCTGAATATCTTTTTTAGGTTGCAGAAAGAGCACTGTACTTCTGGAACAATGAATATATTCTTAGTTTGATTGAGGAGAATATTGATAAAATACTGCCAATTATGTTTGCCAGTCTATACAAAATTTCCAAAGAACACTGGAACCCGTAAGTGTTATGTTCATCATGTTTTTCTTGTCGTTTTACACTTTTTTCCATTTACTTCCATGAAACCTAGATTTGGAACTTATATCAGAGATTAATACCAGACTGTTTTTCTGTTCTATCTTATTTATGTATATAGTATAGTTTTAAAGTTGTAAATATATATATGTATGTTCTTTAGTTTATTTAGTAATGCTGTTAAAAATTGGAAGTCTGCTTGAAGATAAGCCATATGGTGTAACATTCCAACCAGGGTGAGGACAGACCCTATTGAGGAAGCCACTGAAGGGTGCTCACAGCTGTGTCATTCAGAGACATGTGGCAGGCTCGCCTCTAGAAAATAGCTTTAAATCCACAGTGATTGTGGAGAGTAAATATATTCCTTTACGAAACATCCACGCTTTTTATTTTTCTTTTTCCGAGTGGTAGTTGGTATTCCACCTTCCTCTTTGGAGTGGCACTGACAAAGCGCAAGGCCTTCACCCTGAGCTACATCCTCGGCCCACTTTTATTTTTGATTTTGAGGCAGGATCTCACTAAGTTGCTGGGCTGCACTTGAACTTGTGATTTTCCTACCTCAGGCTCACACAGTGCCAGTATTACAAGCCTGTACCACCAGATCCCACTGCAGCTTCTTTTAATGTTGTTTTAATATTTTACTTCTTTTAATGTTGTTAATGTTATCTCCACATCTGAGACTCAAGAACAGAAATAAAGATAGCGATTCCCACAGCATTTTTAGCTAGTGTTTAATCTAAGCCTCGTTTAATCTAAGGTAAGGATATAAATTTTGAAATTACACTTTTCTACCACCACTGGCTATGTGATTTTAAGCGCATTGCAAACCTCTTGAACATCAGTTTTATCATCTCTAAAATGAATTAAGTGAATGAACCGACACTTAGTCCATCTTGTAAGAAGCAGCATAGCCAGCATCAGTAACCCAGGACTGGCTCATTCTCATTTCAGGACCATTGTAGCCCTGGTGTACAATGTGCTGAAAACCCTCATGGAGATGAATGGCAAACTTTTTGATGACCTTACCAGTTCATACAAGGCTGAGAGACAGAGGTATTTGACAGTTTGCATTTTTAAACTAACATTTTAGGTCTGTTTAATGTGACTCAGTTTAGGATAGTATCTTCTCTAAGTTTTCATAGTTATGAAGTCAGTTATATTACAATAGGCAATATAATTTGAAAGCATCCAAACAAAACATTTCGATATAAGCTAACCCAGTTTTTTTTAGTAGCTAAGCAAAGTAAGTAGTAACATTTATTAAAGTTGTTACATAATTTATTTCCCTTAGTGGTTAGATTATGGTTGTAACGTGAATCGTAAATCCTTCATGTATCTCATGCCAAGCCTTAAGATTTCATCAGCCTAGTGGCCTCTGCACTGTAAAATACCAGTTTATACAGTTTGATTTCTTCTATTTATTAGTATCACTTTTGTCCACCTGGACTTCACTCTTCACTTGTTTTTGCATAACAGTTTGGCCAGTATAAAGCTGCAGTTCCCAGTAAAGTGTATTTCAAGGTCAGCGTAGTTTTTTGGAACGAGGGAGCTCTCACATGGTGATGTGCTTCTGGCTCAGGGTCTAGCAATGCGTTGTTGCATAAGGTGCATTTTAGAAGATAAATGACAGTACATGTCAGCCTTTGGAACAGGAGTTAGTGATTCCCTCTTGGAGAATTTTATAAATTACTATAAAACAATCTTTTATAAAACATTTCCTTCTCATATATTTAAAACTTAAGTTGGCAGTAGCTACTGTACCTGAATCCACCAGCCATTTTAGAAGGATAATTACGTTTGCCTCTAAGAAGTGTGTTACCTGGCATGTTTAGAGAAACCGACCCGTTTTTTATAAGTCCCAACTCTTGCTTTTCTTGTATCATGTAGAGAAAGAAAGTAGCCCTTCTTTGAGGCTATGCCAGCCCATCAGTAACCAACTCTATGCATTATTTCTCTTAAGTAGCAGTGTGTACATAGGAACAGAAATGAGGTATTTGACTGGAAGCCCAGGAACCAGTAGGAAGAAAGATAAAATAGAATCACACATAAGTCATATTTGAAAAATAAGTGTTTCACATAACTAAGAATCATTTCTTGCTATTTGTATAAATCAGAAAGTCCCTTAAAAGGATTTGTCATTTTAAATTATGTATAAATGCAGATGTGTAAGTCTGTATTTTTATGTCTGATTCACAAGTATTTCCCTTTGAAATTAAGTAATTGAAGCAACATATAAAATATTTTTAGTTTCATTTGGCACGTGAAAGACAGGAGAGAATATGATACCGCCTGGGCAGAGGCTAGAGCAGTGGGCAGAAGAGGTGAGCTCAGCAGGTGAGGCTGGGAGGGCTCTGGCCTTCGGTCTTTCTTTCTGTAACAGTGACCCCAACCACTGGAGCCACTGCAACAAGTTAAGGTTAGAAATTGAGTAAGGTCCTGTGTCTGTGACAAAGCACAGACAGGGTGAAGGGACTGAGGGTGGGAGGTTGGAAAGCCAGGAGTCACTTTCACCTGGCACAGGAGACACACAGACCAAGAAGGTACACATAGAGTGACAGGAACTGCCCAGATGCTCCAGGTAGCTGAACAGCAGGGCTTTCAGGAGGGAGTTAAGTACAGTATGGGTGAACAGCATGCTCTCCAGTAAATTGCCAAATAACACCTGTGTGTAGTTTCTGAAATTGTTTCTCATCACAGAAACTTTGGTTTTCTACAGAGAGAAAAAGAAGGAATTGGAACGTGAAGAATTATGGAAAAAATTAGAGGAGCTAAAGCTGAAGAGAGCTCTGGAAACACAGAACAGTGCTTTCACCATGCACAGTATCCTCAGCAGTGCCAGTGCCGAGTAGATGCGGCCTGCACCTCTGCAGGATGTACTGTTTCCTACAAGGTTTTGAAATATGTAAAAACTGCAAAGCAAACCTCATCAGTATAATTAAAAGGCCAATTTTTATGGCAACTGTAAATGAAAACATATACGGACTAAACGTAGCCCTGTGCTGTATCATGGCCACCGTATATTGTAACCTTTGTCTAATCATTGATTTATTGTGTCACTTCTGAAGTTTCACAGAAATGAATGAACTTTATCATCTATGATATGAGATAATTATGGGAGTGGTAAGAATTATGACTTGAATTCTTTTTTGATTGTGTTGCACACAGATTGAGTAGTCCGCTCTGTATATTTTTCCTTTTATAATGTGCTTTTCACATTGCTGCAAACCTTAGTTACATCCTAGGAAAAGAGTATTTCCTGAAATAAACTAAGGTACCGTCCTTTCCTTTCCCCTGGTCTCGCCCAGAAACATGAGGGTGGAATTACCTGCCCCAAGCCTTGTGAGAAGACATTACAGTACTCTGGGATTTGAGTAAAACCTTAAATCTCCAGGCTTTTAAAGCACAAAATATAAATAAAAGCTGGGAAAGTAAACCAAAATTCTTCAGTGTTCCTCACGAGCATCCCCCTTCATCTGCCACACCCCCCGGAGCTCACACACCAATTAGTAGCGGCAGCCCAGGGGACACTGGCTGCCTCTGTCCATTCCTCTTCCTCCCAGAGGCTGGAGGCAGGGCCTTTCCAGTCCTCCCCGCCCTCCCCAGTCCCTCCTCACCTGGGATGGAGCTTCAGTCCCACAGCACGGCAGTGTAGACTGCCCTTGTCACTGCCTGGCTTTAAAGGAAGCACAGTAGGCTGCCTCTGTAGAGCTCTGAGGAAGTTGACAGCGTAGAGGTCTTGTATGTCTTTACCTGGCCGGGTATTTCTCACATTTTTTCTTATCAGAGTACCATTCCAATCTCTAACTTGCAGTTGTGTGGAAACTTTTGTAATGAGAGATCTTCATTGGGGGACTGAGCAGCATTTAATAAAGTCTATGTTTGTATTTTGCCTTATGTCATCTCTGCTTTTTTCCAGCTCAGAGCCTGCAGAGCCAAGAGGAGCCTGCTCTCCTTTTAACACAGACATAACCTTATTTATGAGAAAAGGAGACAAATCACGGGATGAATTCTACATAAAAATAGAAGACTGGGTGCCCCAGGTAGTGTTAGAACCATTCATCAGTATATCTGTTTTACAGAATATTTTCATAAAATTCCAAGTCCTTGGATATCCCTCCATCTTCTTTCATGTCCCTCTGTGTTCAGAGGATAGAATTAACTTTAAAACAAATTTTAATACAGAACCAAGAGGATCTCTGTCATAATCCATAATAAATTTAGTGAAGGGCAGGAAGACTGGCAGTTAGGAGTCAGACATTATCATAACATGTCCTCAACTGCTGATACTTATTTAAGATTAGTTAAAAACCAGCACAGGCTCTGCACATTACCCCATTACCACATTACCTCATTGTGAAAGCTACCCCGCTGCTCCTGGTGGCTCTGGAAGAAACTCCTCCCCGCAGTACTGTAGAGCTGCTTCGTCCTAGCCACTCAGGTATCTCTTCCTGGCCCTCTGCATGCCCCAGGCCAGCCCAGGCCAGCCATCTGGGGACAGCACAAGGAAATAATAATCCTCCTGCAAAACAGACCGAATGCTCTTGACCTTTCAGAAAATGGAAGGTCTAAATGTCTCTGTAGAAGGCTTAGGGCTGTTTCTTTTACTAAAGAGCAGCTAGAATGGATTTAAGACAGGTTGCAGCTCATAGTATAAGGGTTTTTTTCTTTGAATAGATAAAAATGCTCACTTCCTAATTATAGATCTCTCAACTTTTCCACCACACAGGAAGTAGTGGACTCATTGAAGCAAACAGTATTTAAGTAATATTGAAGTGATTTTATAGGGCTTTTCTTTTTGGTTCTGGAGCTTGAACCCAGGGTATCACATACACTAAGGATGCACTGTACCCGGCCTCTAGCCTCTGATTACTTTAAAGAAACTACGTCAGGTTTCCCAACCACTAGTAGAACCCTTTTTGTGTGTTACTGGGGTTTGAACCTAGGGCCTTCACATTTAGGTATGTCATCTACAGCCCTCTCCTTTTGTTTTGAGACAAGGTCTCATTGGTCACCCAGCCTGAGTTTGAACTTGTGATCTCCTGCCTCAGCATCTGAGTGCTGGGATTCAAAGTAGGCACCATACCTGACTTTAAGCTCTTATGCTTGGGTTTTCATTGCCTTCTAGTAAGATTTTACAAAGGGCCCGGGCTAAAATTTGAATCTGGATACTTCTGTGGAGCAGAAAAGTAACAGGAACTATTTCTTTACATGTGTTCATTATTAATAATTCAACCAACAAAAGTTTCTTGATGCTAAATTAGACATAAGATAAAAATGCCCTACTTAGACATTTGAATCGTTCCTGTCTGGATTAGCAAAAAGCAGATGACTATGAATTCAGGAAATGGTACCACATCCTCTTCGGATGCAGCAGGCATGTAAATAATTTAAAAGTCTGAAACCCGTTTTTATAATCCTCCAGGAGTCAATGAGAAAAATACCTACCTAGATGTTTTGTTTGTATTTAGTGATACTGAAGATTGAGCCCAGGACCTTCACACTGAGTACAACCCCAGCCCATTTTTAGTTTTGATTTTGAGACAAGATTTCACTAAATTGCTAAATTGCTTCCACTGGGTTTAAATTTGCCATCCTCTTGCTTCAGCCTCCCAGAGTGCCGGGTTATGGGCCTGTACCACGGAGCCTGGCTCTGACTCATCTCTCAAAGGGTAGGTTGACATGTTGGGGGGGTCACACTGAGTGACCCTTTCTCAGACGGTATTTATCTTATAGGACACTGTAACACATTAATTAGCTAGCTTATTTGTGGGGAGTGATATCTCCCCTTGTCAGCCACCTGCCATCAGTCGCCATGCCCAACAGACCTTCCCTAGGAGCCACTGACACACTTTGGGAATTGGAGCCATTCCCGCATGGGAGTCCAGACTTGCTGCCATTGATGTGTGGTGGTCATGGCAGCAAGAGTATTAACTGTCCCTATTGATGTAGCAGACATTCTTACTGACACACTCATTCCTTTTGTATTGACCCAACTTTTTATTTGTTAATGGAATCATCAGAACACACTGGGCAGGCGCCCACTGTGTACATCCACTCTTAATACTTTTGAGTATTTGCCACTCTAAACTCACACCTGTGTTAGCACAGACTCCAGCCGCAGAAATCGGTGGCTAGTTAGTCCACAAGAAAAGGAATCACTAGGTTCTAGTAACCTGGATAGCTCTTATTATTAATATGTAACACAGGAGTGAGCTTGTCAAAGCCTGGACACCAGGTGGCAGACGACATCATTCAGGAGGATGTGCCTTTGTGTTTAGCGCATAGGTTCCCAAGTATCATCTCAATGTGACTTCTGGAGCTAGAAAAGCACCCTCTCTTATGTTGACTGAGAAACTTCCAAAGAAAAGCCTAAGGGAAAGAGGACATCCTTAATTACCTTGCTGGAGCTCAGCTCTACAGAGAACCAAAAAGAACAGCATCTTCCACAAACCCTACTCAGGAGGCACTAGTCAGTTCTACAAAATGCTCATTAATAACTTAAAATACTTAAATAACTTCCAGATTATCCACTGGCCTAACTCTTTCCGTAAGGCTTGAAACAGCCCTTTTCTGGGCCAGGTTAGAGGTTCCAGTTTGACAGGGTGTCCTCCCTGTGAGATCCTTTCTTCAAGTGAGTACAGGATTGCCGGTGGCTCGGGTGAAGCGGAAGTGGCAGGGCTTCCGTTAATGAGGGCAGGGTTTATGAATAGCAAGGCAGCTTCAGCTTATGTGGTTTGTCACCTGGCCTCTTCTCTTGAGGTATCGCTTCCTAATTTTGATCATCCACTTCACGCTCAGTTTGGCAAATTCTGCTGCTTTAAACAATGCCAGGAAGGCTCCACAGAGAAGGGCGATTGTGTTCCATGGGTTGGCCGTGACGATCTGGGAAACAAACACCAGGTTAGTGGCTCCAAACTAGTGTTAACTATCCAACAACACCCCTTCCCAGGTTAGTGTGAGGGAAACACCTTGACTCCGAAACTGCCATAGATCTGTGTTCCTTCAGGCTGTACCTTCATGTTCACAGCTGGATTCAGGAGAAAGATACAACCCCTGCCTCCATAATAAAGTTATTCTGAACAAAAACAAATGTTTTTTTTAAAAAAATCTCTGCACAAATAAGATACTCAGTAGTAACTGTGTTGCCTAATACAATAATAAGCAACTTTGCTTTAAGGTAAATTCCCTAAAACTGTACCCAGCCCAGGAGGTGGCCAGTTCATCTTGTTTCCTGCCCACTTCATGGTTAACCTCAGGTTCTCGCTGCCCCCCACCAGCTCCTCGAGGGCTCTGTCTCCTTTCTGTGGGTGTCCTCTGCAACCTCAGCACTTTCTCTGCCCAGTAAGCCAAGACCCGCTCTGGGCACAGCGATAGATCCTACAACTGACAGTTACTTACTGGCTGGTATTTCTAATTTAAAACAACGGATAGTGCCCTTACTATGTGGAAACTTCCCAGCAGAGGTCACCAGTTCCCTGGGAAACTCAGTTCGGCAGAGTGACCTGAGATGGCAGGAGCCAGTGTTCACCGAGCAGAATTGCCTTCTGTCACTGCTGCCTAGGACGCTGTGGGCTGAGTGACCTTGTGCGCAAAGCATGCCCTCCACGCAGCTCTGCCTGGCTCACAGCAAGCACACGCACTGGATGGTGGGTTAAAAATGCCCCAGCGCACGTTCTGCACATACTGCCAGCGGCTGTTGTCCTGCGCACAGGCTCCCCAGCCCGCCTTGGCACAGGCCCACCCTTCATAGCCTCACCGACCCTAACAGGGGGAATGGGTAACGGAACAGTCTTCCCACAGCATTTCCACTGTGGGCTTGTAGCTTCCACGTTTGAGCCACACAAACCTTTCTCCAAAGCCAGGACTGTGTCAGGACATTTGTGATATGTCATTAGATTTGGGGCTGGGTCTGATGGGTGGTGTTAGCAATCTGTGTTAATTTAACAAAGCTGTCCCATTATTACTGTTCTTCCAAGACTGTGAGTTGGAGAACCTCAGCATAAATGGATAAGTATGTGTACCTTTCTGCGTGGCTTACCATGCCTATACTATGTACCTATCTTGTAGAGAACTGGTAAAAGGAGTGATATACCCCTACCAGTGAGCTATAGCGCAACAATGTTTTCTACTTAGTCAGTTAGTAGGGCTATTCGGCAGCTAAGATATGCTACCCCTTGCTAAATACCAGGTTAAGTGATGGTGAACAAAATGACAGGTCCCCCACTTCACAGAGACAACTGGAAATGGAGACAAGCTCACTTAAACACAGATAACATACAACTTCGAAGTTGTAACTGCCAAGCCCTTCAGACCATGAAAACAGATGAGGCCAGCCTGGCAGCCGGCCTACAGGCATGAGCCACAGTGCTGCAGGGCACACAGGGCACAGGACAGCTCAGAATCTCAACTGATACTCACATCCTGGACTTTCTGAATGAAAGGGTCTTTCCATTCAAAGACCACAAAGAACAGCTGGGCGCTCTTCTCGGTGGCTGGCCTCTGGTCATTGTAGTTAACCACACTGGTCTGGACACAGAGAGAAAGTGTTACCCCTCAGGGCCCTTTCCAGAAAGGGCAGGGCAGGAAAGGGACCTCAGACCCTGGCCCAGCTAGTACCATGTCTTCTGAGAGCCAAACCCCCAGCTGCACAAGATCCTGAGCTGCTACCAAAGCTACCACTTTACCATTAGTTCCCAGAGTTCTCTGGAAACACACGGGACCTGGGAGGAAGTATTTCGGATTGCCACTTGTATCTGTCATTCGGTACCTGTACTCACTATTAAGCCTAACTACCACATTAGACTATTAAAAGTGATAAAACCCTAAATAACAAAATATTTGACCTTAAAAGCTAGGTATTTTAACACTTCAGGTCCTCAGGGACAAAGTACATGCCCCAGATCCACACAGTCAAAATCCCTATAAATGTTCAGATGTGCGAGGGAGTATCTGGCTTTCAAGGACTGAAGAGACTGGTGGCATAACCCAGAGCAGGCAGGTTCTGTGGCAGAAGGGCAGCCCCACACAGAGCACAGGTCTAGCCACTAACTTGAACCTCAACTTCGCCATCTGGGAAATGAGACAAAATGTCCATTGCAGTATGAAACCAGCTGTTACGGTCTGGATCTGCAGTGTCATCTGGATGTTATAAAATACTGGTGTGCTATTGGGAAGTGGGGCCTGGGTGGAGGGGGCAGAGCATGCACTAGGGCTTGACCCGGAAGGGGTAGATCACGGGGGCAGCACCTGAGCAAGTAGCTCTGCCCTTCCTCCCACACTTGGCTCCATGTCCACCACGCCACGAAGAGCCCATCTCCTGCTCTTCCCCCTGCCATGCTCCTACTATTGCCAGCGCCCAAGTGCAGACTGGCCTTCTGAAACGGTAAGCTAAAATAAGCCTTTATCTCTTAAGTTGCTGAATGTCAGGTACTCTGTTCCAGCAATGAATAAGTCACTAAGACATCAATGAAACGGAAATCATCTGAAACTCTAAAGCACAAGAACATTGAGTCCTTTTTGCTCAGAAGAGCTCATGAATGCCAAGACTTCCAACTTAGGTGATAAAACATATTCAGTATTTTCACATTCCTAAGTTTGCTGGGGTTTGACTCCTTAGGTCTCAGATCACAGTAGCACCATTAGGACAGCCAGGGTAGGTGGGCTATACCCAGCTGCAAGGTGAATGAACACCTCTTTTCCCAAAGCCCTGTGTGGCCAGGTGAGCCCAACTTGGAGCTCCAAGCACAAAGTGTGGAGTGTAAGTCCAGGTGACCATTACCTTACCAAATAGAAATATCTTAAGGACCTATTTTCTGGGGGTGATAGGGAGGCTACCTCCTAAGGCAGAAAAAATAATTCTTTTTAAGAGGCTCATGAAGAACTCTCAAGACTAACCTCAGACAGCCCCAACTAGACCAGTGCATGACATGGGGCCAAGACAGGCCGGCCAGTCGGAGTTGATCCTTCCACTCCAACCCGTATCTTTCCCAATGCTGATCCTAGAGTCCAGCCCACAAGGACACCTCCCAGGAGGAACAGAGTAGAAGGGGACAGCGCTGTCTCTGCTCACTTCCTCTGCAGTCCCAGCTGCTTCTGCACAGGACAGTCAGGATGTAGGTGCATAAGGCAGGGCGCCTCCGCCCAGGGGGAGCCCCAGAGGCAGGAGGGCAGTGCTCCCTTCTGACTGACCAACACATCCTCCTCACTGCCCCACACCTTTCCTACAATTCTCTCCAGCTCTCACAAAATCTAGCAAAGAAGCCCACGCCTCTTGCTGTAGGCCAGTGGGCTGAAAACTTTGCCAGCACACTTTGTCAGTAAAACAATAAAAACAAAATAAAAATAAAATCTAAGCATGTGTCCAATATATTTTCTACAAGTAATGTTATACATATTTTAGGCAATCAACAATGGGTACATTAAAAGAATGAGAAAAAAGTAAACTCGGGCTGGGGGCACAACTCAGTGGTACAGTGCTTGCGTAGCATGCACAGGGTAGCGGGCTCAATCTGATACCACATAAAAATGACCTGAGCAATGGCACATGCCTGGAATTCCGGAACTTAGCAGACTGAGACAAGAGGACTGCTGTGAATTCAAGGCCACTTGGGCTACACGGGGAGTTCAGAAGCTGCCAGGACTACAGAGCAAGACCCTGTCTCAACAAAACAAAAAGTAACCACAAAAAAGCAACCCAGCCGTTGCCTCCTGTACCCCATGAGTGACAAGGTACATGGCTCTTCAGACAGCACTGGCTCTAGTCTTTCTTCTCTGTGGATAATCATTTGCTGGACTGCACCCATCTTCTCAGAGCACGGCTGTCCCAGGAGACAGGCAGAGCTGGGAGAAGGACTGCCCTTCAGAAGATGCAGTGACCACTGCCCCATGCCCACATTCTGTGAAGTTTCCACCACCAACCGACATTCCTGGTATGGCAGATGAGGCCCTCATCCAGGTCTCCTGCACTTGTGCAGGTCAACTCACCCTGTGGACCCAGCTCAAGGGACCTGTCTCTGCAAAGCTACCCCCACCCCAGACTCCAGAGCAAACCCAGAGCCACCTACCTCCTGTCGGAACTCCACGGCTTCCCGCCCATCCTCCTCCTTGGTCTTCACCAGTGACATCTTGACCCAGGTCCGGAAGCCTCCAGAGAACTTCCAGCTGGAGTAGGCGCTCTCACAGGCCTGCATGAAGCCCACCTTGTCTGGGCTTGGAGGGCAGAGGAAGGAAGGGCTGTATGAACAGGCCAGAAGAGCCAGAGTGGCCAGCCCAAACTCCAGCCCTGCCTTGAGATGGTGCCTCGGGGCACAACCAGGCTGCCACCACTCCTGCCTCCTCTCCACAACCTGGCTGCTTCAACAGAGCTCTTTGTCATTCCATAGTAAACAAGGCCCATACCTAGTCACTCTCCACCTGGCAGCAGAGCTCTCAGCTGCCCAGGGCCCTCTCCCTACAGCCATGTCTCCTCCTCCTCCTCCTTTCCCTTTGGAGGCCCCAAGGAGCAGAAGAGGCTACCAGTAAGACACAGTCCATTAACAAAGCCTGCCTGCTGTGTCCATCCCAACATACAGAAATTGGGAAGGAATTCAAACTTAAGACAGCTATCTGCTCAACCACCAGGCACACTGGCAGCTAAGGAGAGCCCAGACCAGGGTGATGGTCAGGCAGCCTCCACAGAAGGAGTTCAGCCAGAGGGGACATCCACCATGTCGGCCTGGGTGTATGGACACTGCAGAATCATGGCGCACCTACACCAGCGTAAACCACTCGAGAGTTTTGCGGGTGTGAGGGAACCTCCAATAGGACTTCCAGGAGGAAGCAAGGAAGACCAGCCTTAAGGGGAGGGAGGACGACAGGTGGCAGGGTGGGAGACAGAAGCTCCATTCCCCCGCTCCCTGTAGAAAGGCTGGGACAGCAGGAGTGACCCACTTCCCGTGCAGCTGGGAACAGAGCAGAGCCCCCAGCGGGACCTGGCAGGGACATAATGAAAATGCTCCTACCCTTACGGAGTGCTCCAGGCCCCAGAGATGGCCTCACGGCAAGTGCCTGAGGCAGATAGGAACTTCCAGGGAACAGTCGTCACTACAGGCAGAGGCCCAGAGCATCAAGGCAGGACTTACACCCTCATCTCAAGAGATACGCAGGGCAAACACACTGAGCAGGAGGAGACACTGCTCTGCGGCCCAGGGCAGGGAACCAGGCACCTGTCACCGGGACCAGGGATCTTTCATCAAGGGGGCTCAGAGACCAAGGACAACTGCCAAGCCAGGCCTCCTCTTCAGGAGGCACGATGTGCGTGGAGCTGGCCACTTCTCCACCCGAGACTGGACTCTTGCTGGGGTGCGAGGGCCAGCACAGAGCTGGAGACCGGCCGCCCTTCCCTGGGCAGGGGGACAGCTGCAGCACCGTTTGTCTGCCTGGGCCTCAGCCCAGTGGCCACAGTGCGCCAACGTGCAAGGCCAGGGTAAGATGCAAAGCAGGCAGCAAGGCGGCCATGAGTTGTGCCAGGCACCTTTGCAGGAACTCCTGGAAGGAGGAGAAGAGGAGGTAGTCGATGGCGCTGAAGTCCTCGCTGCTCCCATTTAAACGAAACTGGAGGAAGACCAGCTCCCGCTTCTTCACTTCCTGGGGCCCCTGGACAACCAGGGCAGATTTCTGTGGGAGACAAGTGCCAGGGGCTCATCACAGGCAGAGCTGTGTGGGCCCCCCACCCGACCCTGACACTTCCGGGCGTTTGGGGTGGAGCACACACCAGGGAGCTCACAGCTCTGGCTCAGCAGCCCCTGTAACTGAGGCCAGGCCCTTCTGCCAGGAAGCCTGGTGAGACCCTGGCCCCATGAGCCCTTAGGTGCTCTCAGCACAGCGCCGGGACCAACACACTGCACCCTCTCTCTGGCTGCCCTAGGGAGGCTTCCTTTCCCCATGGTGAACCAGGAATCCAACCCAGGACCTTCACACAGAGCTACAATCCCAGCCTCCCTCCCCCCCTTTTTTTTTTTTGTTTTTTGTTTT
This sequence comes from Ctenodactylus gundi, assembly GCA_004027205.1. Lineage (NCBI taxonomy): Eukaryota > Metazoa > Chordata > Mammalia > Rodentia > Ctenodactylidae > Ctenodactylus > Ctenodactylus gundi. The sequence continues at coordinate 145,657 of PVKB01003288.1, read as the reverse complement.
TTGATCTTGAGACAGTCTCAATTGCCAAATTGCCCAGGCTGGGCTCTGACTTGCAATCGTCCTGCCTCAGCCTCCTGCAGTGCTGGGATGCTAGGCCTGTGTGGCCAGGCCTGGTCCCATCTCTGCTGAGTGAAGGAAGAGACGCGTGCTGATCTGTTGCGTGTGCAAACGCTTCTAGTCTTACTTTCCTTTGTCTCTAATGTTATTATGTGGAAACTTTAAACCTAATATAGCAAAATCTATAAAACATTTTTTAAAGCTTTTAGGTTTTACTTCCTGAAGTAAACCAGATCATACCAATATTCTCATCTTGTTTTTAAGAGTAGCAAGTCTTACTCAGAAACACAGGAGAGAGGAGTAACCACTGTCTGGGAGGGTCCTGTAGGGGGCTGACCTCCATCTCATTTTAGCACTTTTTTATATTTGGATAATTCATATGCCTAGCTTCAAGATCTATACACTGTGCAGCTGGCATCTGCCTCCCAACCCAGCCCGGTGATGCACAAATTATGGCCACTCAGCCACTTCTCACTCTTGCCCGAAACCACATTCAAGCGCAGAGCCACATCTGCCTACTCCTGGACACCAAGCAGCCCAGCACTGCTGTGTCACCTGCGCCTTCCACTGCTCTACACAGCAGGTGCCCTCCATGTGACCTGCCCACCACAGACGCGCCCAGTCCTTCCGGCACGCGCCCAGCTACATGTGCTTCAGTAACACTACCTGAACGTCCACACACATTTAAATTCATTAGGCCTTCGACTGCTGACGCTGAACCAGCAGGTAAAGGCGAGACATAACCAACCTCACAGCCTTACTGCGCGCACCCCACAGATCGCCAAGAAGCAGGATTGCATTGTCAGGGACAAAGTCTGCACACACACACACACTGTCCAGCTTGTACCCTCACACACACACACACACACACACACACACACACACACACACAGTCCAGCTCGTACCCTCACTACTGAAGATCTGTGCATTTCTGAAAGCTGTTAAAGCCACAACCTGAGTTGATGGTATTTTCTATTTCTACCTGGTTTTACTTAAAATGTATAAATGACTTCGGGTTGTTCACAGATTCTGACTGTTCAATCTGAGCCCTTGCCAACACATCAACCAACCCTCTTGTAACTGTGCATTTGCAATTCTGCTTGGACCGATGTGAAACACAGTGAAGGCAGATGTAGCTGAGCTGAGATACAAACTCTTAAATACTGTTAGATGTATCAGGTTTGTAGGCTCAAGGTCCTACGCAGCTGCCAGTTTGTACTGACTAAAGCCATAACATTTAAGCCATCGGTTTGATTATAACACATTTTGCAAGGGTGTGTATTATATGATAGTGTACTGCCTATGAAAGATACTGCAAAACTTCACTAGTTATATTTTTTACTTAATAATTTCTAGGTTGTACCTGAAATTTTTAAATAATGAATTTTATTATATTAGTATCATAAATGTTAATCTGCAGTTTCAAGTTTTTTCACGTTAGAGAAAGCACTGGATTTCTGCTAAAATTTTGTAGACTGTGACCTTCAGAGAGTAATAGTCATCTACTTTTTCAGGTTCTCTTGCATTTTCCCAAGAAAGTCTATCCATCTATTTACTTTCAACCTTTCCATGACATTTTTTAAAAGTTTTATTTAGTCTTTATTTATTTATTTATTTATTGGTGGTACTGGGGATCGAGCCCAGGGTCTTCACACTCAGCTAAATCCCCAGCCCATCTTTTCATTTTTGATTTTGAGACAGGAGCTCACTAATTTGTCCAAGTTGAGCTTGAACTTGTGGGAATCTCCTGCCTCAGCCTCCCAGGGTGCTGAGCCCAGCTGACATTCTGCTTTAATTGAGTGGCCGCGAAGGACAACTGTCCCAGTCTCCCATCATCTCTTCTTCAGCTTTCTGTGTCTCAGGCTTCAGAATGCAGCTACCTCACTGGGCCTCGCTCAGCATGGCACCTGAACGTGCAGAGAAGTGGCCCAGACAGCTCTGTGTCATTTCCTAACAGGAAACGGCTCCCCTCCCTCTTCGCCAGCCCAGAAGTGGAATGTGCTCACACACTGTCCTCGTGGGCCAGGACAATACCCAGAGGATAGCCCAGGGACGAGAGAAGCCACGGACAGGCAACCCCACTTGGCAGCACTGCCCGTCACACCGCCCTGCCATATGCCAGGCTGGTCCCAAGACAGGAAACTTCTCCTCTCAGCTACTGGGTCTGTGTGTTTGTTTTACTGCAGCACGACTTGGCTCTGACCAACAACCTGTTAGAGCAGGTATGGTACAGCAGCAAAACCCAGACAGGAGGCACCTGGTGAGCAACGAGGAAAGGGAACTACCGTAACCTGAGAGCAGGAGATGCGGAGCAGAAAACCAACAGGAGGCTCAAGATTTAGAGTCTGACCAGATGACTGACAGGCGTCACTTTCACCTGGACTCAACTGGAGGCCAAAAGCCAGAGGCACGCACATTTCTGCAGGAAGTTCCCAGCAAAGGCAGCAGGGGAAAGAGGGTAGTAATGTCAAGCCCCCTCTGCGCCTGTGACTTTAGCCCCAAAGACACTCCCTGAGTGACACAAGCCAGGAGGAAATGGAAAGTCAAGGCGTGCGCCGAGTGCACACGTTTCCTACTGTGCCTGCAGACTGGGCATGGAGGCCACAGAAGCCTCTTCCGGAGGGGGGCAGGGCCGACTCGCCCAGGGGAAGGCTGCAGGTCCTTCCAGCAGAGCCTGCCCTCCGCTGCAGGGTGACAGGACACTGCCCACTCCTCTTCCCGGGGTGCTCTACTGCTGTCCACCCTAGTCGTCCCCCTTAGTCCTCACAGCCTGGACATACAGTCTCACTATGATGCCCAGACTGGATTCAAACTCCTGGGCTCAAGCAATCCTCCTGTCTCAGCCTCACGCATAGCTGTGCCTGTGCTGTGTGCCCTGTGCCTGCCTCTAGTATGACACACAGGTGGTTTGAATGGGAAGCCAGAAAGTAGGAGCGAGGTAATTTCTCACTGGTTTTTATCCTGTGGGCTGCAAGGAACTGATGAAGAAAACCAGCTGTCACTCACAGCTAGAGGCTGTGGCCCTTGTTTCAGGGTCTTATGCAGTATTTAAGTAAGTTACGACCTACTCTAATGAGCACAATTGGCACAGAGCACTCTGGGAGAGCGCCAGCTGCCTCCTGGCATGCATGCTCTTCACGTGGGAAGGGAGAAGGGTCCCACAGGCCACTGCACCCAGCACTCACCTGGGTGTTTTACAGAGGGAGTGAGGGTTGGGAGTACAGACCGTTTCTATTACATATTCTGTGCAACATTCAACTTAAAAACTGCTCTCCTTTCTGTTTTGATTAGTAGTATTTCCTCTCTCCCTCCCTCCCTCCCTCTGACAGGCTCTCGCTTTATATCCCAAGCTGGCCCTGAACTCACATAGCCCAGGGTAGCCTTGGACTCAGGGCAATTCTCCTCTCTGTCTCCCAGGTGCTGGAATTACAGGCGTGTACCACCATGCCCAGCCTAATGTGGAGCTGGAGAATCAGGGCCTTGTGCTAGCTAGGCAAACACTCTAACTGCTGTGCCATTCCTCCAGCCTCTATGCCCCAACCCACGTGGACTCTTGCTTGCTCATCTCAGTCCTTTCACTGTTGGAGCCATGGTCTGTCTCGCAACCACTCATTCTCCATCCTCACCCAGCAAGGAAGGATGGGGATGAGAGCACAGGTCTGGGGTGCAGGTCTCTCCACAGCAGCTGATGTCTCTGTCAGGCCACCTGTGCCTTGCTGTGCAGAGGACACAGGGAGGACGAGTGGCCTGCTTCAATGCTTCATTTCCAGAAGATTCCTTCCCTCTGGCTCCCCTTCTTGGTCCACTGTGGAAGTCCAACCTCTGTCCTGCTCACACAATGCCCATGCACAGGACATTCGCACAGCTGTGCAGAGAAGGATCCCGGGGCCTGGCAACAGAAGCAACACCATCCCCTGCAGCGCTGCCCCTGGGGAGGGCAAAGGCTGTGGCTGCACCACCCTGAGACACCACCACCTGGGCAGCCCCATTCTCCGACCTGAGACTCCAAGCTGGCATGAAAGCATCCTATGCAGCTTTCTTTGATTTTGTGTTATAAGTTCTTCTCTGAACTGTTTGCTCCACTGATCAGTCCCAATCTATCCTATCTCTGTGAACTCAGGGCCTTTGCAATGAGCTATATCCCCATCTCATCTTTATTTTTTGAGAGAGGGGTTCTCCATGTTGCTTAGGCAGAGTTCCATCTTGCAATCTTCCTGCCTCAGCCTCCCACAGCTGGAATTACAGGCATGTGCCACTAGACGTGGCTCCAATATGTTATTTATTCATTCATTCATTTATTTTCAATTCCTGGTTTTATTACTCAGTTTCTTTTTTGCTGTTTGCTAAAGCAGTCTTCGGTGCATGGGAAGTCTGGCCTGAGAGTCAGTTAGAGCTGGTTACTCTTGGAAGGGATCCAATCTGCTATTTACATTTTATACAGGTTTCTCAATTTGGTTCTCCAGTAATACCCTTTCTTCATCTGCAGGGCTATTATTGATGCTCTATTCGTTTTTTTTTTTTTTTTACATGAATAGAAATCATTTCGGTAGGATAGGCCTTCAGAAGCACGACTAAACAAATGAGGACGACGTCTTCCCACGACTCCATCATACAGCCTTGCTGATGCCACCCACTACCCGGGGAAGCGAGAGCGCCACCGCACAACACACACACCATTCTCAGCGGGCAGTTCCCGCTGAGGAAAAACTTCTCCTTCCCATGGCCTGGGAAACTCATGCAGCCCCTTCAATCCTTCCTGAAGGCCAGGGACGAAAAGTCAAGAAGTAAATAAAAACAAAGTCCCTTCCCGCTTCGCACTCTGCGCAGGTGCCGTCCAGCCCGGTGCACTGGAAGCCTCACCCTGTCACCACCCCAGCTGCACTGTGCTGTTCGCGACAGCAGGCCCAGACCTTCACTCCCAACCTGTAACCCTCCTTTCCGTGGCAAACAGGCCCTGTCCTCACAATGACTCGGCCAGCCCCATGGGGACCCGAGCATCCAGGATTCCACCAGCACCCCAGCACTCCTCCAGGTGGCTGGGCAGGGCCAACCTCACCATGTGGCATCGGCAGGTCCATCAGCTCTGTCATCCCACCATCATGGTAGGAAAGGGTAGAACCCTGAGGGTCACTCACACAGGAGGGAGCGCTCATGATGTCCCCTGAATGTGAGTGAGCCAGCCTCGGCCAAGTGACCACTAGGCAAGCCTCATGTCTGCTCAGGGTGAGGAGGCCACCTGGGAAGAACACCAGGCCTCATGTGGGGCACAGGACGATGGGAGTTACCATGGTCTGATTGGAGAAGGGGTGTGTGTAGTTGATCCTCTGGGTAGTACAATCCATGTCACCAGGTTGGCCAGGGCTTGTCAGAGGTGGTATGACCTCGTAATGGTGCTTACAGCTGAGTAGCTGGGCCTGACCAGGATAGAAGGCAATACCTGGGGACACAAGGTGAAAAGTGTCAAAAGTCAAAGACCTGGTGACATCCCTGAAATCATTACACACCTATAATAATCTATGATCTGGACTCCCAGGGTGACTGCTAAGAAAGAGGAAAAGAAGAGTTAGAGGCAGGGGAAGCACACCCTTCCCTCAGAAAGACTAACTCTGATGGATGGCACAGAGCCTCCCTGCAAGCCCTGGCCTGCTGGGACTCAGCCTCCTGCTGTCCATGCTCACTGTACTCCTTCAAAGGGGCCTCTGTGACTGAGCCCAACTGTGCTTGACTCTGCACCCACCAACCACCTGCAGATCCCCTGGGAGGCTCTGGGTTGTGGGGCCCCCAAAGCTCACTTTGTTTCGCCTCTGCTCTGACCAAGCTGGTAACATCCCAGGAGCCTGCCCTCTGGCCAGCCATACAGCTGTCCCCTGGCTCTCCTGCCCATAGCTGTGATAAACTTAAGGGAAGAAACATCAGACAACATTATGGTCCACAGGGATAAATGGCCAGATACTGCAAGGGAGACCCTTGGACACTAAAGGTGACACACAGAGGAAGAACAGATCCAGGGCGGCAGGGCAGGTGGGGGAGCCACAATCAGCACACCTGCCTATACTGGCTGCCGGGAGTCCTGCCATGGGGACCAACTCTGGCTCTGCCTTGTGAGAAGTCCATCTTGAGGGTCACTCAGGGGGCACCCTGTGCACAAGCCAAGTGGCACACCCTGGTGGACAGTCTGACTCGCAGAACTCACACTGACCTGTCACCCTGTGGCTTCTAGAGTGCCAATGCCAGCCCCTCTCCGGGAGAGGATGACTCCCTATTCAGGAACTTTTCTTCTCATCAGGGCAGGAAAAGGGTAGTGTGGCCTGGGGCTTTCCCCTGCCATCCCGCCCACCCACAGCCTCACTACTATTTTCCCACCAGCCTCCTTCCCCAGACCTGGCTCTGGCCAGCACAGTCACTGCTCTCCAGAGAAGCCCCAGCTTCCCATACTCCTCCGCTCCAGATATTCCTCCCAAAAACCCATGCTGCCCACCACATGCTACCCAAGGCCCAGCTCCAACTTGACTCCTACGGGGCTCTCCCAACCACCCCGGCGCCAGGGGAGCCACTCAGGCCTGCCCGCTCTCCTCGGCACATGTGCTCCACAGGACCTGATAGCAGAGCCTCAGGTGTGAGCCTCCCCACTGCCAGGGACCCAGCATGGCCCACAGTAAAGGCTCAGAGAGAATCTGCCAGCTCACCTGGGGCCTCATAGCGGTCTACCTCCTTATACGACACGGACATGACAGGGTGCTTGAGCTTTTCGCGGAAGTCCGTGATGGTCTGGTAGACGAGGAAGACAGCCACGGCCATGAGCAGCAGGTAGATGAAGATGAGCAGGACAGAGAAGACGTTCTTCAGGCAGGCCTTGCTGAAGCGGAGACTGCTGGAAGCTGACTCGCTGTCCAGGCCTAAAAACAGCACAACATGGAGTGTGGCCCAGAGCACAGTGAGGGCAGCCCACACCCGAGCTTCCTGCCTCACCCCAAACCCCAACACCAAGCACTAGCAATACTGCCGCACAGCTGCCTGCCAGGCAGAGGCACCAAGGCTGTGTCCACTCTGCAGGGACAGGCAGCTGCAACCTAGCAAGTGTGATGGCCCCAGCCAACCCTAGGCCTTATTCCTAATTCCATTCCCCAGGTCCCCAGCTTCTTCTGGCATGTCCTGCTCAACCCATCCAGCTGCCACTCCCTGTCCCGATTTACAGCCATTTCTGCTGGTGGCTGGCTCCTATCTCACCCTTCAGGTTTCCATGCAGCAAGACATTTTCCCCTGAAGCCTTCCTGTCCTGCTGACTTCAGTGGGTGTCCTTTCCTCAATGCTTCCAGAGCATTTATCTGTCCCTTGCTTCATCCACTGCATGGTTTCATTTTACGAGCTCCAGGAGGATACGACAAGGCCAGACTTGTCCGTAACTAAATTCCCAGGGATCCATCCTGCTCCCAGAACAGACTGGGCATTCTACCTCACATGGTGACTGATTAAATGTGCCCTCATGTCATTCACCAAGCACAGCTCTGCTTCCCGAACCTGGTCACATCCTACCTCAGTCCTAGATCACTGCCTGGCCTAGGGTTGCAGACCTGTAACTCCAGCACTCTGGGTGGCTGAAGCAGAAAGACCTGAAGTTTGAGTCAGCCTGGGCAATTTAGTGTCTCAGTGAGACACTGTCTCAAAGTAAAAAGTAAAAAAAAAAAAAAGGGGGGGGGGGAGATGCAAATATAATTGAGTGAAGGCCCTGGGCTCAATCCCCAGTAGCACACACACAAAAAAAAGGTTAAACCACTCTGCTATGGACTAATATGGACTGACCTATGCCCTACCCCAGTTTCCTATGGTGAATCCCTAACCTCCAATGTGACAGGGCCTTTAAGGCTGCTTGAAGAAGGTCTTGGTCCTGCAGGACTGGAGTCCTTATAAAAAACTGAAAATAAGTTAGGCATAGTGGTGCACTCCTGCAATTCCAGCGGGGGGAGATAAGGCAAGAGGACTGCTCTAAGTCTGAGGCCTGCCTGAGTTACATACTGAGTTCAGGACCAGTCTGGACTACAAAAAAAAAAAAAAAAAAAAAGAGTTGGAGATGACCCCAGAAGATGCACACAAAGAAAGGCCATCATGCAAGGATCCAGCAAGAAGGTGCTACCTGTAAGCCCAGGACACTCTGACTAGACACCAGTTCTTATAGGTGCCTGGTCCTAGACATAGAGTGCCCAGACTATAACAAACACGTATGTGTTGTTTCTCTACCCTGGCAGTGGCAATTTGTTCCTGCAGCTTGAGCTGACATCACCACAGCGCTCCCTCTGCTCCAGGAACTATGGTTCCCTGAGAAAAAGCCCCATTTCCTCCACAGCTGAGCACAAGACTGAGGGCCAGTGACGAGCTTGTTTAAGCCCAAAAGGCATCTGAGTGGCTTCTGACTTCTAAAAGAGAGTTGCTACAACACTCTGCCATGGATAAAAATGTGGACAACTGTTTGAAATTACCTGAAGGCATTAACGAATAACCAATAGCAGGTATAAACTGGTAATAATCTACTTTTGAGAGAGCAGTACTGCAGGTGGTATGATCAGTAAATCTGTAACTTTTCACCTGAGGGTACATGCTAACCCCTAAAAGGCACAGTTCAGGATGACACCGCACAGAGTTGAGGACTGGATGAGCAATTAGGGAACTGAGGAGAAATCCTGAAAGGGAGTGAGCCAAGATGGGGTGAACCTCCCAGACTGCTAATAATTAACACACTCAAGCGGTCTCCTGCAGACCCTGCTGGGGGATGGAGGGCCAGAAGAAAAGAGCAGCAGCTGAAAACTGAAAGAGAAATGAGTGATTTCTAATGCAGAGAAACAGGAGTGTAATGTTAACTACCCACTTAGACAAAAAAAAAAAAAAAAAAAAAAAAAAACCCTCCAGATCATAACAATCCAGAATCTCTACAGTGCTTCATGTGCTTCATTTATAATATCAAGTGTTCAATACAAAATTACTAGGCATGCAAAACAATGAGGAGTTGTAACCCATATCCAAGGAAAAAAGTCACCTATAGAGACCAGTACCAAGATAGCCCAGAGGAAGCGACAGCAGACAGGAACGTCACACTTAAAAAAAAAAAAAAAAAAAAAAAAAAAAAAAAAAAAAAAAAAAAAAAAAAAAAAAAAAAAAAAAAAAAAAAAAAAAAAAAAAAAAAAAAAAAAAAAAAAAAAAGACTTGAAGAAAACTATACAGATCATATGGAATAAACAGAGGGCAAGTAGAGAAACAAGATACTATTTATAAAAGAGTAATTTCAATTTTCTAAGATGAAAAGAGTTGTGTGGAGAAGTGGCGGTGATGTTTGCATAGCAACATGGATGTACCTACAGCACTGATATGGATGTACTTATGAACACGAACTGTGAAGAGACTCACTTTTGTTTCGAGTATATCACCACAATAAAAAAAAAATCTTTACTTGTTAAGAAGAATCCAAGGGAAATTCTAAAGCTAGGGGGAAAAAATTATATAGAATTTAAGCAGAAGATGGCAGAGATATGAGTGAATAAACTGGGAGTTAAATGAATACAATGTATCCAATCTAAAGAAAACATTGAAGGAAAAAAAAATGAGTGGACCTTACATAACTGTGTGACATTATATTGTAGTTTAATGACAAAAAATTTAAGACAAGGGTCCCCAAACCCTGGGACAAGGACAAGTACTTGGAAAGATCAGGTGGCCAGGACAGATGAGAAGTGAGCAGGAGGTGAGCCTCAAGCAAAGCCCCACCCACCCCCAGTGTGTTCCTATCAGGCTCTAATGCCACTGCTGATTTACAGAAGGCAGGGCTTTACTCTCCAACCCATCTTGCTGCTGTTAGCCATTCCAAAGCTAACCTCCAATAACCTACAGTGGGACAAGTGCCTACCCCTCCCTGGGAGGATGGTCTTCAACTAAACCAGTCCCTAGGATCAAAAATGCTGGAGACCACTGATTTAAGAGAAAAAAATAGGTCACAAAAATATTTAAAAATAACAGTGGCTCACAACATTCCTAAACTTAAGAAAAATATCAATCTATAGACACAAGAATCTCAATAAATGCCCATCAGGTTAAATGAGAAAACTATCCCTAAGCAATCACATTCAAATTTCAAATGCAAAGACAGGAGAAAAATCTTGAAAGTAGTTAGAAAAAATAAAACACAGCACACATTACAGTTACATTATTACAGTGGGCAGTTACGAACAATGAGTCACTTCTGACCAGAGATAAGAGAGATAAAAAGATAATGGAATGTCTTTAAAGTGTCAAAAAATTGTCAACCCAAATTTCTCTATGCAGGAAATCTTCAAATATAAAGATGAAATAAAGGTATTTTCAGGGCCTGGAAGAATGGCACAGCAATTAAAGTGCTTGCTTTGCAAGCGCAAGATCATAAGTTTGATTCCCCAGCACCATATAAAGCCAGGTGTGGTGATGCACACCTGTAATCCCAGCACTCAGGAGGCTGAGGCAGGAGGATTGTCCTGAGTCCAAGGCCAGCCTGGGCTCCACCACTGAGTTCAGGACCAGCCTGGGCTACAGAGTGAGACCATGTTTAGGAAGAAAGAAAGAAAGAAAGAACGAAAGAAAGAAAGAAAGAAAGAAAGAAAGAAAGAAAGAAAGAAAGAGAAAAAAGAAAGAAAACAAAAGAAAAAAAGACAAAGTATCTGCTCATGAGTATTTCACTTTGCCTTATTTAAAAGCACTGAGACAGGATCAACGTAAGAATTATCAAAGTGTTCTGGGTTGGCAGAGACAAGGCAATCATTCATTCTTTAATTCTACAAGCAGGCATCTACCAGCAACTCGACATGCAAGATTTGGCAGCAGGTGCTTCAGGGAGCTACTAAGGAAGCAGCAGTGACGGGCTGTGCTTGAACTGCTACAGGACTCAAAACAGCTGCAAGGGTGTAAAATGTGGGGCTTCCTGCAGCTGTACAGAACAGATCTGCAGGGAGAAGGACAGAGGTAAACAAAGGCACGGAGAAAGTCACATAACATGGGGTAATTTTGAAGAAGAATAAGTTGCTTTTCATGGTTCATTCACTTTAGCAGATAAATGGCCGTAGGTTAAGAGCATGAGCTAGCTGTCAAGTCAGAGTGCTGGGGTCCAGCCCCCACTCTACCACTCACTACTCTTTGACCCTGGATATTTTCCTGCTCCTAAAGCTTCATTTTGTTCAAGTGAAAAATAATCATTTTGGTTTTACAGGATTTTTGGAAGAAACAAATGAGAGAATGTTGCAGAATACATTCCATAGTGCCTATTCTAGACTGGAATTCCTGTGACTGAAGAAATAGAAATGTTACCTTTACTCCTCAACAAAAAAGCCCTTATTAACAAAGATGGCAAAAATGAAAACAGTAAAACCATAGTCCCTTAATAACAAGGAATATATGCTAAAAATATAAAGGAATTGAAATAGAACAGGGTCTGTCACACAGTAGGCATACAACATTTTCATGTTTGTTAAATACATAAATCTAAGTGAGGAATGTCTTAGCTATGCTAACACAATTGAACAGAGAATGCTAGTACATTTCAGGAGTGTAAATTGTAAATCAATTATGCTCCTTCCTCCTATTTTCTAGAAAAATGCTTAAGTTTCTACTTTACACAGGAATGAAATTTCCTGAAGTGATGATAAGGCACCCTCAAGTTATAAAGAACTGCTTGCTCTGGGCATTGGAGACGCCCTCTGCAAATATGAAGGCCCAGGAAGTCCCTTCCAAGATTCAGAGCTAAGCCATCAGGGTACACTTTGGCTGTCCAAAAGAAACTACAGCAATTGTTTCTCAACTTCTTTGGTCTCTGATTCCATCTTTGCTTCTACCTGCTGTTAGGAGGGGCTCTCTCAACTGCTCCATCCTTGCAGCATTCCTTCCAGGTTTCTCTTAGACTCCTACTCCCACCTGACCCCTGACATCCTCTTCTGTAAGTCTCACTTTCACACCATCCACGTTTCCTTTACCGGATGCCAGTGGATACCTCACAAGACCATCCCCTCCTTCACACCCAGCCTGTAGATGACGCCTTAGCTCAGGAGGGGCTGTTCCCTGACCAGTTGGGTGTAGCTGGGCTGCTGGTGCAGGACACAAAGCATGATGGTCTTTGCCCAGGTACCTAACATCAACTGTCTTTCCTACCAGGCACTCAGCTTCCATGGTTCCAAACACGGCAGATGAAAACACTCACTGTCATGAGCTCCTTGTAATGCAGTGGCGCCAAGTACTAGCCTGCTACATTCTCTTGGGGTTTGGAAAGATTACAAGATAAAACTGAGGGAACTGTGAAGCAAGTGACTTGGTATACACCTGAATGGAATTTATAAGAGTTGGTAGGGACCCAAAGGCCCATCCAGTCCAAACCCTACTCTACGCATGGCAGCCCAGGTCACACAGCCCAGAACTGGTAAAATCAGAATTAAAGTCCTTAGTCCCTACTCCCAGCCCAATGCCCTTTCCCTACACAGCACATGAACATCAGTGTTCTGGTGCCAGTCACTAATGATGAGAAAACAGATCTGAATGAAAGAATATACCTCTCTAACAAAGAGATGAGGCACTGGAAAGGCAAATTATGCATCACTTCAACAACATAGTGATAAGAATGAATGCACTTGCAGGCAGGTGCTGCTGTAAGCCAGCGAAGACACCATGAAATGTCTTGCCTTTGCGATGGCTCTGGTTATGGAAAGAGCTGGAATTTTCCCTACATGTTCTTGAAAATTCCTAAAGGGCCAATTTAGTGTGTGAATAAAGGGTCACTTAGGACAACTGCATCCTTTGGATTTGACTGGCAGCAGGACTTGGACAAATTACTCTTGTGGGAAAAATGACTGAGCATCTCCTCTGCTTCCCTCATAGAAGGCACATTTAGCTTCTTCATAGGTTTTTTCTCAACCCATAACGAGGCATGTGATGTAAACACTACCTGCCAAGCTATTTACTTATCAACCACAATTACTCTAAGTTAAATTCACCAATTCTGAAACCAGACACCACTACGTTTTGCTACTAAAGAAAAACAAACAAACAAACAAACAAACAAAACAAAGAAAGGTGCCAGCTGTAACAGCAGTGTAGGGGGTTGGTTTCTAGGCATCTCTCCAAAACTCACTGTCAATTCATCCTTTTCACTACAGCCAATCTGGTGGGTGTGACGTGGTAAGTGACTCACTGTGCTTTAGATCTGTATTTCCCTGGTCACTAATGATGCTGAGCATCTTTTAAAGTATTTATAGTTATCTGTATATCATCTTTAGAGAAACATCTGTTCAGATTTTTGCCCAGTTTTAAACTGGACTACTTATCTGTTATTAGTGAGTCATAAGAACTTTATATATTCTAAAGATCAGAGATGATTTGCAAATATTTTTGCCCATCATATAGGCTATCATTTCCTACTTCTTTCCCTCTTTATCTTCAGTATCGGGCTACATCCCAGCCCTGTTTATTTCTCATTTTGAGACAGGGTCTCACTGAATTTCCCACAACTTACACTCCTATCTCAGCTTTCTGAGGAACTGAGATTACAAGTGGGCGCCACACCATCCCTAGCAAGGTTTTAACTTTGATAGGTATAATTTCACCTATTTTCTCTATTTTGCTTGTCTATGTTCTTGCATGCAGCTGTTTCCATGGAGAACTGGTTATAATGACTAATCAGCTAAATGTTTTTCTCAGTTAATTTTATTATATCTTTGATGAAATGAACTGCTTATAAAATAAGCAAGCTGGTATCATTTCTCTTTGAAAGGACTAAGAACATGCTGTGGTGTCCTTGATGGGAGAGAAAATGAACTGACTGAAGCTTCCCTCCTGCAAGGTACATGGGTAGATACTGCTGACACCTGGTTGGTTAACACTCAACACTTGCTCCTCCCACCTCCAGCCTCTCCTTCCCCTCCCTGCCCGCTCTTCTGGTCCAGCTCTGACTTCCTAGTCCCACTGCCAGGTCTACAACTGTCCCTGTGACTCTCCCACATGCACACCAGCAGCCCCCTCTCCTTTCAGCCTTGCAGCTCTGGTGGCCTCTGGGCTATGCCCTGAGAAGTGCCCCAGCTCCCACCCCCGGCTGACAACAGACAAGCACCTACTCCTCAAAGCCTTGGCAGACTCCCCTCTTTGCACGTCCCTCGCTGTGCTGGCTTCAAGAGGCAAACTCTTCTCTGACTCTTCCTCTCTCCCACCCTAACATGAAAGCCCTTCTCACCGCAGCCCTAATGTGGCACAGTTGTCCCTCGCCCTGCACCTTAATCCAGCCACACCGATGTTCCTCAAGCTCCCACTTCACTGTTCTTACTGTTCCAATCCCCTTAAACATGCCCTGCTCCCTTATGTCCACACCCCAATCCCTGCCTTCCCAATCTGCCCATCTGTCTTCCCTCCCTCCCCTCCCTCTGCGGGACAACCCCCCTCAGAGAACACGACTTCCATTCCCACCTCTACAGAGCTACTCGTGCTGTTCTCCTGACCCGTCCTTCCTTTTCACTGCACGTCACCCTCCATGGGGCTGAGCCCGGTCTCCACAGACCAGCCTTCACCATTCACTGCTGAAACGCTGTCCCTATCACTAGGCCCTCTTCCACTCACTCCCCAATTCCAGATGGTGCAGCTCCTGGGCTGAGACACTTCAGGCTCTAGACCCACCTCCAAAGAGCCCAGAACACAAACATGCCCTGGGTGCCCACAGTGGGCCAGGCTCTCTACAGTGGGCACCAAAGTTAAAACAAGACCTTGTGCCGCACCAAACTCGGGAATGCAAGGAGTTGGCAATCATTAGAGAACTGTACTCAATAAATGTGACTGCCAACTGTGTCAAGTGCTATAAAAGAAAACAAATTCAAGAAGAGATCCTCATCCAAGATGCCAGGGAAAGCCCAAGAGGAGGGACAGTTCTTCTCCGGTCCCCCACCTTCTCTCTCTGCATGTCCCAACTTTCGGCATGTATGCCATGCCTCATGCCTCTTCCTGGTTTGAGTTCTTGGCCTATCAGGTACAAGAGCCCATGAGTGACTGCCAGAGCTGGGGAGAGGAAGAAGAGAAAGACAGAGGGTGAGAAGGAAAGGGAGGGTATGAGACAGGAAAGAGCTCACCCAGGAACTGCAGAGCCAGCCTCAGGAGGACCACCCTGGGAGATAGCGCTGGGGCAAATTCAAACCAGGCATTAGCTTAGAGCACATAACTCTGTGCTTCAGGTTCCACACCTGTAAACTAGGACTAATCACTCCCTACCCTGCTAATCTGGAGTAAAGGTGCAGATTATAGAATAAAGTATATTTTTTTAAATCCCCAAAATGGTGACTACTGTCATCATTACCAATATTTTTAGTATCAGTAGACTCAGAGGCAGGAAATGAGCTGAAACCACATAAGGGCAAAAAAAATTGTAACTGGCACTACTGAGATCAGCTAAAGAGGTTCCTGAGAACTTGACCTTCTAGGATCCAGGAGATAGGCTTCATGGCAGTTCCCCAAAGCAGAGAGGATCCTGCCTGTCAAGAGAGCCACCCAAGATTTGCCCTGCTGGGGCCTGGCTTCCTGCTCCAACCACACTTAGGCTTTGAGGCCCCACGCATCTGAGGTGGAAGAAAGGTCATCATGGTTACTTGCCAAGAGCCCTGGGCATTTATCTATGGAAGGAAATGCAAAAGCAAGCCTCAACTTGGCAATTTGCTCTGGCTCCTCCCTCTTCCTGCCACCTGCGGCTGTCCTCTGCCGGTGGCAAATGCAGACTGCAGGGTGTGGGAGGCTAAGTAAACAACCCAAAGGTGTCACTCTATTAGTTTTCTTTTTTCTTCTTCTTTTTGTTTTTGGCAATACTTGGGGCAAAAACTGTCCTGCAGTCTGGGACAGGTATTCTACCTCACAGCAGAGCAACTACCAGAGGGGAACTAAATGTGGTCACGGCTCTGACAGAGCCTGGTACAAGAGAAGCAGCCAGGAAACACTAGCTGCTTGTCCAGGTTCCTTTGTTCTACACAGTCCTGCCTTAGCAGCAAGCACAACAGCAGAATTCTGTGTCCTTTTCCTCTATACACACAGGAACCAAAAGGAAGAGAACCCCATCTTCCCCATCTACCCAAGATGATAAAGTCAGGGTGGCTCTCCATTCACTCGTCCACCCACTCAGATCTCTCTGAAGTGGCCAGGGCTAAGGTGATGAACAGAGCAGACCGCCAACTGCCCTCACCCGGCCTGCTGGAGCAGAAAAGGTGGGCATGAGTCAGGCAGACAAGACACACACTCAAGCAGCAACAGCTGCAAGGAGAAGTGGCTGACTACAGATCAAGCTGCAGGATGGGAAGTGATTTAATCAGGGATCAGGCTCTGGAGAGAAAAATGACCAGCTGAGAGCTCAAGAATGATTAGGCATTAAGTAGATGACGAAGGGAAGGGAATACAGGCAGAAGAGAAAAACAGTAGGAAGGAAGGCCAACTACCATCTGGACAGCTGGATATGCAGAACACATCAGTGTGGAGTTCACAGGAAACTCTGAGCTAGAGATGTAAACGTGAGACTCACATATGAGCATAAAGAGACTGAAGGAAGTGAACAGACCTGGTGAAATCACCCACTTGGGAGAGAAGGGGGTCTGCAACAAACACTCAATACCCGAGAGCTGGAGGCAGCTGGAGGAAATCTGGAGAAGTAACCTGAGAAGTGTAGCCAAGGAAGCTATGGGGGTAGAAAGCACCAGGAGCAAGACACAGTCCACTGTGTGCATCTCAACTGAGGGGCTCAGGCTGGTTAGAATACCCTCTGACTGACAGGATCCTGCTCACCTACCAGGGCAGTACGCCCAGACGGGCCTCATTTCTGAGCACTGGAGCCTGTAAAATCTCCCAGAGGGCTCTGTGCAGTGCTCAGGTCAGCAGTGGCTTCCAGGGAAGGAGGAATGAAAGACCAGAGACCCAAAGTATTTGCCCTTATATCCAATGACCTGGCCTCAGAACTGACTCAAACAGTAGCATCAAAAACAGTAGACACCAGTCTACACATATCCATATCCTCTGTCCAGAGGCTGGTTAAGTATGTATGCTTTAGAACTAGGGCAACACTTGAGATCCAACACCAGAGTGGAAGGGGGAGGCCTTCCACTCCCAGAGCCGGCGAGGTGCCTGGACTGGGGCCTCCAGGGCAGCATCAGCACAGCCACTGTCCAGCACTCCCACCCCCAGCACTGAACTCATTTACCTGGTGAGGCACGTGGACCTTGGACTTTGATGGTCTCCTTGTCCAATTTGTCTGACTGCTCTGAGTTCTCAACCACCTGCTCCAACTCTTCACTTAGCTAGAAAGAGAAGCAAAAATGAAAAAAGAAAGAAGCAACTGCAGCATAAATGGCTGAACAGATCGCCTGCATCAGTCTTCTTACTTTTTTAGACTAAAATAAGAAAGCAGAAGCTGCTGCTCATGTAATCATCACACACACACACACACACACACACACACTTCCCAACCACACCACAAAGGGTATTTTAGACCAATTGTACAGAGCGAGACAATGAGGCTCAGAAAGCTTCCTATTAGCCTCCTAGCACTGTTAAGAACAAAGCACCACAAACCAAAAATAACGAAATAAAAACAATAGGACTCTATTGTGTTTCTGAAGACTAGAACGCTGAGTGCTCTCTGGCAGGGTTTTCTCTGTCTGACAGTAATGAGGAAAAAGCCTATGCTCCCTGTCTCTCTCTGAGCTGCTGGTAGCAATGGCCCGCAATCCTTGACATTCCTTGGCTATACCAAACCAAGGTGATCAAAAAATATCATTAATTTTAAAAAAATTACTACAGTTAAAGACACCTTGCTACTAATTTCCATCAAAATACACTCACTCCAAATATACTTATTCTATCATGTCTTCTCATGGACACTTCCATGTCCTGAATTGATTCAAAATATTCAGGGCAATTTCTGTCAAATAAAAACATGATGGATCAAAGGGAATGTTTACTCTCAGTCTTTTGAGAAATCTCCATACTGTTTTCCATAGTGGTTTTATCAGTGACACCTCTTCTGGATATCTTTCCAAGAGATTTAAAAGCAACATATAATAAAAATACATGCATAACCCATGTTTACACCAACACAATGAACAACAACTAAACTGTGGAAGACATTGGAATATCCATCAACAGACCAATGGATACACAAACTGTGGTATCACATCAATAAAGTCCAATGTCCAATAGTGTGGCGGCTTCTGCGGGCAAATGGAAAAAACTAGAGAACATCATGCTTAGTGAAGTGAGTCAGAAGCAGAAGGTGAAACATCGAATAGCCTCTCTGATATGAGAGACACAGATCACAACATCTATGGAACTTAAGACGAAAGACAAAGTGAAAGAGGGGAGTAGGGTAGGGGGTGAGTCACCTTGACAAGATATGTATGTGCACAAAATGCTCAATTTCATTGTAAACCTTGAATTTTGCATGTATACATATCAATAAAATGTGGGGAAAAAAACTGTGGTATATGTACACAATGGAGTACTACTCTCCTCTAAGAACAAATAATTTAGAGCTTCTGTAGGTAAATGTATGCAACTTGAGACCATCATGATAGCAAAGTGAGTCACACTAAGAAGGTAAAATATCACATAGGTTTTCTAATTTGAGAAACCCAGAAGACTGGCATTTTATAGAACCAATTGGGTATAATGGGGGGGGGGGGGGTAAGGGAGATTGATGAGGGAGGGAATGGGAGAGCCAATGAGGGAAAAGGATTGCAATGTTGTTGTGATATGTCCACAAAATTCTCAAGCTCAATGTAACCACTGAATATCACATATATATTAATAAATATTGGAGAAAAAACAAAACTTGGTAGTGTGTTTTCATCCACCTAATTTACCAGATCTGGTCCTGTATGACTTCTGCTTTTCTTCCAAGTCAAAATGACCAGGAAAGATAAATGTTTTGAATTGAGGAATTGAGGAATCCAGGCAGTCAGGACAGCACATCTAAGGACAGTGGGGAAAAGGACTTGGAAAACTACTTCAGAAAATGGCAAGAACGATGGATAAGTAGGTTCAAAGCAGTTAGGGTGGTGGAAAATATTTTGAAGGAGATTCATGGCACTGTGTTTTTTACTGTGAAAAAAAAATTAAAAATGTAAACATTCACCATAGCTTCTGATCATACTGTCTGGATACATCTGATTTCCAATCTCTGCCTCCACCTTTACTAGACCCTCTCTCTATGTCTGTGTCTTTACACAGTCATTTTCTTTAAGGACACTAGTCACGTTGGATTAGGAGCCCACCATACTTCAGCAAAACTTCATTTTAACTACACCGGAAAGTGACCTCACAAGGTTACAGTCTGAGGTACTGGCGGCTAGGACTTCACCATTATCTTTTTTTTGCCAGGGTAGGACAGGGGTCACAATTTAACTCACTACACTTTCCATGGCTAAAGAGTCAGGGGAAGAGCTGGAAGCAAGTCCAAGCTGGCCTAGTTCCAAACCCCTTGATCTTAACCACTTTCCAGAGGAAGAGGAAATACAGTTTAGAGTGTGCTGAGGGAGAGAAAGGAAGGGTGAAGTTGGTGACAAGACTCTTGGGGACACTAGCTAATCTCTACCAACTTGGGCTGCAAATGGGTGGACCACATGGGAAGGGCAGTCTAAGTGATAGGGTGCTAATTTGCAGCCTGGTGAGTCAGCCTCCATCTCTCTGCATCAGTGTTCTCTCACCTGTTAAACAAGGGTAATTATGCCACTGAGACAGGCAGAGAGCACACAATGACAATCAGCAGTCCCTCTGATTAGGAAGGAGGGCAGAACAGACCAGAGTCTGGAGGACCCGCTGCCACTGAACTGGATGGGAAGAAGGACAGTAGGATTCCCAAGGGTTTTCCCAGGCTCACAGGCTCATTGTTTAGGAATTCGAGGCAAATGATTAATAATCCTCCAAATAATTAATAAACCTCCAAGAGATTTGAATTTCAAAAGAGATTTATTTTAGTTCCTGGCTGTTCTCCACACTGGCCCTGCCTCTTAGAATCAGGCAAAATCTTTAGTTTCAAGCCCTCCAAGCCGCATACCCCCCAAAAAAGAAAACACCAGCATGAGAGGGCTGGGAGGTTGGAGATGGCCTCATAAAACTCAGGTCACCAGTAGAAACATACACCTGAGAGGTCCCAAGAGCTGGGCTTTATGGCATAGGCCAGAAATCCCAGCACTGCGGGAGGCTGAGGTATGAGGACTGCTGTGGCGTCTTCGACCGGCAAAGACACCACACGGACTCTCTCGATCGTGGAACGTTGACTCGACTCCACTCGACTCGACTCTACTTGGCTGGACATGACTCGACCTCTTTATTCCGCAAAGCCCAAGCTTAAATACCCTTCCATACCCACATTAACATACAAGCAATCTAATAGGCTACACATTAGCATACAAGCAATCTAATAGGCTAATAAACTCTCCAGACCCATCACCCCACCTTGGGACTTCCTCTTTAGAACAGTCCTGTGGTTCAACACCTGATCCAAATTTCAAGCAGAACAACACCTGACTTAAATTCCAGACAATAAATGCTTCTTCGTGGAAAGGAACGTGGCCACGGTCTGCAAGGCTGAGGCTCTCGGGCCCTGAGGGCCCCAACAGACTGCGAGTTTGAACCCAGACTTAACAAAATAAAAATTTCAAAACTGGCTGGAATGTTGATCAGTGCTAAGGCCCTGATCTGTCATCCCCAGGGAGAATGGAGAGAAAGTCCCCTTTGACCAAAGGGAGAAGGGGATGTTAATGCTAAATCTCTGATACATGCCTCACTGAACCTCACCAGGGACCAGGAGGCAATGACCTTCCATCCAGTTCCCTTCCTATCTACCCACAGCCATAATGAGTCCCTCTCCGTTCTGCCCCAACCAAATTTTCAGTCTACTGCATCTGCCTAAGCCAAAATCTCTCTTGCAAAGACACCTCACTCAGAGCGAGGTCCACCCTGAGAAAGATCCAGGCAAGAAAGATGTAGGCCCTTCTCTAACAGGCTTCCTGGGGACCTCCACATGGGCCACTTAAGAAGGCAAGAGGAGGAGGCCCTCCTAGGGCCTTCCACCCCGGGGTTGACTCCACCGGGGGCCTCGTCTGTGCAGCCAAAATAACTGCCTATCTTCCCATAAATATCTCATGAGCCCTGCTAAGTGAGGCACTCCTGCAGGATGGGGGGGACAAGCCATGGTCCTGAGAGCCAGGCCCCCAAAAGTCCCTAGAAACAGGAGCTGTCCACATCCTGTCTTCCTTGAGGAGTCACCGCCTCGCTCCTCACCATCAGGCAGGAGCTAACACTGTCCACACACCAACTCATTCTTTTTGAAACAGGGTCTTACTCTGTAGCCCAGTCTGGCCTCGAACTCATCATTTTCTTAACTATGAGGTTCCAGTAAAGCCAGAGCCCAGGTGGGTGTGAAGATGCCCCAGGTAACGGGAGACCCGCTGCTGAGCTCCACACCACTGGGAAGGCTTGCTAGAAAGACTGACTGTTCCTGAAGGCCAGGGGCAGCAAGGAGCTATGAACAGAGATGCTCTGGGGTCAGGACAGGGCCTCAAAGTACACAGAGGATATAAATGCACTTTGGGAAGCTGAGGCAGGAGGACCACCCGGCCACGCCCTGTCTGGTCAACTTAGCAACTTAGCAAGACCCTGTTTCAAAAAAAAAAAAATTTTTTTTTTAAGAGTGAAGATATATAACCCTTGGCGCAATCCCCAGTATCGCAAAGAAGAAAGGAGGAGAAAAGAAAGATAAAGAAAAAAGGAGGAGAGAAGAAAAGACTAAAGAGAGAGATGGTAACAAGAATGACACCACGGTGGTCACAGCAGATCCAGGGACACAAACTGGCGGAGGACTGAGGACACCGCACTGCCTGTCTTGGCAAGCGAGGCGGGCACGAGGGGACCAAGGTCTCGGGCCAGGGCGGGAAGGAAAGGCGGAGCGGCTTTGCCAACAGAGCGGGGGACTCAGGAGGCAGAGCCGCTCCCGGGAAACCCGGCGGCTCCGCGAGCAGCGCGGCACGGACAGGAGACAAAGAACGGCGAAGCGACAGCCGCGTCCGGAGAGAGAGGGGCGAGGGCCGGCGCCGCAGGTGAAAGCGCCTGTTCAAAATGTGGCAGCCATCGAGCCAACAAGTGATCGCCCTGTCACTCACGAGCCGCAGGGGCCACGCGGCCTCGGGCTTGCGGGGGCTGCCGCCCGCCGCCTCCGTCGGGAGGTCGACCTCGCGGGTCCCGCCGGGGCGAACAGCCGTTCCGGCGGCCGGCGCGCCTCCGACCCGAGCCGGTGGCCACAATCAGCCGCCTGCGGTTGCGAGTCGTGGCTCCCAAGCCCTGACTCCGCCGCTCGGCCCGGCTGGCAGCGTCCGGAGCCCCCGAGGGCGCGCGGCCCGGCGCCCCGCGTCCGCCGCTCGGACCCCGGGCCCCGCGCTACGCCTCACGAGAAACTTCCCTTCCGTCCCCCGGACCTCGTACCTCCTGGTAGGATGCGGAGCGTTCCTGCCGGATCATGGCACTGGCCAGGAATAAGCACGGCTGAACCCGCTGCGGTCCGCGGGGTAACAGGGAGGCGGCGCCACAAACCGCAAGCCGGGACCTGACGGCTGTGGAAAGCGAGACCTGTTCGAAGCTCGGTCCCACAGACCTGGCGCGGCGGAGCTGGGCGCATGCACCTTGGTCCCGCGCGGGGGCTGCCGGGAAATGTAGTTCTGGGCGACACACCCGGGGCTGCCCTTTGCTAGAAGCTAAGGGAGACTCACGTGCCTCCGCTGCGGTCTCACTTCCTTTCTTTGTTGCCTGAGGAGGGATGGAGAAAATGAATAAGAAGTCGAACCAGCCGGCAAGGTCGGACGAGTAGGAGCCCCTAATCTGCAACTGCAGGGGGAATTCTGGCTTGGCAGTTTATAACCACGATAAATACCCGAGAGCGCTTTATATGTATTACAAAGTGTTGTCACAGGCATTACACCCTAGATCCTGCCAGGAACCCCGCAGAGGAAAGTTTCCCTCTCTGCTGTACACATTCAGAAACTGGCACATTGTTTCATAAAGAACGGGGGACAGCAATGATTAAGTGACTT
Organism: Ctenodactylus gundi; assembly: GCA_004027205.1. Lineage (NCBI taxonomy): Eukaryota > Metazoa > Chordata > Mammalia > Rodentia > Ctenodactylidae > Ctenodactylus > Ctenodactylus gundi. The sequence goes on along the minus strand of PVKB01003288.1, from coordinate 122,507 downwards.
CCTCCAGAAATGGACTACAGAATTCAAGCTCTTTCCGTTACTCCCGAGGCAGACCCGGGAGTCAGGATCTCTGTGCACAATTGTCCTGGCCCTGACCCTCCCCTGCAGGCATTGCAATGCTGGGAACCCTCCTGTGTCTCCTCACCACTGCTAACCCCTGCCAGCTTCGCTCATCTTTAGGAGAGCCAAAAAGCACGGTGCACTGAACTCCCAAGGCACTGTGTTGCCTGATGGCAACTTTAATCCCAGCACTCTGGGAGGCTGAGGCAGGAGGATGGCAAATTTGCACCCAGCCTGGGCAACAGTGACCTACTGAAACTCTCAAAATCAAAACTGAAAATTGGACTGGGGATGCAGATCAAGGCAAAGGCCCTGGGTTCAATTCCCAGCAATGCAAAAAATAAATAAAACGCGTAGCAGAAGCCTTGAGCCCTAAATGTAGCTTGGGCATTGGCCTTTGTGGCTGAGTGGACCTGAAGACCAAATCTTCGCACCTTCCACTGCTGAACAGCTGTTCTGGGTGGCCGTCCTGGGTTGCCCTTCATGGTAACACAGATAAGAGGCTGCTTATTGTGCCTTGGTGAATACGGCTCTGTGCCCGATGCAGCTGCAGCTCTGTGATCCGCTCTGCTGGGCCACAGCCTCTCGCCTCCTCCGCGGCAAACACAGGAGTGCAGGTCATGTCAGGGCACCCTGCACCTCATGGAGTTGGTTGTCAGAGGTCCCCTCGCCCCTACCCAGCCTCTCTGCCCTCATAGCCACCGAATGGGACAGTACATAATACATGTAGTCACACAACATATTTGTTAACTTTATTTTCCCCCTAATTATTTGTTTTAACTAGTGTCTGTCTGCAATACATAGTAATTCCATCCAACCTGGGGAACTGGTTCATATACATATCACATCTCAACCATTTTTACTTCCTGTTCCCCTTCCTGCCCTCCTGGCTCCTCCCGTCCCCAGGCCCTTTCCTATAAATTTATGAATGTAGCACTCATTCCAGCAATTTCATTTAACAGTTGCTTACAAAACAAAAATAAAACAAGCTACTCATTATATGTCTGTTATAACACAAGGACAGCCAACAGCACGTTCCACACAATCACAGAATTTTAGAGTTAAAAGGAACCAAAAAAAAAAATCTATTCCAGCCCTAGCATTCCTCTCCATCCCTTGTTGGAGCGACCAAACTGGAAAACGATGGGCTCTGGCCATGAAAGGAGATAATGGCTAATGCAGTATTCAACTTGGTTTAAGGAGCACAACCTGCCAGGCACTGGAAAACCAAAAGACATGAGATCCTACGATATCATCACACCGGTGGCCCTTCTGAGTTAATGTGGAGAGGCAGACCATAAGCATGTGAGCGATTTTCTGTCCATGAGGTTCCCAAAGCCTCTCCCATTCCCTATGAGCATGCAACTATTAAAGTCACAAAGGATCTCCCTGTTGTCAAATCACATAGCCAGTGTACCTGCTTCCCAGCTCGGCCTCCCTTCTCTCAGATATACCCTCCCCCACCGGCCTCCGGACATGCCCCCTCCCCCAGCTCTGCTCCCCCTCACGTGCTGCGCTGTCTCTGGGGCTGGTTTCTCCTAAACTCTGGTCTTCTGAGCAGTCTGCCCCAAAGACAGGCCTTCCACCTCCTTGCCACGTACTGCCCCGGGGCTAGTAACGTGGTCAGCTCTGGTCTTGTGGTTTTAATTGCCATCTACATCCTAGAGTTTCTTGTTATGGATCAAATGATGTTCTCTCAAAACAGGTTGAAATTTTAACCTCAGTAACTCAGAATATGACTGTATTTGGAAATACAGTCACAGTGGATGTAATTAGTTAAGATGACATCACCATGGAGCAAGGTGACTCCAGTATGACTTATGTATGGCCTTTTATAAAGGGGAAAGATAGCCAGGGCCTATGGCACAGGCCAGTAATCTAGCATACTGGGAGGCTGAGATAGGACATTCACTAGTTCAAGCCCAACCTGGGCAACTTAACAATTTAGTGAAACCTTCCCTCAGAATCAAAAATCAGAGAATGGGCTGAAGATATAGATCAGTGTGAAGTCCCTGATTCCATCCTCTGCACTAAAATAAAAAAGGGAGGGGGAAGGAAGATGGTGTAAAGATAGACACACAGGAAGAATTCCACATGGTAACAGGAGCAAGGATCGGCACAAAGAGCCACCAGCCACGGTGGCTGAGTCATTCACCTGCTGGTTACAAGTCTTGCTCCAGAGGCCTGCTTCATCTCTTGACCAAGCAGAAAGCAATACCTCAAAGATTACCAGTCACCACCAGAAGCTACCAAGGGACAAGAGGCTACCCAGAGTCTCACATGGCCCTGCTGACACCTTGATTTTTAAACTTCTAGCTCCAGAGTCTTGAGAAATTCCTTTTTCTTTTTTTCTTTCTCACTTTCTGTACTGGGGATTGAAAACAGACTTTTTGCCCAGAGTTACATCCCCACCCCTTTTTATTGTTTGAGGCAGGTTCTTGCTAAGTTGCTAAATTGCCCAGGCTGGATTTCAACTTGGGAGTCTCCTGCCTCAGTCTCCCAAACACCTGGGATTACAGGCCTGTTACCACTACGCCCAACCAGAATCAGTTTCTCTGGTTTTAAGCCAGTTTGCAGAGCTTTGCTGCAGGACCCCAGGAAACTAATCCAATTCCCAAGTGTAGACAAAGGTATTATCTCCTGCTTGCAGCTCTCCCCAGGCCCAGGCTCCTGTGCCCAGCTACCCAGGCCACCTCTCCACCAGGTGTCCCTACCGTAGTGTCATGGGGCAGGGGGATAACGATGAGGGCTAGATGAGCTAATGCACACGAAAGTTCTGGAACCCGTGCTGTGCCAGGAATGTCTGCTAGTCAGTCTGCTTCCATGGTGTGCTTTGCCAGTTCTCCTGACCACCAAGTGTTGGAGGACAACGAGAACTCAGTCCTTGATCGTCCCCTCCCCTCTACTTACATGCACTTCCTGGGCGACCACATCCATTCCGTGGCTGTAACTACCGCCTACGTGCCAAGGAGTCCAAAATGGACCTTGAGCCTGGCACTTTCCCCAGGTCCAGATGCCCATATTCAACTTCTCACAGGCCACGTCCAGCAGCCCACTCCCTCCCCCACACCACACACCAGCAGGCCCCACACTGACCTAGACCTCCTCCCGACCTGCCCCTCCTGCCATCTTTCCTGTCTCAGCAAATAGCCACTTTATCTTCCCAGCTGCTCAGGGCAAGAACCTCAGGTCAGGCTGAGGGTGAAGCTCTTCAGTTAGAGCACTTGCCTAGCATGGACAAGGCCCTGAGTTCAATCCCCCAGGGCCATATAAAAAGTAGCCAGGCGTGGTGGTACACACCCAGGAGGCTGAGGCAGGAGGACTGCAGTGAGCTTCAGGCCAGTCTGGCCTAGAGAGCCTGTCTCAAAAACAAAACAAGTAACAAGCTGTGAGGTGCACAAGACCCACTCTGCTCCCTTCCCTCCCCCTCAAAGCGCTCCTCCAGCCCCTAGCCCCAGTGCAGTGCCTCCAGCACACCGGAAGGCCCACCTGCTTCCTCGGCATTGCTGCATGTGATCCTGTGCCAGGATGCCCCTTAGCTCCTTCTGGGCTCTCTGCTTCACCTGTGACAGATTTTTTTCCCCCACAGGGTCTCACTCTATAGTCCAGGCCGGTGCTGAACTCACTGGGTAGCCCAAAATTACCTTGAACTCACAGCAATCCTCCTGCCTCAGTCGTCCAAGTGCTGGGATGACAAGCGTGTGCCACCATGCACAGCTTATGCGGTGCTGGGAACTCAAACTCATGGCATGGCGCTTGCCAGACAAGTGCTTTAACAGCTGGGCTAGGCCCCCAGCCCACAGTAGATTTTTATACAAATACCACTTCTCTACACAGTCCTGCATAATTAAAACAGTAACCCTACGGGGCCAGCTAGCACAGGCTTGTAGTGTCAACACTCTTGGGAGGCTGAGGCAGGAGGACTCCAGTCCCAGACATACCTGCATAACTTACCAAGGTAGCGGACCCGGTCTCAAAATCAAACATAAAAACAGGCTAGGGATGTAGCTCAGTGTGAAGACCTTGGGCCTGATCCCCAGTACCACAATCAATCAATTTATCGATAATCTAATGGCAAGACCCAGCACCCCCTGTCCCTCTGAACTGTTTTATTTTTCTCCCCAGTATTTGTCCGCAGCAAACACTCCGCATAGATATCTCACCGCCTCTCATCTACCCGCTTGCAGGCTGAGCTCCACGTGGGCAAAGCTGTCTCCTTCGGTGATGGGTTCCCAGTCATCTGGCTCATGAGGTCCTCGAAAAATATTTTCTAGGCCAGGCATAATAACGCATGCCTCTAACCCTACCATCCTGGGAGGCTGAAGCAGGAAGACTCCAAGCTCCAACCCGGCCTGGGCAGCTTAGGGTCTCCCTGAGATCCCATCTCAAAGTAAAAGAGGGCTGGGAATAAGCATCAGTGACAAGGCCCTGGGTTCATGCCAGTACCGCAAATTAAAAAAAGAAATTAAAATAAAAGATCAAAATCTGAATTAACGCCTGAGCCTAGACTTGGACGCCTGTTCGCTATTGTTAATCCGGGGCGTATCTGGGCCACACATCCCGCGGGAACGTGGCGTCTCGGCAGGAAGACAGAGGAGTCAGGGCAAATTCAAAGTTGGGATCTCATTTGGAAAACCTTCCGGGCGCCGGCGAGCGCGCGGGGTGGCCCGCGGCCGGAGCGAGGGCGGAGCCACGGCGCGGCGGTCGTGGTCCCGGCCAGCTGGGCGGCGGCGTCCCCCTGCCCGGGCCGCGCTGGCGATGGCGGGCCCCGCGCCGCCCGGCCGCGCCGCGCTCACCATGGCGGCGCTGGCGCTGGCGCTGGCCCCGGGGCTGCTCGCGGCCCGGGCCGGGCACACGCCGCGCCCCGCCGAGCGCGGGCCCCCGGTGCGGCTCTTCACCGAGGAGGAGTTGGCGCGCTACGCCGGGGCCGAGGTAGGTGGCGGCGGCGGCGGGCGGCGGGCGGCGGGCGGCGAGTGGCCGCCCTCATGGCGTCGGCGTCGTCCGCCGGAGCCGGGCTGCGCGCTGGCCGGCCTGCCGCTCCCCGGCGGGCCGCGCGTCCTCGAGGGGGCGTCCCACGCTGCGCGGCGCCACTGCCCGGGCGCCCGTGGCGGAGTCTCAGCACTTCCGCTGTCCCGGCGCGACAGGCCTCGCTTGGTCGGGCTGGGCCCGCCCTCGCCGCCCTCGCCGCCCTGCCTCGGTCTCCAGGCTGTCGGCCTGCGGGCGTGCGCCCCGCGCCCAGCCGGTCTCCGGTCTTTTTTAAAAGACGGCGATTGCCACGTTCCTGCCATGACGCTGTATGCCTTGTCCAGGGCTTCACGACAGTGTGGGGGGCGGGGTTGGGGGGCACCATCTTCCCTGAGGGAAGTGGTTTCCTGAACTGGCGCACGAGGCGTCAGCTTCTCTCTCCCCTGCTTTCTAGGAAGATCAGCCCATCTACTTGGCAGTGAAGGGGGTGGTATTTGACGTCACTTCCGGGAAAGGTAAGTGGCTTGATGTTTGAATTTTTGGTTCTGGGGCGATCTGAAGTCAGAGGGGCTCTTGGAGGTAAGAGGGAAAGGAGGGGAATGCTGGGCGAGGCCTTTGCTTCCTTGATTCCTTCTTCCCTTCTTTTTATTTATTTACATATTCACTTATTGAACTACTGGAGATCTTGTCTAGGGTCTTAACAACTGAGCATCATCCCTAGCCCATTTTTACTTTCTGATTTGAGACATAGTCTTGCTAAGTTGCTGGCGCTGAGCTCAGTCTTGCAATCCTCCTGCCTCAGCCTCACTGAGGGCTAGGACGATAGCCTGCACCCCGGCCTGGCTTCCTTCCACCTTAAACGACCACGTTGAATTAGTATTTGTGAGTGGTTTACTCCAACAGGCTTTCACCCTGTTAACGCCACGCCTCTATCGAAAGCCCTCATGACACTCCATGGCCTGTAGAATCGAATTCAAACTTAGTGATTTAATCTAGTTGAGCTAAGTGTTGTCTGGCAAAGAGTTGGCTTAAGAGAATATTGTAGAACATTTTAATGTCATTCGTAGTTTCCATCACGATCACTACACGTGCTATCAGGGAGATCATTTGGTAACGGCTCACCTTTTATTTGACTGCAGACATTGCTGAGTAGAAACAGAATTGGTCTTCCCTGACATTTAAGAAGACTGGACTTCTTTCTTGTTTGCATATTTTTAGGGAGTATTTTTATTAATCTTTTATAAAAATCACTGCTCATTTCCCCATATGTCTTGTTTTCTTTTTGGGATTAGTGGGACCCAACCTGATGGTGGGGGGGTAGACTCCTGGGCTTCAGCTTGTCCCTGTTTATCCCCAAGTGTGGACACTTTCTTAGGATTGTGTGGGACCTTGGGACCCCCCCTGTAGGCTCCTGGCTACGCAGCATGCACATGACACTCTTTTTTTCTCCAGAGTTTTATGGGCAAGGAGCCCCATACAATGCCTTAACTGGGAAGGACGCCACCCGAGGGGTGGCCAAGATGTCGCTGGATCCTGCAGACCTCACCCATGACATTGTAAGTCAGATTATAAGCTTTTGTCAAAATGCCTCTTACTCTCAGCAGAACCGCATTAGCCTGTTGACTCTCCAGACCCCTTGCTGTAGGGTGACTGAACACTGCGTTGAAATAGATGTTACTGTTTCAAGCCTACTCAGAAACCTTTCATCACCCCTCCTTGCCTACAGAATCAAGTTCAAGCTTGTTTGTTTGTTTGTTATCATTATTATTACTTATTTTGCCATGCTGGGGATGGAACCCAGGGCCTTCACACTATGCTACATCCTCAGCCCATTCTTTTGGTTGTGATTTTGAGACAGGATCTCCATAAGTCACCAAACTGCCCAGGCTGGGCCCAGATGGCTTGACTTCCTCCCACCAGGCCCCGTCTCTTAGATTCCACTGCCTCCTGGTAGTGCCATGCTGGAAACCAAGCCTTTAACATACGAGCCTTTACTAAAGGGATATTCTAGGGCCAAACTACAGCAAGAAGCATATATAAGTTTATAACAGGAGTTGTACAGAATATGGTAAGATAAACCAGGAAGGAGGAGGTGGACACTGACTGTACCACAGCGCACCCCTGTCTGCTCTAGGACGGGTGCTTTCGGGATTGACTCTTAAAAGTCTACTGTCTGTTCTGGGCTTTGAAGAGATGTTTTTCCCCTTGCCTGCGGGTGTGAGGAGGGCAAGGCAGGGATGAGGAAAGACTGGTGCTTTCACTCATCCCTCCATCCCCCGTGTTTCTTGGGCCCTTTCTCCCAAGACCGGGCTCACAGACAAGGAGTTGGAGGCCCTGGATGAGGTCTTCACCAAGGTGTACAAAGCCAAGTACCCTATCGTTGGCTACACGGCCCGGAGGATCCTCAATGAGGACGGCAGCCCCAACCTGGACTTCAAGCCTGAAGACCAGCCCCATTTTGACATCAAGGATGAGTTCTGAAGTTTGCTGCGAGGACAGCTTCTTGGGAGGGTGAGCCAGGGGACAGGCCTTCAATCTCCTGTGAAATACGTGCCACACTGATCTGAATAAAGTAAATGTTTAACCCAGAACTGTGGCTGCCTTGCACTTTCCTTGGTCAGGTACTTTCTGCCCAGATACCTCTATCTGCTCACCAGTGGGGTGATCATGGTAGCCCCAGCCAGAAGCTGCCTGAGTGTTACATGTTGGCCATCTGGGCCAGGGAGGTTTTTTGTTTGTTTGTTTGTTTGTTTGTTTTGAGACAGGGTCTTGCTCTATAGTCCAGGCTGTTCCTGAACTCACTATGGAGCCCAGACTGGCCTTGGATTCATGGCAATATGCCTGTCTTAGCCTCCCGAATGCTGGGATTACAGGCATGTGCCACCACGCCCAGCTTATGTGGTGCTGGGGGAGAGCTCAGGGAAAGATACAATATTACTTCTTCATATACCAACACAATCTCACTAGGATTTACTGATAGCATCTTATGAGTGTGGATAGCATTATACAGTTCACAAATTTCTCAGTCTGGCTTCTATAGATGTGTCATCAGTTGCCCCCAAAATTGAGTGGTGTGACTCGAGCGTTCACTGTGCTCAGAGATTCTGTGTGCCTGTAGCTCAGAGGGCACAGTGGGATGGCTTGCCTGGCCCTGTTGTGCAGGGCCTCGGCTGGGACAATGAAAGCTTTGTTCCTCCTATTTCGGATGGGTAAAGCTGGCGGCTGGCTGGAGCTTCATTCTTCCCCACAGGTGACTTCCTATTGCCTGGTGTCTGGGCCATCCCTCCTTTTTTGATCCAGCCTCTCAAGTCAGGCAGCATCATTCTACTCACCAGGACAGCCACAAAGTCCTACGAGGGTCAAGGGGCACAGAGGCGTTTTGGGAAGACACAGTCCTCGGCGATTGCCTCCCACATTACCTCCTTCCTGAAATCTGGCACTGAGTGGAGGCCTGGCCTTTAGCAAGCTGGTGTTCAGTAAACCACATTGTCTGGTGGAGGAGTGACAGATGTCAGAGCCAGGTCAATCTGCATTTGAACCGGTTTCAGCATTTGCCACCTGTATGATCTCAGAGAAGCTACTCTGAGCTTCCATTTCCTAGCCTTTAAACAAGGAGAAAAATATCCACTTCACAGGGCAGGTGCCCAGATTGGGTACAGCCATATGTGTGATGTGCCCAGCGCTATTCCTCATGCCTGGTAGGTACCCGGTTTCCTTTTTTCTTCCCCTTCTCTTGAGTTCCAGTGCTCTCCTCAGGGCCTATCAGGCACAGTGGACTCCCCAGGTGGCGTGTGGACACATTTGACAGAAGCATCTCAGTCCTTGTCCAGGGTCTTGGTGACAGGCTGGGCTTGGGAGAAAGTCCAGGGGAACAGCCCCAGTGCTGTCTTTTCCCTGCCCACCCAGCCCAGACCTGAGACTCCTAACCCAAGTCCCCTAATGGTGAGAAAGTTAGAGACCAACAGACAGAGTGGGACAGAAGCCTGGGACAACAAACCACCCCCCTGGGTGTAGAAAACTGTTGTCCCTCCTAGCCTGGCATGTTGCTGCCCTACACTTGGGCTGTCTCAACAGATTCTCTGTGAGCATAGGAGAACATTTGCACGAAATGAGAAATTGCTTCCCACCCCCTAAAAAGCTTCATGAGCTCTTTAGTTTCACGTGCTCCTGGTCACCTTAAAAATCACGAATTTCAGAGGTCTCACAGCTGGGCAATGTGTGATGGCCTTCTCATTCACTTTGCCATAGATAACACCTCTGACGCGTGGGCTATGACAACAGTTGCCTGGTTACTTTGCACAGCACCAGAGGTCACTTGGCTGGAACTCCGACTCTTCCTTTGGCCTGTAGATGTCTGCGGGGACTGAAATAGGACAAGAAACTTGGCATCCTGCCTTCAGAATGTGTCTGTCTCCCTTGCCGTCATCACTGTTGGGTCAGAGTCTCCATCAATCTGTATGTAAATGTGTCAGTCTTTTTTTTTTTTAAGTTTTGTCCTGGTGTGGTGGTGCTTACCTCTCACCAAAGTAAAAACTAAATAAAGGACTGGGAATACAGCTCAGTTCAAAGACCTTGGGTTCATTTCTCAGTACCAAAAAGAATTTTTCTTGTCCCACACTATAATACAGAGTTAAGTTGGCTTATCGCTGGCTGGAGCTGGTATATGTTTGCTTTTTTCTTTCTCTCCTTTTCTTTTTCTGCCCCGGCCTTGTGCTTTAGCAAGCACAAACACTAACACCCTTCAGCCCAGTCCCTCAGGCAGGGATGTTCAGCAGTGGCAATAACCATGCCATTGCCCGGCAAAGTCACCAGACTTCAGGTCCCCACCCAACAGATGCAAACTGCTGCTCTTGTGGCCCCACTGTCCACGAGTGCTGAATCCTTTCAACTGATGTCCCCCTGCATTATTTAGTGCTCTCTGGAGGAACAGAGTCAATAGGAAATATATATATATATAGATAGATGCAAGGGAAGTTCCTAGACAGGCCTACAGGATTAAAGGTGAGAGGGTTCACTATGTTGTCTGCCCACTGGAGAACCGGAGGTTTCTGCTCAGCCCAAGAAGCTGGAAGCACTAGAACAAGAGGGATCTAGGCATCTGACCCTGAAGCTTCTTGGAGAGTTGCTAATATCAATCTGCTTTGAAAGGTTGAAGATCTGGGGTCCAATGTCCATAGGCGATAGCAGTAGCAGAAGACTTCCTGTTTAAGGAGATGGTGCTTCCCCATGCGAGCTAACGTCCTCCTTCTTCCCTTCTGTTCCATGCTGGCTGCAGGCCTGCTGGATGATTCCACTCACGTCAGGGCCAATCTGCCCCCTCGCTTTGGTGGCTCACATACCAGTAATTGCTGGACACTCCCGAGACTCATCTGGAAGTGTGCTTTAGTGTCCCCTAAGCCAGCCAAACTGGCAGTCGCCGTTAACCCCACACCACAACCCCTCTTCCCAGGCCTCCCGTGAAGCTTTGCCTGTGCAAGAGTGGGCGTGCTTGCAATATCAGAAAATCCTCTTCATAGCCAGATGCGATAGTGCAGGCCTGTAGTCCCAGCACTCTGGGAGGCTGAGGCAGGAGGATCTCAAGTTCAAGCCCAGCCTGAGAAACATAACGACTTTGAGAACCTGTCTCAAAAAAAAAAAATTTATATATATATAGGCTGAAGATGTAGCTTAGTACAAAGATCCTAAGTTCAATCCCCAGTATTAAAAAAAAAAATCATTTCTTCCAGTATCAGTGGACGTCATCCCCCTCGTACAGTCTCAGAATACTGGGCTTTCCAGCTGGCCTGTGGATTCTCCTGAGTCCCCAGGCAGGAGGGAGCATTCCCTGGGCTGCCGTCCTGCTGCCTGAGGCCTAGCAGCAGTGGTGCCCCAGTGTCCCGCTTGTCTTGACCCCAAGTCCCCAAGGTGGTTTGGGTCTCTGTCATCTTTCCACTTCCTTAGCAGTTGGGTCTCTACCCCAGAAGTTAAGTGGATTTAAAACAGGCCCAGAAGTTGTCAGACTCAGTCTTCCTTGGGCCTTTGTACATGCTGTTCCTGCTGCCTGGAATGATTTTCCTCCTTGTCTGCGCTGCCTGAGAAGTGTGATCTTAGCTTCCAGACCACTTCATCAAGGATGTTTTCTCAGACGCCTACCAGCTAGCATGAGCACAGAGTGGTCCCTGAACTATAATGTGCGCTTTGCTCTGTCTGCCTCCCCCGTACGGGGGCACCTTGTTGGCAGCTGTGTCCCCACCCAGTGTCTCCTGTGGTCGATGACACAAAAATACGGACAGATGACCACAGGGGAGATGCATGAGTGGCTGAACAGATGGTGGTCCCTCACCCCCTCCCACCCATGCACCCTCCAGGTGGTGAGTCTGAAGGTTGAGTGCCCCTTGGCTCATCAGGCCAGCTCCCTGCCACCCTGCCATGACCTCTGGAAGAGCCCCTGGGCATCAACCCCAGATCACTGTCAGACCAGCCGCGTCCAAGCCTTTCCACAGCTTCACCATCGGGAGATGTGTAAAAATAGCAAGTGGTTCCCCTGGCAACCATCACAGCAAACGGTAACCAGCTAACCAGCACGGCCAGCTGGGAACGCCTTGGGCCAGGGGAAAACAAACACAGTCCTCACTGGTCACTGCCTGGTCCTGGCAGCTCAGGTACCATCTGACCTACCTTTCCTTGTCTCATAGGCCCTGGGGACCACCTGCTTGAAAGCCAAAGGGAAAATGGACTTGAGCAACTGCCCCAGCGCAGACCACTCATCCCCCCAAGTCCTTTCCTGTGGGGTCATCAGGGGCCTCTCTGGCTGTGCATGTCTTACCTGAGGCAGGAGACTCAGTCACTCAGGGGTCCTCTGGTAGCCCTCTGTGCTGAGATGGTCTCTGCCCTGCTTTTGGCCACCAGTGGTTTGGGTGTCTGGGAAGGTCTTCAGTTCCCTGGCTCTGGTCCCTCCCTCCTTAGCAGGGCTGTAACCTTCCTCAGTCCCCAAGGCCTTTGTCACCTCTACTCACAGCCCAGGGATGACTGAGGAGGCAGGTCTCCCCCAGGCCAAGGTGCTGCAGGCCCTGGGGTACGGGTGTCACTGAGGTGGAGCGTAAGCTTTGGAGGGTGCCAGGGAGGAGGGCTGGGAAGCATTCCTGAAGAGGGATCAGGACAAGATGCAGACTGTGCCCAGCAAGCCAGGATGCAAGTGAGACCCAAGCTAGTTTGGAAGCAGAGTCAGAGATGTGGCCCTGAGGTGTCTGGTGGCTGCTGTTATCCTCCCCCTATTCCACTGCTCTCGTAGCCCCTGCCTCCTGGGATACACGGGGGGTTGCATCTTCCCAGCTACAGTCACCGTGACGTGGCTGTGGTCGCCTCCACGCAGGCAGACCTCCTCTGTGCTCTGAATCCTGCTTCTGTCCTCAAAAGCCCACTGACCCTGGTAGCACCGCTGAGTCCCAGAGGCCCACTGTGGAGCTGGCTGTCCATAAGGATGTCTTCATTTGATCCTCTGCAAAGAGGTTCTGACATTTTACAGGGGACAAAGAGGGACTTAGGAAGAGTAAATCTCCAGGGAAACACCTCTGGCAGCACGTAGATACAGGAGCAGGGGTTCACACAGCTCTTACTTCCATCCTGGTTTCTCCCTGTTCTGCCTGCCTGTATGTGAAGGGTGAGCCTTCTAGGGGAGCCCACCCCAGTGCAGTGCGAGGAGGATGCCCCGTGGTGCTCGGCTTGTGGCAGGGACTCTGGGATCCTGGGCAGGGAAGGGAACTTCAGGTCCTTTGGAGACAAACTATCTTTTCTTTCTTCCTTTCTTTTTTTCTTTCCACATAGTTTAATCATTTTTTCTCAGTACTTTGGAGTTGAATCCAGAACTTCACACTGAAGTACATTCCCAGCTTTTTTTTTTTATTTCTTTGTTCATTTTTATTTTAAGATAGGTTCTCACTAAATTACTTGAAGTTGTAATCCTTGGGCTCCCATATGATCACAGCTTGTACCAACATGTCCTGCTTAGTTTGGTCTTTTAATAAAATTGTGTCCCAGCCTTCACAGAATTCTGTGGTGAACAAGACAGATGACGTCCTTGGGGAGACTTCTTGGACTAAGGGCCTGTGATACAGAATCAGTCTGCTTGGCCCCAGAGGAAGACAGTGATCACCAGGCTACCAGTGAGAGCTCAGAGCCTCATGGTGGCATCTGTAAGCCACCTGAGACATGAGAGGCCACAGTGGCCATGGGGGCCTGTGATGACACTTGGAACCCTCTTGAATGCATGTCCATCTTATTCCTGAGACTGCCACTGAGGGCCCTGAGCCAAGGACGTGGCCTCAGCAGTAAGGATTCTCTTAACTACCCAGCATCCCAGAAAGGCATCTGAGCCCTCCCACTTCCTCCTCATCCCCATCTAGCCACAGCATCCTCAGTTCTACTTCTGTCTCCTTCATACCATCCTACTCTGTCTACCATGGCTTCAAAACTCAGGCAGGTTCCTCTGTTGAATTAAGTATCTGGGAGGTCATTGGCTTGTACTGAGTCCTGGAGTAGGTCCCAGCGGATCCACCCAACATGGAGTTGCTCAGGCTAAGATCCTGTGTCAGCCACACCAAAGCCTGATCTATTTTCTTCTACAGGAAGATCTGCTCCCCCAAGAAATCATCAGAGAGACAATAGCCAAACCGTATGAAGCCCCCAAGGCCCCACAATGGAAAGTGCCTTCGAAATTCCCAATCTGCGTCCTTCTTGCTTTTTTTTTTTTTTCTTTGTCTTTTCTGCCCAAAAAGCTGGCTCTCCAGTCAGCCTCTGGGCTCCTTTTTCTGTTTTGTGGACTGAGTGCCACATGATACGTGAGTTGCTACTGAAAGCTAGTTAGACTTCAAAATTCTGTTTGCTGAAATTTTGTTCTTTGATACTTCTCACAATTTATTGATTATACCAGATTTCACATATCCATGTGCCAAGCAGCCGGAGGCATATTTTGTGTTTACTACGTTCCCAGTACCAGCTGGGTTCTAGGGGGTGAGGCTAGTACGGCAGGAAGAACTGAGAAAACAGACCCTGGGGTCTACCTTGCCCCACTCCATCATGGGGAGTTGAATCCAAGGCCTTGGCGTGGAGCTACACCCCCGGCCCCCAGTTTATATTTATTCTTTGTTTATCAATTCTGAGGATGGAATATCTGCTGGAGGAATCCTCACACGCTGCCATTGCCCATGTGGTATGGGAGAGACAGCCCTCTGTCTGTAGGGCTCTCTGAGGGGGGCGACAGGACACGCAGCAAAGGCTGGGATGGATGTGAGTGGAGGTTCTGTGGGGGAATCCCCGGGTGGTCATCTTCCTCTACTTGAATGGGGTGCTGTGTCTCCTTGAGGAGTGGGATCCACCTGGTAAATATGGGCAAGCCTCCAGAGTAGCTGTACCCACCCTCCTGTGGGCGACCCCCACCCGTGCTCCTCTAGGTGGCCCCCACCCATGCTACTATAGGTGATCCTTGTCCATGCTCTTGTAGGTCTCCCCCAGCAGTGCTCCTGTAGGTGATTCCCACCTGTGCTCCTACAGTGTAATCATTACTTTGGTCTCTTGTCCCATCTGGGATGAACAGCCGTTGACTTCCCCTAGGAAAAGTTTCACAGGACAAGAGCCCGGGGCCTTCAGCCCGGGCTCCATCCCCAGTCCACTTCTACTTTTGATTTTGAGACAGGGTCTCGCTAAGGTGTTTCATTGCCCGAGGTGAGCTCCAAACCGCAGCCCTCCTGCTTCAGGATCCCAGAATGCTGAGATTACAAGGGTTGGCCACCACACGTGGCTCCTCCCCGGCTCTTAAGGGCCCCCAGAACACCAGTCTCAGCGGCTGCAGCAGGGCAATCGGTGGCAAGAGGTTGCTTTAAAGGATGTTAGGTTTTTCTGGGCAGTCTTGCCACCTGTTCCCGCCCCACAGCCGCCAGTGGCACGGGACGACAGCACCCCCTGGCGGTCAATGTGCGAAACTCCTCAGCAGCTGTTTTGCAAAGCCCGGAGGATTAAACTCTTCTCAAGAAGTTCTATTTTTGGTTCCCAGTCTTTCCATAACGAAATGGGGGCGGGCGGGGTGGGGGGGGGGAGGGCGGTCAGATGGTTTCCCAAAGGACTTGCACTGTGTTTGCCAACTCTTTTCCCCCGGGGTCCGACCTGCCTTGTTAGCAGGTACAGGTTCTGTACCAAAAGTTTTGATGCAAGGGTCCCAGAGCCCTGCTTCCAGCTGATTGGGCTGAGCTGGCTCTTGGGCTGGGAGGGAGGTTGTGTACACACGTGGAGTGACGTGTCGGAAAGAACACCGGATCCGGGCTCTAGAAGCCTGAATGTGCGCCTCACGTCAGACACTAAGTAGTGGTGAGGTAATAATCCCAGTTATAGCTACATTTATTCAGTTGTTACTCCTGGTCAGGCATTGCACCAAGGACTGACCTACACTGAGGACTTTGATCCCAAAACAAGCCTATGAGGCTGATATTATCCCCACTTTGCAAGTGAAGAAATCAAGGCACAGAGAGATGAAGTATCTTTCCCACGATCACAGTGTGGGCAGAGTCAGGATGTGAGCTCACATTTCTAGGGGACCCCCCCATACTACCTTGAAATGTGAGCATCAAAAATTAGTGGCAGAGTCCAGAAATTGTTCTTGTTGCTGTTTTTGTTTGTTTTGTGGGAGCGGATGAATACAGGGTCTCTATGTGTGGTCCAGGCTGGTTCTGAGCTCACTATGTAGCCTAGACTGGCCTTAAACTCACAGCAATCCTTCTGCCTCAGCCTTCTGAGTACTGGGTTTACAGGCATGTGCTACCATGTCCAGCTAATTTTTATGTGGTGCTCAGGAATCAAACCCAGGGTCTTATACATGCAAGGCAAGAGCTCTAACCCCTGGGATACACCTCCTGCCCCTAAGATTGGCTCACGTAAGTGTGATGTGGAGTCACCTCAGGAGTCTGTGGAGTCCACATGCTTTTAGGACCTATGGGTCCAAGAGGCGGGAGCTGAGCTGCGCCCAGGGCACAGGCCTGTAATCCAGCACTCTGGGAGGCTGAGGCAAGAGGATCATAAGTCCATGTCTAGCCCAGGCAACTTAGTGACTTAGTAAGACCCTGTTTGAAAACTTTAAAAAATCAAAATGAGCTAGAGATGTAGTTCAATATGAAGGCTCTGAGGACTCAATTCACAGGAGGAAAAAACAGGCAAAGAGTGAGCTGGGAGAAGGGGAGCAACCTGTCTCCGGAAGTTAGAATTCCTGTCCCCATAGGTAGCCGGGGGTGTGCAAGGTCCCAGGCACAGTGGCAGTGCCCTGGAAGCAGAGCGTCACCCTGCCTGCTGTCTTCTCAGCCTGGAGGTGCTTTGAAGGAGAGCCTGGGTCCCCTGGAGGAAGGCCAGTCGCCTCTCAGAGCCTCCCCGAGGACGAGCTGGGCAGAGGGAGGAGAGAAACTCATGTTGTGGAGATACTCAGGCCCTGGATAGGGGACAGAGAACTGGCTGCCTCGGATCTTGGAGCTTTAGTTTTCTTTCTCATTGACAAAGCCTCTGTGTGTGCGAGTGTGTGTGTGTGTGTGTGTGTGTGTGTGTGTGTGTGCGCGCGCGTGTGCTGGGCACTGAGCTCAGGACGATACATCCCCAGCCCATTTTTAGTTTTGCTTTTGAAACAGGATCTCAATAAGACGCTAAGTTCCTCAGACTGGGCTCAAACTTGTGATCCTCCTGCCTCAAGCTCTCAGAATGCTGGGATTATAGGCCTCCACCACCAGACCGTAGCATTTTTTTTTTTTGTCTTTGAAGTAGCCAATGGGGTTTACTATTGCAAGGGGAACCGAAGAACAAAAGGAATGAGCAGGAAAGAAAAGAGAAGACAAGAAAAAAGAGAAGAAAGGGGAATGAACCCAGCACTCATGGAGGACAGAGTTGGAAGCCATATCCACCGTCTGACAGTGGGGGCTGGGGGTGGGATCGGGTGGCCACGGCAGGACCACGGCAGCTCTCTACCATTGTCTAGTTTTGGCCTTGTTCCAGCCTGGGCCCGCCTTCCACACCTGCCCAGCCTCAGCTGTCCAAGGTGACCTCTGCAGCAGGCGCCCACACCCTAGAAGGCGCCACATGGTGGGAGGAGGGGTGAAGCAAGGACTTACCTTACCCATCTTCAGTGGGGTATAGCTGGGCTGTGTGGTCCAAGAGAGTTCCATCCCATCTTCCAAAGGGCAGGTTCCTACAGGAATGTTGCCTTTCCCTGGATGGAGTAGGCAGTACCAGGGAAGAGCTTGGAGCTCCAAGAGCTCACAAAGCCACATCAACAACGTGGGGACAGGTGGGGTCCTGGAGCTGCCCTGGACCTGACTCAAGTGGTGCTGGAAATTCAAATGGACCGCCTCATCCAGGTCCTGCTTCCCGAGGGATGAACTTCCACCCAGAAGTCAAAGGCTGCCTCCTGCTCACTGTTATGGGAAAGGAACCAGGTGGGTGACACTGATCCCTCTCCTGCCTCGATGCCAGCGACTGCTGTCCATCCTTCCTCATTGGGCTGTCCTGTGAAACTTTCAGAGTCCTGGAAAACTGCCAAGTGCTGTCCGCATGCATGCCCTGGTGAACAGCCCCGGTAAGGACAGGAGCCAAGCTCAGGGGAGGGTAGGTGGGGCACTGAGAATGAATTTCTTTGAATGAGAATGAATGATCTTTGAACTGAGCTATATCACCAGCCCCTTCAGAAAAATGTTTTGTTTTGTTACAGAGCCATGCTTAGTTGCTAAGTTACCCAGACTGAGCTCAGACTTGCAATCTTTCTACCTCAGCCTCCCAGGGTGCTGGGATTGCAGGGATGCACTGCTGGGCCTGCTGTGCGTTCTCTTGAGCTGAGCCTGAGAGGAACAGGAGGCGGTACTAGCTGAATCGTGGACCCCATCCTTGCCCTGTGTGGGATTCTAGGGCTGTGTCAGGAACAGAGTGGGGTCAGGGGGCTTGTTCACCCTGAAATGGATGGCTCCAGGGGCTTTGGAGCACCTGGGCTTTTCAGCTGGACGTAACACAGGGTTTTCTGGGGTCAGCCACAACATGAGCCTGTTTACTCCCACCCTCCCCCCACTGAGCTAACCAGCCTTTCCTGATCCAGGGCAGGAGCAGATCCAAGCTTCCGCCCCGGAACAGCACAGGTGCAGCCTGCCTGGCCCAGGACCCAGCAGAGCAGGAGGCCTGGAAAAGGGGGAATCTTCAACCTGGGATGAGCCCCCAGCAGAAGGAAGCAGGACAGTGTTCTTCCAGAGATAGAAAAGCATCAGGTGGTAGATCCTGAGCTGGACGTGGGGCACTGAGGGTGGCCTGCCAACGGAATGCAAAGGAACAGGTTTTCAGGGACAAGCTGTTCCTCTGCCTGCCCCACCCTGATCCTCCTTGCCTGCCCCAGGGGGTCTGTTGATGTCACTGAGATCCAGGGGCTGGGAGCAGAGAGTCCCAGGCTGCACCCTCCGACAGGCGTCTCGGAAACAGCTCTGGAACATACGCGTTATATGAGCTCTCAGGATGAAGCAGTAGAGGAACACGTGTGCCAGGCAGAGCCTTCTGCTGCTCCCTCTCCCAGGGGCCTCTGGTTCCCTCTGGCCAGGGCCAAAAAAACAGAGTTTCCCTTATATGAGAAACTCAAAATTTAAATAAAGAGCAAAATAAGGCAGGCGTGATGGTCCAAACCTGCAGTCCCAACACTCTGGGAGGCTGAGACAGGTGGGTCACAAGTTCGAGTCCAGCTTGGGTGATTTAGCAACCTGGGCTCTCATTCAAACCCCAGTACCAAAATGAACCAAAAGGAAAATGAAAGAAGAGGTAATGGAAAAGAAGGAAGTAGGAGACATCGTGGGAGGGGCAGGCACGGAAAGGAAAGAGGAAGAACGATCAAGGTGTGTTCAGTGTCAGCACCAGCGCCCCAAGATGAATCGGTCATCACAAACGTAGGCCAGCAGTTTAAAAACATTCTTAATCTAGAATAGTCGAGGAAGCACTGCTCTTACCTGTGGGAGCGTCTGTGATGCTTCCATGTGACAGTCCCCGACTCTAACTCAATGCACATGAAATAAGGAATCGGATCCACATGGGCACCAGTGACCCTCACAGGTAAAAGGCCAGGTCATCTCAAGCCAGCTCGGCATTACCTGGTTGTGTAGATTCTTGTTTGCGGCCAAGTTATCTTCCTGGCTTTGCACAGTTCTTAATTAAATGAAGCAGCTTGGATCAACTGAGCCCCCAGCCATCAGAGGAGGTGGGTGGGTGACCCGATCCCAGGAGTGCTTATTTTTTAGGAGGTGAGGGAAGGTATGTGTGTGTGTAGGGGCTGGAATGGGGCTCAGTGTTGAAAGGATTTGAAAGGCAAAGGCTCGGGTGCTGCTGGCTGAGATAGCGCTCTCTTGTAATCTCAGTATCCTTTGAGGCTGAAGCAGGAGGATTGAAAGTTTGAGCAATTTTGCAAGACTCTGTCTCAAAATAAACATTTAAAAAATGGGTTGGGTGGTAGATGCTGGGGATGTAGCTCGGTGGTTAAAGTGCTTGCTTAGCATGCACAAGGTCCTGAGTTAGATTCCTCGGCATTGCATAATAATTAGCAAGGTATGGTGGCGCTCACCTGTAATCCCAGTGTAGGGAGACTGAGGCAGGAGGATTGGTGTGAGTTGCTGAGGATGTGGGGGATGCTGGGAAAGCTGGGGGGGGGGTAGCTCAGGGCAAAGATGGGTGTTGCTAGGTGCCTGAGCATCTCTTCCTTTGGGCTAATAGAGTCTATTTGCTTTTCTGCACTTGTGTTGCGACTTCATGGAAGATGTTGGGGCTGCTCCATCTGCTCCCAACCCCCTCTTGCCACCCCGAGGTTGCCTGAAGTGACACTGGTCCAAACTGTGGTTGGGAGGAGAACCAGGTTGGGTGTTGGCAGTCCTGACCCCCTCTGTCACACCCCGGGGGTGTGACAGTGGCCTGAGGACCTCTGGCTTCGTGGGTAGCCTTCTCTACAGCTACGACACCCACTGGATCCTGGAACCCAAGCCCCAGGCTACTGGCTTTAAGTCCAGCTCTAGCCAATCCAAGCTGTGGATTCCTTTCCTTTCCTGTCCCTCTCCCTCTGTCTCTTTCACAGTACTGGAGATCAAGCCTCGAGCTCAGGGCCTTCACACTGAGCTATACCTGCAGCCCATTTTTATTTTTGATTTTAAGACAGGCTTTTGCTAAGCCACTGAATTGCCAAGACTGAGCTTGATTCTTCTGCCTCAGCCTCCCAGAGATGCTGAAATTACAGGCCTGTGCCAATAGGCCTTGCTGTCTGCCTGGTTTCTTCCCCAGATTCTCCCAGCTAGGATCTGCCCGCTCCCCGGCTTCTGTCCCTGCCTGCTGTCTGGAGCATCTTCAAGCACCTTTGTCAGTCTGTGGCAGCCCCAGTTCCCTGGGAGCAGGTTCCGTGTGTGACAAGCCCGCTCCTCACTGCTGGAGTGGGTGCTCCGTGCATATGTCATGTGCTCCTATGAGTCACTTCCCACCATGTGGTTATCCTAGCTGGCAAGAGGACCTGTGCGCTGCTTCTGTGGGGTGTTTCTTTCCATCCCATGAGTCAGAAAACACCAGTCGCTCAGCCATGTGATCCCTGAATCTTCTGCCAACCGCGGTGTGTGCAGTGCTGGAAAACCCTCGAAGGTCCAGGGGGCAGTGGCAGTGGTCAGAGAGGGACTGAGCAGAGAGGATGGAAGGTGGAACTCTGAAGTCATCCTCAGGAAAAGAGCACAGGGTGGGGAAGGAGACAGATTCGGCTCTTATGAGCAACTTCTGGTGGTGGAGAGTCCCACCTTGGCCCCATCATAATCCCACTTCACTCAAAAAATATTGGGATTATTTTGTTTGATTACAAACATAAAGCTTGTCAATACACAAGTTCTTGCCAGTCCAGAAAACTATAAAAAGAAAGGGCACCTGGTGTGGGTGCCACCACCACACTGTTTTAATCCACTGGCACATTTTCCACATGCCTTCAGGGTGGCACCTGCTAGGCGCTGGTCCATGGTGCTACTGACCACTGCTCAGACCTTGTCCTGATCCTGTCCTGGTCCTAGGACACTGTGATTCCAAGCCCAGGGAATATGGGTTCCTTCCTGGGTTCCTTCCTGAGTTCCCAGATGTAGGTGCCTGCTCCTCCTGCATCCTTTGTAGCCAATGGGTCCCCTCCCTGTGATGACTCAACCCCAGCATCTCCATTCCATCACAGGTGGCATAGACTGCTCAGCTGAAACTCTCTCAAAACATAGGTCATAAAAGCACTGAAAACACGTATTGTGAAACCAGATAGGGAACGTATTTAGATATGTGGCTTTTAAACTTTCTTTGGGCTGGACCCAGAATGAGAAATATTCTTATATCATAAGCATGTATAGGTAAGCACACACAGACATACACATCTAAAACAGAAATCTTCAGAAAATTTCCTGAAACAATTCTTAATGTTGCTATACGAAATGCGCTAGTTTTTGTTGTAGATATTGTTGTGTTCTGTTTTGTTTTTGAAACAGGGTCTTGTTTTCTAGTTCAGGCTGGTTCTGAATCGTCACGGCAATCCTCCTGCCTCTGCCTCTTGAGTGCTGGAATTACAGGCAAGCCTAGCTATTAAGTGGTGCTGGAGGATCAGTCCCTGGGCCTTGTGCCTGCTAGGCAAGTGCTGTAGCCCCGGGGCACACCCTGAGCCCCTGCACTTGGTATCTTGTTTAGATTCAATTTCCTTCAAATAACATGTGGTTGAGAGGCCTTATCTTGTTTTCATGACCCACCAGCAGAGAGCAACTGCTTATAAAACACTGGTTTTGTTGATGATCGCTTGTGTTAGTCAGCTTTCTTGTCACTGAGACACAATATCTGACACCCACAGCTTAAAGGACGGGAGGTTGATTTAGCTAATGGTTTCGGGGGTTATCCGACTCCGAGGCAGGAATCTCATGGTGGAGAGTTTGGTGGGGCAAAGCTGCTTAGTCTGTGGTAGTCAGGAAGAAGAGCAGGGAAGCAGGGCCACAGGAAGGTGGGAGGGGGGGGGTGCAGATACAGACCCTAAGAGCATGCCTTTGGGACCCTCCAGGCACACACAACTATGTGCTCCACCAGTCCCTGGGTGGCTTCCAAACCAATTGAGTTGACATAATCAAGCCTACCTGTTACGATGCCGAGAATATTACCTTCCAGGAAGAGTTCCTAACCCCTGAGGGCTTCTCGCCGCCTGCTACACATTCCAAACACCCTTGGGGCCAAGCAGAGCCCACCTCGCTCTCCTTGCACCAGCTTGTCCAAAGCCTGCCCTGGGTCCCACCAGACAGCTTGTCTCTCTGAAGGTGCCCTAGTCTTAAGCCTCTAGGCGTTATCCCGTACCAACCACTTCCTGTGTCTCTCTGCCATCAGGCCCACCCCATTGGAAAGACCCGCATAGTCCTTGCTAGCTGGCCAAAGGCTCCTCCCCAGAGCTTCCTCGAGCTCTGAGGCGACCAAGCCAGGTCTGGCCACGAGAGGGCAGTGGTGTGTAGAGGAGCAGTCGCCCTGGGTGGCTGGGGACTCCGCACAGACGCTCAGGACCACGCCTCAGTCCCGGATTGCAGGATTGCACGGCAGGCCCGGTCGCGGGTCTCCGGATCTGGGTCACTCCCTCCCCACTCCTCGTGCACAGAGCTGGCCCCACTACCTCCCTAGCCACTGTTTGTGCATGGTCTTCCTTCCTCCCCACGTACCCTTCCTCCAGAGCATGCTGTGACCTCCCCTGCCCCGCATCCTGCTCCGCCTTCCCTCTGTCCAGAGCAGGATCAGAGCAGAGAGTGACGGGACGCAGTGCTGGTGAACATGTCTTCACATTGTCCATCGCACGGCCAGCGCGGTAACTTGGGGCAGGGGTCGGGGAGATGACTGTGATTTCAAAACAGGAAAATTCCAAAATTTGTCTATGCCCAGACCACAGCTGCAAACATGCACACCGCGAGCTTCTCTCTGGGGTTGGTTCGTCCCCCATTCTGGCGTCCAGATCCACCGGCCTCACTGCAGGACGCCCCTCTTGATTCCCCAGGATGTTGTAGCCTGATGCTCAGGCCCTGGCTCTAGCAGAGCGCTCTCCTCAGCACCCAGCCCTGCCCCAGCTGCCTTGCCCACCGCCTCATGTAGCTCTTGTTGGCCTCAGGAGACTTTGAGGGTGTATGTGGGGTTTTTGCTGTAACAATCTATCCCCAATTTGGGGGCATCAAACTGAAATTTATTCTGCCATGATTGTGGAAGCCGGAAATCTAAAATCATGGCATAGCAGGGCTGTACTTTCTAAAGAAGCTTTAGGACAGAGGTCCTCAAACACCCGGCCACTGCCTGGTACTTACCACTGGCCTGTTAGGAGCTAGGCCACACATCAGTAGTTGAACCACGGGCAAGCATTTGAAACCTGAGTGCCACTTCCTGTCAGATCAGTGGGGGCATTAGATTCTCAGAGGACCACAACCCCTACTGTGAGCTGCACAAACAAGGGATCTAGGTCGCCAGGTCTTTATGTGAATCCAGTGCCTGATGGTCTGTGGTGATGCCAGCGCCGTCTCCCTCACCCCATGGTCATTGGAAAGACTGTCTTCCATGAGACCAGTCCCTGGTGTCAAGAACACTGAGGAGGACCTCGGCTCTGGGTTCCTGCCTCTTCCACCTTCTGGGGTCTGCCAGCGTTCCTTGGCTTGCAGCTGCATGCCTCCAGTCCCTGCCTCTGCCTTCATGTGGCTTTCTCCGATGCATTGGTGTCAAGTCTCCTGCTCTGCTCTCCAAAGGATAGTTGTCCCTGGATTTAGGACCCGTTTGGATAGTCCATGCCAATTTCTTTACTTCAAGCTCCTCAACTTAATGACTTTGCCAAATTCTTTTCCAAATGATGTGACATCCTCAGGTGCTAAGGATGAGCAGACATGTAGGCGTGTCTTTCTGCGGCCTTTCAACGCATCGCACCTTCCATTGCGAGGCTGCTCAGAGCTGGCCCTTTGGATTCAGTTGGACAAAGGCAGCTTCCCAAACCTGGTGAGTCAACAAAGTCACAGTGTGTGAGCAAGACTTGGCCCTGTGGAGACACAGGTACAGGGATCTTGGATAGTACTGGGCATCGGTCAGGATTGATGGATTATGCTGCAATAACAAGCAGACCCACCATCTCAGGGGCCTGACCAATGCAAGTGTGGTCACCTTGGGTTTGTTTGGATCTCGTTTCTGAGTTGTCTTCCTCTTCGGGGGTGGTGATGGAGTATTACTTGCTTCTATGGCAGGGGGAGTTACGGACAGACCTCTAATGCCAGTTCCCCCCAGAAGGGGCACACACTTACCATGGTGGGAGTCTCAAGTTGTAGACAAGAAGAAGATCTGCCTGGTGTCTGTATGTGTCAGGAAGTAGCCTTGGTTTGGGGAGCACAGCTCTGGGAGAGGAGCTTGGGGATGCCCTGGGATTTAGCTTCTCTGACTTGGGTCTCCTAATCAGCCAGGGCACTGCTACAAAGCAAAAATCTCAACAGATGTAAAGTAAAGGTGGAATTTGTTTTTATGATCATGACTTGCGCAGCATCCTGCCTAGAAGAAAAGACTCTCCATCAGTCACAACAGGGCGAGGTAACTCTGGCAGGAACCAGGAAAGAACGTAACAGAGCAACCGCTTAACATCAGGCTACTTTCCTGTGCGAGTTAAAACAGAGAGGATTTCCTCATCCCACCAACTCGGTTCGACTGTGCTCTTTGTGCTTGGTTGCTGTGAATCTCTCATGTTTTAGGAAAAGCTGGCCTGTTTGAGGATTTTCTTGCTTCCTTAAAGTTTTAGTTTAATTATGGGGTACTTTGCACAAGTGATTCCACTTTGGTGAGGTCTGCTGAGGCCTAGAGCAGCACAGTTCAACAGGCTCGCCTAAGTTTTGTGTAGTAGAAGCACGGACTGGGGACAATGAGCTCTTGGGGTGGGGTTCAGCAGACTTTAGCTCTTGCCTGTGGGTGCTCTTTCTGCAGATAGCCGGGCCTGTCTGGGGCTAACCCAAGAGAAGGGCAAACTGATGGGAAAGGACATAGAATGGTCTATGGAACTGAACAGGGTCAGGAAAATGAATGAGAAGCATCCAAAGGCAACCCAGCAGCTGAGCACCCAGCCACAGCTACTCTGTGTGGTTAGGACACCCATGTGAGTGATGCTGCCTGCTGTCCCCCACTGCTGGGTGCTCTAGCTGCCCTGAAAAGTCAAAGCCCTGAGCACTGGCATCCCAGGGGCTAAGCCTGAGTCACACACAGGCCAGACAGGACCGCCTGGCTTCCCACACAGACAATGGCCTCATGGATGTCCACACATGGGAAGGGGCTCAGATGTGAGCGAGTGAAAATCAGCAGCCATCCTCTGCCGAGATACTCCCTCTTCCTCTCCAAAGGTGCTCGGCCCAGAATATGCTGAGGAATTCTCTTGCCCCCAAGGAGCTCCATTGCTGTTTTTGTTGGGATGAGGGGTAGGAAGAGAGAGAGGTGGTGGCACTTGCCAGGTCATCTCCAGCCTGAGTCCCAGAGGCCACCAGCATCCACTCAACAAAACCATAGTGAAGGGCTTGGACGTGGCCCCTCGTCGGCCTGCAGGAGAGGACTGGAGGCAGGAAGGAGAATGAAGAGCAGCTGCTACGGGCTAGTCAGGACTCATAGTGTAGGCAGCAGCCTGTTGTGAAAAAGGAGGGTTTCCGTCGTGTCTTAGTTTCTTATTACTGCTGGGACACACTACCCAACATCTACAATTCAGGGAAGGAAAGATTTATTTCAGCTCACAGTTTCGGAAGGTCTCAGTCCATTGACAGGTGGTTGGCAATGGTGGAAGCACATGGTAGAGGCCCAGAAGGAGAAAAATTGTTCACTACATGGCAGGCAGGGAGCCAAGTGAGCAAGGGAGGGCGGGGCTAGCGTATATCCTTCCAGGTCATGTCCAGTGATCCTCTCCTCCCAGGTCTAGCCCCACTGATCTGCCCCTTCTGTGTCAAGCAACAATGGTTTACCTCTTCCGAGTCAAGCCCAATCATTCCATTCCTTCCAACCAGGCCCCACCTCTTAACAATACATAGTTCCATTGGTAATCCACAACATCTTTTAGGAACATTCCAGATCCAAACCATAACAAACAGAAATGGGGCTGGGATCTGCATTTAGCTCTTAGCATGTGGAGTCTACACTAACTCTAATAGTGGCAAAACTAAATTAAGTGCAGAACACCTGGTTTGTGTCTCCAGAGAACTGTGGAATTAGTTGACATAAAAACTCCACATACTTGGTGTCAGAGTGTGCTGTGAACAGAGGAATCATTTTGTCCTTTATAATTTTATTTGCTTAACCTGGTAACTTTCCTTGAGTATGTTGTTTTTCTTTTATATTGGGGCTTAGGTCAAATTTTCTTGGACTAAAGGTCTTCAGTCCTGAAAGAGTAGAAGTTTTTGAGAGTCACATTGTACTCCCCCCGCTTTCTACATTGAAAAACATTTCTCTCTGTGTATCTCTCTCTCCTCCCTCTCTCTCCTTCATTTTCAGAGTATCACAAAGTTACTAATGTACCCAGGCTGAGCTTGAATTTGTGATCCTCCTGACTCACACTCCCAGAGTGCTGGATTACAGGTCTTGGACCACCATTATTCAATTTTTTAAAAAAATTGTTAGCATTACTTTTACTACACACCTAGTTTAGAGAGCCCACCCTGTGGCCCAGGCAGAGTTGCAGACAGTGGGGATAAAATGAGGTGAATCAGGTAGAACACTTACCTTGCAGGGCATCTCTCTCAATTTACTCAGGAACAGATAGTCCCCAGTGGCATGTGGCCAAGGGTGCAGGATGGAGGTGACACCGTTGGCCTTTGGCAGAGCTGTGATGAGTAGTTAGCAGAGAGGGATGCTCCCCAGGTGAGCAGTGAGAATGCCACTGGTCAAAGGTGATGAGCACACTGTCCCAGCTCTCTGGGACTTTCTCTTTCCCTTTCACTTTAATGTCTCACTTAAGCCTGGACTTTCTGTTGGTGTCTTGAACAGATGAGCCGTATCTTAAGATCTTCTTAAGGGTCTAGAGGAAGGATACAGCCGATAGTCGCTGGCTTGGTGGAGCAAGGCCACAGTGTCATGGCCCTCTTCAGCTGTGTGCTCCAGGTTCCTTCCCAGCTCTGGCCAGTGACACAAGCACGGCAGAAGGAAATGAAGAGACTCTGAAGGAGGAGGAAGGTTCAAAGGGCAAAGTGCTCCTGCTTTACTGACTCCTGAGTAAACAACTTGGCCCTGGCAGAATGACTAATGCAGGAGGAACCCAGGTCAAAGAGGGCAGAGGTGTGTTCTGTTGCCCAAGGGTGCAGCAAGACAAAATCAGAGTCTTCTGTTACCATGGATACCAGATCATTGTCCTCTGAGAACTGGGCGGGGCTTTCAGGGAGCATGGTGGTCCCTACTTACTCGGTATGGGCCACCTACGGAGGCATGTTAGAGGGACCTGTGGATGGCAGTCCATGGTTCTCCAGCAAGACACATGTGAGGGCCCAGCTACCCACATCGGAGATTCAGCCTTCAGGCCTAGTCACATGGGGTCAGGAAGTCTCCAGCATGTGACCAGGCCTCAGCAGACTCAGCAGCCATGTGGGCCGTGGACATGAGGTTAGGGACAGTCCTGTGGGCATGCAGAACCCCAGCCCACGATCCAAAGATCAGTGAGCCAACCACGAGCATGTGGACAGTAAGAACATCATTTTCTCTCAAGTCAGAAATAGAACTCTTCCCTTTGTCCTTGAGGAGCTGAGGCAACTGCCCCGCGCGGGTGTCAGTGACCACAGGCCTCTTGGTTCCTCTCTCCCCCACGCTGCCCCCTCCTTCCTCTGCCTCACATCCCATGCAGATGAGGCTAGGGCAGCGCACTGTCTGGATCCCGCAGGGAACCCGACTGAGGGACAGTCCTGCAGCAGATGGGGGATTCCTGGCTCCCATTTCCCCTGGCCCTGGTTGTACCCAAAGCCTTCCTCCGTGTGGATGACCCTGACTTGAGACAGTCACAGACATCTAGCTGTGCCCTGGCAATAACTGTAGTGTCACACACATGCCTCCGGGAGATGGTATTGAAAATATCATTAACTGAGTCCACAGTAAAGACACAGTGTCTCTTACATTGCATCCCATGCACCTAGTATATGCCAAGTGTTTACTACCTGAGGAAATTGTATCTGGCTCCCCTGTCCTCAGGTTTAATCATGGGTCAAAAGATGGCTACACTGGGCAGGACATTAGAGGGAGGAAGAGGAGGGAAAATCCTTGGCAGGACATTGGGGTGGCTGTGTGCTGGCTGGCCCCTCAGCTGGTGACCACAGCTTTCCAGTAGCTTCTCCATGTCACTCTGTCTTTCTAGTCTGGAAATGCTTCCCTCCACCAAGCTTTTAAGGCTCAGGGGACAATTAGGCCCCAGTGTCTTACCTCTCTATCAAATGCCCAATTAGAATGTGCCACCTCTCTTTCTTGGTGCCTCAAGTGACATGTGTCCATGTAAAGAGTATGGCTCCTGTCACTTTCAGAAGCAGTTCTGGACGTCCTCTTCTGTGAGTGTCTTTAGTTGTGCTGTCCTGGCTGCCTTGATGTACTGACTCTACTCAAAGCGTTGACCTTTCACGGTCACTTTGACTTGAAAAAAGCCAGGAATTGCACAGCGCTGGATCCAGTGAATACACTGGATAATGACATGCTGTCACCTTTTTGCAGGCCTGCCTTTCCATTGGGTGGCACGTGGCATGGCAGGAGCATTCACTGTAGTTTTCATCTCTCTTCATAGAGACATGTATGAAAGAGGATTTCTAGAACTGCTTTGGAACATGGCCAGAAGGACAGGAGAAGCGTGACTGCAGAGGGGGAATTTACGGCCCTGGCTTTTTCACTGCAATCAATTTTTAAATGGTGATATTCACCGACTATTCAGATCACCGCTCATATTAATATCGGGGTGCCCCCAGGAGGGCCAGACTGTGCCTGCCTGTCAGCCCCACTTTCTGAGGGCAGCACAGTTTCCTCATTCGTGTCTCCTCTCCCTACCTTCTGGATACACACAGAGCCCAGGCCAGGGCTGGGCACACTGACAGGGCTCCGTGACATGCGCTGGATGCCAGCTGTAGACAGCGGACCAGCATCCTACTCAAGAGGGCGGCCAGTGTGAGCCTCAGGCCACAAGAAAGTGACTCTGTGGATGCGCCAGACCATGGCAGAGTGACTCAGCTGCCCACTGACAGATGGACGTCAGTCCTTACAATGCGGCCCTTCCCTTTTCTCCCGGGAACAATAACACCTCCTGGTTCTGTGTGATTTGGTTGCTTTAGCAACCAGAAAACACTTGATAACATGGAACCATGGGACCTGGGGGACAGGTGGGTTGAGTAGGTATGAATGAAAACAACCCTTTCCTGCCTCTTCACTCAGAATCCCGGCATCTAGCCTATTCAGAGCAGGTTAGGGAAATCACCACAAGGAGCCATGTTGCCGCTGGGACTGACTGATCTTATCCAAGCAGGACATCTGGGGCAGTCACAGCTCCATGCTGGTGAGATCTAGGCCAGTCTGCTACTGGAAAGAAATGGCCAGCCCCACCAAGACCTGAGTGTCCTGTGCTGTGGCCCCCTGTAGTCTGGGTGGCTCCTAGCCTGGACACCATTACCAAGAATGTGAGGAAGGCACCCCCAGTGTCTGTGCTCAGATAGCTTCCCATCTGGGAGGTGCTGGACACATGTGGGCTAAGTCCTTGCAGATTTGGGATCAGAACACGCCACAAACAATATGCTACATGGGCAGAAGAGAGCTGGGACACAGGCTCTGGGAGGGGGCAGGCTTGGTGGAGTGAATCAGATTTCTTCATTCCCCAAAAGCCCTGATGGAGGGTGAGACCAGGCACAGGGGTCAGGGATGACACTGGGGACCAGCGGCTGGTTCTCTTTCCATTGTGGCCACCTCAGCCTTCTCTGTCTGACCCATTTGGGTTCCAGAGTCTTTACTGTCACTTTCCCTGAGCATAGTGGAAACCTTCCGGGTAAGGCCTTTGGCCTGGGGAATCTTTTTTATTCATCAAAGAGTAATAAATTCATATATTTATGGGGTGCAATGTGATGTTTCAATACACGAGACAGTATGGAATGACCAACAGAGTAGCTTGACACCGATGTCCCACCGTCAAGTAAGATGAAGGTGTCCATCTTGGCTTCCCTCCCCCACACCAAATGCCTGCTCTTCCATAAAACACCAACATCATTGCATGCATAAAGCCACCATCCCCTGAAGATGGTTGCCCAGGTCCAGAATCCTCAGGGGCAGTTCTCACAGGGATCTTCCCTTGCTTCTCCATGGCCACCGTGCTCAGCATCTTGCAGTGACCACTGTAGGCATCTCCTAGATAACCTTTCAGTTCCATTCACCTTTCCTCACATACATCAACACCAATCTACTTAATTAATTTACTTGTGTTTCCAGAAAATTCATCTTGTGGTGCTGGGAGACTGCGCTCAGGACCTTCACTCTGAACTACACCACCAGCTCTATACATTTTTTTTTTTCTGAGATAGGAGGATCTTGCTAAGTTACTAAATCACCCAGGCTGCACTCAAACTTGTGATCCTCCTGCCTCAGCCTCCCAGAGTGCTGTCTTCCCAAACTTTTAAACCTACCCTAAAATATTGGCAACCGAAGGCAGATGTGCTCCCCATACCCCGACACCTCTCCACGGTATTCTCAGTGCCCGCAGCTGGACACTGAGCCTGTGCACAGTGGCCCAGGCATGCCGCTGCCCACAGTCCTTCCTTCCCCAGTGCTATCCTGGGGCTTTGGAGAGAAAATAGACAGCCTCCGCACCTCTTTCTGGTCCAGGCTGTGCAATCCCAACCTCACCTCTTCCTGGACGGTCAGAATCTATTTTCTGCCACACAGCACTGGTCACCAGTGCCACATACACAGCATGACTCCAGCTGCCACTCTTTGACAGGCCCTGCCCTTTTCTGACCCAGTCTCCCCTCATTTTGCTGACCCCCCGGCCTGCATTCACATCCCACCCTGAGGCCCTGCTACCCCAGTGCTCACCCTCTTCCTTGTTCCCCCAGGACTCTAGCATTTCCACCCAGCACAACTTCCTGCCCCCAACGTCCCCTGGTCCGTCTCTGTCCCTTCCTCTCAGTTCCCTGTCTTCCAGCTTAAACCAGTGCCTGAGAGGCTGTGCTGTGGGCACCCTACATCCACCCAATCTCCTTCGTTTCTCTCTCTCTCTCTCTCTCTCTCTCTCTCTCTCTCTCTCTCTCTCTCTGTGTGTGTGTGTGTGTGTGTGTGTGTTTCTTTCTTTCTTTTGAGACAGGATCTCACTCTGTAGCCCAGGCTGGTCCCAAACTCACTATGGAGCCCAGGCTGGGCCTCAAACTCACAGCAATCCTCCTGCCTCAGCCTCCTGAGTTCTGGGATTACAGAAGTGTGCCACCATGCCTGGCTTACAACGGATTTCTTCTTCATTGGCATCCAGCATTTCCTTGGGCCTCGCCGGTCCCTCCTTTGCCAGGATCACCCAATTTTTGGCTCTGTGGTCCTCACAAAGGTCTCCTGGCCTTTGGAGGGGGTGCTGGGCACCCTATATCTTGGGACTGCACCCACACCACTGTCCTCAGGACCTGCTCCCTCTGGATGATGGTGCCTCTTCCTGTCTTTTCTGTCTGCCGAGTTTCCTACCCTGCCTCCCTCCCACAGGGTCAGCCAGCACCCTGTGGCCCTCAACCTGGGCCTAACTGCTCCTGGGAAGGTGAACCACCTGCCTCATTCCTTTCCACTTCCTGAGGGGTTTTGCGCCACAGGAAGTCGCTATCCCCAAAGATGTTTGTTTAAGCTAAGCCTGGCCACTCCCTGTGTGAGTCCCACTGTAGCTTGCAGGGCCCCTGACCTGGTTGCCTCCTCAGGCACTTACACAGTGGTGGCTTGTCTCTGCTGCTCTCTGATCAGCCGGACTCCCTCAGCTGCCAAGGTAGCTATTGAGTAAGAAAAAATGTCACCTTGGGACCTGTTTCTATCTGCAGAGAAATTCCTGGAGCTGAGTATAAAGAGGCTTGCCTCACCTTTCATCCGCTGCAGCCTCCCACTATCCCCCACTCCCAGCCTTCCCTGCCAGCCCCCTAAGTGGTGTCCTCTTTCCTGCGGTTACCACAGGACCTCCTTTAGGGTCCCTCCTGTCCTGTGCATTCTTTAGGCCTGTCCCTGCTGTTCAGCCTTTGCTCACTCAATTCCCTCCCTCAAATCCCTCCATTCCTTTCCTCCACTGATCCAAACCCTCCCACCGGCTGTCCACCCTGCTCTCCCTCCTCCCCTGGGAATTCTCCAATGAGACATCACAGTTCTGTTGCAGTCAGTAAGCACTGGACTGTTTAGATTCTGTACACTTAAAAAAAAAAAGCACACAAACATTTTCTTCCCCTACTTGGACTAGAAACTGCCTAGGGATGAGTGAGGAACAATGCCCAGGAGCTGGGGCATCACTATGGTGGTCTCATGACACAGGACCCTGTGTCTGGGGAGGAAGGCCCATAGCCTCCTCTGGCTGCCTTCACGAGGAGACTGCCTGGAGCCGGAGGGACAATCCGAACCACGGCTTGTGACATCCCGGTACTGTGAGCACTTCTCCAGTGCCCGGGCACCCACTAGCACCCAGGTCAGGGCTGGCTGTGGGAAAGGGGTATCTGTTGCAGAGACCCTTGGAGATGGTCACTGGCAGATACAGTTTTGCTGGGCTTCCGTCAGATCAGACCACTCAGGGACCTGGGTCAGATCAGGCAACTGTGTCCATCACATGGCCAAATCAGAACAAGTTCATGAGCCTCCTGGGGACCCATGTAGCATGAACCCACAGGATGGGATAGGGTCTCAGCCAGGCCCATTTCCCAGAGCCCCCTGGGATAGCAGAAAATGTTACATTCTCCCAGAGCCCAGTTCCTCACAAAATCACAAACAGGAAGCCAAGTCAAGGCAAGTTGAGACTAGTCCTCCAAGGAAGGCAGGAAGCAGCTTATATATCCTTCCAGGTCATGAAAGAATGTTGGGTCTCATGTCATTCCCTTTGTTTTCTACTCCCCAGTGACTTTCTTCACATGAGACCCTTCCTGCTCTGGCCTCTTCCTTTCATCTGGCCTCGCCTTGAACCTGACTCTAGGCACCTGGGGTTGTTTCCCTCTCTAGGACTACATGGGAGTGCTGTGCCTGGGTATTTAAGGGTGCTGAGGCCACAGGTCTAAAGAAATCCCAGGAGGTATGGAGGGGGAGAGAGAGAGAGAGAGAGAGAGAGAGAGAGAGAGAGAGAGAGAGAGAGAGAGGAGTCCAGAGAAAGATCAGGACCTGACCAAGAAGGTGAGTCCTGGGTGATGGTACGCAGTTGCCTTCTGAGTCCCCCAAAGGCCTATATGTAACCACTCAGCCATGCTCTGCCAGTAACTCCTCATTCTATTTCTGTAAGTGACCCCGATAAACTCACCAGATCACCAAGCTGGACTTTGGTGTAATGTTTACTCTGGTCTGTCAGCTGCGCCCTCTCTGGGGTGAACCGGTGTTTGCACACGTTCCCCGGCAATTTCACATACACCAGGTGTGAGGTGAGATTCCACGGGAGGATGGTGCCTGCTGTGGGCCTGGCCTAAGGTCTGGGGCAGCTCCTGGTGGTCAAAGTCACCCAAGGCCAGAAAGGTTCATCTGGCCAGCTGGGGATACAGAACTCCTGCTTCTGGCTTTAGGTTCTCTCTTCATGTCCCCCTTCCACCCTCAAAGGGAGAACAAGCCTGCCCTGGAGAGACTGTCACCATAATGGGCTGGCATCCTTGGGGACTCGTAGGTGCTTCTGAGGTTCTGACTTCTGAGCCGCTTCCTGGACTCCCACGGGAGGAAGCAGCTTCCTCAGGCCCCACGAGGCCGACTTCCTTGGGATCTGCCCCCCTGCCTGAAACCTTTGTGTCACAACATCTCACTCAGCCACCCCCAGAGATGCTGACCCCCTTCCTCCATCACTTCCTGATTTCATGCCTATAGACAGCCACCCTTGGGAGCTTTTCTTTCTGTGGATATGTGCGCTTAGAAGCCAGTGAAGCCCCAAATACCTCGTCCCACGCCTCAATCCTTTGTTCTCTATAAGTTCCTTATTCTAAATTTACATCTCAGGAGACTGGAAATTGCTGCCAAAATGCAGTGGCTTCTGGATGTTGGTGGCAGGGTGACTAGGGATGTAGCCTGTGTGTGTGTGTGTGTGTGTGTGTGTGTGTGTGTGTGTGTGTGTGTGTTTGTGTGTGTGTGCGCGCGCGCGCATTATGGCACTGGTCCCAGTCCATCTCTAAAGCTCGTGTGCTGTGAAGCTTTGGGCCTGGCTGTCCCCCACTGAAACAGCACTTGAACTTGATGACCCAAGGTGTCTTCTTGCTCATCGGCTTGTTGGCACCCAGCTGGATGTACTAAAAGCCGTGGAGCTGTGGGAAGATTCCAAAGACCCAGAAGAGCCCTTCACTCCTGCTCACCCGATCTTCTGCCAGTGTTTATGGACCACTTACTGTGTGCCAGGTCCACATTTCTACTCTCAGGAATCTTGCATCTGAGCTAGACCAACAATAAAATCAATGATTATATAGCACGTTTGAGAAAGAAAGCAGAGCTGCCCATCCTGTAATCTCAGTTAACTCTAAATTAATAAATGTAATCAGATAAATCTCAGCTCCCCATCAGGAGGCTGAGATAGGAGGATGACAAGTTGATGGCCCACCTGGGAGAAGCATGAGGTGCTGGGTTCCATCCTCAGTCTTACAAACAATTTTTTGAAAATAAATAAGTAAAAGAGGAAAAGAAAATATAAGTAAGGGATGAAGAATGGGGAGTAGGGATGCAATTTTAATTAAGGAGGTTAGGAAAGACCTCACCAAAGAGGGGGCATTGGGCAAAGACGTGAGGGGATGCTGTGCCACATGGATACTGGGAGAGTGTCCCACACAGAGGGGACACTGGCACCCTGGCCTCTAGAGGGAGTGTACCTGAGTGGCTGGAGTGAGGTGGGGGGAGAGATGTGATGCGGGCTGTTGCAAAGACACTGGCCCTGATACTAACCTTTGAGCAGAGGAGCGACCCTGCTCACTTTCCGCCTCCACTTCTGGGAAGAGTCTAGCTCCTAAAAGACTGTAGAGGTACCTGGTGGGGCTGGGGACCCTTTAGGGAGACTCCTGAAAATTAGGCCTGGGCTGGGGGTGGCTCAGAGCACAGAGTGGGGAGATGAGGGGTGTGGACAGAACCTGGGTGCAGGATGGAGGCGTTGCTGGGGGGTTGGGAGCAGGTTTGAAAGCTGCAGAAGTCAGTAGTGACTGAAGTTTTGGGGTTTGAGCAACTGTGGCACTGCCCTGAACTCAGAGAGGATAACAGAGCAAGGACCTAGCTTGGGACCTGGGAAGAGGACAATGACATCCCTGTCACGGAGGAGAGCAGTCAATGGTGGGGTGAGTCAGGAGTCCGGAAGTGGGTCCGGGTGGCCACAGCCCTGGTGGACTCACCGAGATGGAGAATCTGTGTGTGCGTGCGAGTGTATGCGTGTAGGGGGGTGGGCATGAGGGGGTTGGGGACACGTGTGCATGTGTGTGAGTGTGTTTGGGTGTGTGTGTGAATCAAGCACAGCTCTGGGGGTCATCAATAGTCAGGGGACAGAAGGTGAGAAGAGCCAGCCTAGGGGCTGTCTCCCGACTGTTGGCATGCTGTGGAACTCAGTGGAGACACCCCCCAACAATCTGGCCACGTCTCGGGTTCTGTTGTCTGTAAAAGCAGGGGTGCTCTGAGCTCTCCCCTAACTCTATATCTATGCTTTTAAGAGCCACAATGGACCTATGCCCAGAGACTAGTGACAAACCCTCCCCCAGCTCTTCCCCAGGCTACCAGGGACAGGGCTCCTCCTTGGCCTGCCCTCTAGGGTGATAGCAGATGACAGGGAATGGGGAGGCTGTGTCCCCAAAGCCTCCTGGAGGTCCCTCATGGTGAGGGGAGAGGGCCAGCCCCAAGGGGTCACTTGAGCTGCAGAGGAGGCAGCTTCATTCTGACAGGGTTCTCTTCTTTCCCTTGTAGGCAAAGCCCAAGTTTCTCTTGTGACAGAATTCAACAGGGGAATGACTATTTGGTTTATTAGTCATGCACATGGTTTTGAGTGTTTTTTTTTTAATAAAAAGGAAGAGTGTGGTCGCAAACTGACATTTCCATCCTCTTCTTCCACCCTTTTAAGGACTTGATGTGTGTGTGTGTGTGTGTGTGTGTGTGTGTGTATTGTGTTTTGTTTTTTGTTTTGTTTTGTTTTGTTTTGCCCATCCATAGTTGAAGCCCAGTCAGGGTTTTTCTCAAGACCTTCAGGTTTTGTTGCTGTTCTCCTTGTTTGTTTTATTCTTGTGGTCCTTAGGATCAAGCCCAAGGCCTTCGCCTCGACCTACATCCCCAGTCCATTCTTATTTTTGAGACAGGGTCTTGCTAAGTCATTAAGTTGCCCAGGCTAGACTCAAACTTGTGATCCTCTTGCCTCAGCCTCCCAGAGTGCTGAGATTATAGGCAGGAGCTACTGGGCTGTAGGGATCAAATGTGGACGAGCAGAACCAGCTCTGGAGGCTGCAGGTGCCAGGCCCAGAGGACTCTAGGCCTAGAGCATGGGAATGCAGCTCTGCCGGGCCCCACCCCTGAGGCCATGCATCAGCCCAGCTGGGAAAATCTGGGCTCATTACTGCTGGCCAGTCACTTTCAATGTAAGCTTACCCGGTGAAGCATTCTGCTTACACATGGTATGACCAAAATATGAAGTGAAGGCTCAAATTTTTAATAATTACAGTAAAAAACACATCAGCATGACTCCCTCTCAAAGAAATCCCCTCCAAACGTGCTTATCCCATCATCCTTGCCGCTTTCTGAAGCAGATCCAGATGTCCTCTCTCATGAGTGTCTTCATGAGACAGGGTCACAGCTGTAGTGAGCACTGCTGCCGACGCCGTCCATCGCAAAGGCAGGCTCAGAAAAATACCATGGCGCATCCCCATCCATTCTACTTACCGGGTCTGCCACCGTGGTACTTCTGGCTCCTCCCCACAGTCGAAAGACTCTGAAAGATAAAAGGTGGAATCAATTCAGGACACTGAGGCGGCCATGACAGAGCAGCTAACGACACTCATGAAAAAGGACTTCCGGAGCTGCTTCAGAAAGGTTAAGAATAATGGGATAAGTGTTTGAAGCAAGGGAGAGGATTTTGGGAGTGATTCATAGCAATGTGTCTTTTACTGTAATATTTTTTAAAATTTAATATTCCTTGTAGGTCTTGATCATATCTCAGGTTAACACATCCTGAAAACCCCGAGGAAACCAGATTCCGATGCAATATGGTTGGCTCTGAGCTCTACCTCTCCTCGTCATAATGAGACCCCTGGGTTTGGGCTGAATTCCTTGGGTCCTACTTAAAGGTTCTGACCAGATTTGCAGGATTGTTCTCTTTTGTAATCAAGGACCAGGAGGCTTAAAGCCCACGGATTCTTTATCCAAAGTCAGAGAAAGCCGAGCTTTGCACACAGGCAGCCTGTCCCTGCTGGGCTTCAGCCTGTCACCAGGCCCCCCCTTAGGCTCTACAAGTCACCTTAGTAGGGTAAACTGAGGCCCAGGCAGGAGAAATGGCTGGCTGCAGAGGGCTCTACAGAGTCGAGCCCAGGCCTGGGGTCCTTGTGTGGTCAGTCATGACTCACTTAACGAGCAAGACCCAGTGATATGGTGGAGGCTCTTCCAGGGCAGGGCCCCTTCCACACTCACAGTGGATTAGGACAGAGTCCTGAGGACAGGAGCTGGTCTGGGCAGGCAAAGATGAGCCAGCAGGAATCCTGCCCTCAAGGGATAGATAGCTCACCCTCCCTGAGCACAGAGCAGCTCAAATCTCTTCTCTCCTGCTGTGTCCCCTTGTCATCTATAGGACCTTGAGAAGCCTAGTTCCCTTGACCTCCTCTACGAGTCCCCTCAGCCTTTCTGAAGGTCCCAAATCCTGCCCTTAGTAGCACATTCTGAAGGCTCTTCTCATTGCTGGGCCCTTGGTTGTGATGTGTCTCCTCAAACGCCAGAAGGACCTCTTCCCCTGCCCTGCGTGCCTCCCTAGCACCCTGCCTGACACACTGGAATCTAATTTCCACCTTGGAATCAGAAGACCGAGCCATGCTACCAAGGGAAATTACAAGAATTTAGATGGGGCAGAGAGGTTCCTTCAGGAGAGGATTGCTGTCCTGTTTGTCAAGCATTGCCACAGGGAGAGGCAGGAGAGGGGCAAAGACCTGGAGACAAATTCCAAGAAGGGGTGAGTTGAGGGGTCTGTGGGAGGTAGCAAGTTCTTTCTGGCTGGGCTCATCATGCATGGAAGAAAACACAAGCATTGGAACTGACTGTGGAAGATGGTTCTACCAGGACAGAATCAGTTCTGAGGAATTCGTGACCTCACCAGATGGGGAGCAGTGGGAGTAGGAGAATTTCCGTAGAGATTTGCAATCCACCTAAAGCACCTTACCTGTGGCTTGGGCTCCTGTGATTCTTTAGGATTATCTTTCCAGCCAGCTAAGAGCTCCTGAGAGGATCCTTTTTTCTAGATGTTTTCATGGCAGACGCCTCCCTGAGTTCGCTGAGCCTGTCCTCCTTTCTTCCCAGGCTCACAGCTCCCCTATTTGTAGTGTCCACTCAGCTCCAGCCTGTGAAGCTGGGGAGCACGAAGTGGCCACTCTGGGGCCGGCCCTCACACAGTAGTTTCCCAGGAAGGTCTTTGCCTTTTCCCTCGTCTGCCAGAAGGATGAGATTATCATCACCCCAGTGAGCCAGAAGCTCTGTCTGAAGAAGGGGACTCTCCTCAGCGTGGCATCTGAATGTTAAGGACCCAGAAACACCTCTCTTGGATGGTGTTTAAGTACATTACACACCTGCAGCTTCAAGTCTTGAGTGCTGTTTTACCTAGCAGCACTGAGAAGGTTTAAGAGCCTTGAGATGTTTCAGGGATGGGGTACATTTTATCCCGTTCATGTTTTGAAACCCCAGACTTCCCAGTCTGTGCAGGGCCATTCAGGAGTGCCAGCAAGGCCAGCTGGGAGTGGGCTGGGTTTTGCTGCCACCAAGGAGCATTCTCCCCTGAAGGAACTCCCACGGGCCCTCTTCATACTCCAGAGCTCACAGCGCTGAGCAGCTCAGAACAAGCCCTTCCCTCTCCGCACAGACAAGATCACACAAAAAGGGAGCCCAGCTAAGTTGCACATGGCTGCTCCCTGACCTGTGCTTACTGGCAGAGCCAATTATTGTCATGGTGGATGAATTACTCTGGCGGGTAGAAACAGCAGCGGCTCCCAGAGATGCTCCATGGCGTGATGTGATTCCTGTCCACCTTGAGTCCGGGCTTAACCATGTGACCTGTTTTAGCCAATCAACAAATGCAAGGCAAGCAGAGACGTCCATCTTGTTGCTGGGGCCAACACACTGGGGCCAAAGAGAAGTTGTCCCTGCAAAGTTCCCCAGGACCCAGGTGTCCTCAATTAGAGGACTGTAACAAGATTTATCTGCACCAAGTGTCAGCGGTGTAGAAATTGAGAGCCCTGCCTTACTCCAAGCACCCCAGCTTTCCAACCTGGATCCCATGAGGGGACCCAGGTGACATCAATGAAGAACTTGCCCAGTTGATGCCAGTCTAAAAGGCATGAGCGTGAGGACTGTTCTGGCCATTAGGTTTTAGGGCTGACCCAGCAGAAGCTGAAAAAGACGCCTGGCTCGTGGCAGCCTGTGGCTGGCTTGCTGGCTGTGTGCACACACGGGCCCACTCTGTAACTGGAGATGCAGAGGAGTTGGTGGTCTTGTGCAGGGACGTACTATCCTGTACATACTCATCCGTGTGGTGCTATTTATAAGCCCCCCACACAATACATTCATTGCGGTTCCTGAAAAGACAAGCACTGATCAAGAAATACAACGAACGTTTAAACAACAATATGCATTATTGTGAAAGACACATTTTTGCCATGAGGCTCCCTCCAAGTACTCTGAACTCACTTAACCCATTGTTCCTACTGCTTTCGGAAGCAGTTTTAAAGAGGTCCTCTTTCCCGAATGTCTTTACACGATGTTGCTTCCGAGGGCTCTCCAGCAGAGAGGCAGGCTCCCAAAGACATGACAGTGTGTCCTCATGCACCCTGCTCACCGGTCCTGGCACTGTGACCTCTGGATCTTCCCCAAAGGCAAATGACCATGAAAGGTAAGTGCCTGGAGTTGACGCAGGACACCAAGGCAGCCATGACAGCACAGCTAGAGACAGTCACAAAACAGGAGCTTCGGAACAACTTCAGGAAGAGACAAGATGGGCGAGCTGTGTTCAAAGCGAGGGGGAGTTTTTTGAGGGGAATTCATGGCAGAGTGTATTTCACTGTAATCATTCTTTAATTTAAACACAGATCTTGTGCTCACAGCTCTTATTAATCTGTGAATCCTCACAACAATCCTGATGTATTCCTTTGATTTTGCAAATGGAAAACTGAGGCTCAGACTGATTAACTAGCCCAGGGTCACGTGGTTACCGACAAGGGCCAGAACCTGGACGTCTGGCCCAGTGTCCTTGCCCTTGGCTACGGCTCTGTGCGCACTGCTGCCAGAGGCTTTCCTTGGCTTCACTCTGTGGCCCGTGGCCTGGCTGGTCCTCCCTGCCCTGTGACCCAGCTCCCAGGCAGCCCCGAGTGTGGCTTCCCTGTGACACATGCGCCTTGAAACAGGGTGCTCCCAAAAGGAATGTGTGAGTCATGGATTCTGGGGTCACAATCCAGCCTGGAGGCCCGGTTCCAATTCTTCTTTTTCTTGGTACTGAAGACTAAACCAAGAACTTTTCCCCTGAGCTACATTTCTCGCCCTCCTCCTACGACATCCCCTTCCTTTTTTTTTTTTTTTTTCAATTTGAGATAGAGTCCCCCTAAGTTGCAAAGTTGTCCAAGCTGGACTCAAACTTGTGATCTTCCTGCCTCAGCCTCCCAAGGTGCTGGTATTACAGACCTGCATCACCACAACCTGCCAGAGCAGCCACTTTCAACTCTGCAGCTGTTCTTTTCTGCTCTTGACTCTGATTTCAAAGTATTCACCTAAATGTCACTTCTCAGTTTTTTCCCCCATTCCTTTCATAGCCTTTC
This sequence comes from Ctenodactylus gundi, assembly GCA_004027205.1. Classification (NCBI taxonomy): domain Eukaryota; kingdom Metazoa; phylum Chordata; class Mammalia; order Rodentia; family Ctenodactylidae; genus Ctenodactylus; species Ctenodactylus gundi. The sequence continues at coordinate 81,312 of PVKB01003288.1, read as the reverse complement.
AAAGGTCTAGCAGTGTCTGTCACCCCTCACCCACGCTGTCCAATCTATCGGTTGTTCTTGCTGTCACCTGTGACTTCTGTCCTCAGGGATCTGCCCCACGGCTGCTGGACCCACTGGTTCCTTCCACCCTGAGACCCCCTTTGCCTTCGTCCTGGGCTGGAGCTCTGGGTCCCAGATGCCACCGTGACTTCCTCTTTCACGATTTTGAGTTTCTGAGTCTTATGTGTCTGAAACTGTTTTTATTTTTCCTTTACCTTTGACTGATCATTTAGTATAAAATCACTTCCCTTGAGAACCCTGAAGGCCTTTCTCCACTGCGTTCCGCTCAGTGTTTCTGGTGAGGAGTCAGACACCCTTCCTTCCGATTGCCACCCCTTCGTCTGTCTGTTGGGTGTCTCTCTTCTTCTGGAGATTTTGCAGATGTTCTCTTTTTCAGTTGATTCCAAATTTTCTATTGGTGTAAATTTTTTTTTCTTTGTAAGCCCATTATGCTGGGCAGAAATGTTTCTATTAAGAGCTTTTACTTTAGTTTCTTTTTCTTTTATGAGTTTTATTTTCTGATTGTCCCTTTTTCTTGGAATTCTGTTTTTATGTCATATCTCCTCAAAGTAACTGATTTATAAGAATTTTTTCTGATTTGTGTGTGTGCGTGCGCACGTGCGCGTGTGCACATGCATGTATGCTAGGAATAGAACCCAAGGCCTTCACACTGAGCTGTATCCTCAGCTTATTTTTTGGCTTTTGGTTTGAGACAGGGTACCATTAAAGTGTTATGTTGCCCAAGCTGCCCTCTAACTTTCAGCCTATTAGAGTGTTGGGATTACCGGCCTCTACCACCATGCCCAGTTTTGACTGGACTTTGGTTGTTTGTAATATATGGCCATCTAGACAAATGATCACCTGTGAGGTGGGCCAGCTCCCACCTCCCTATGGGCCACGGAGTATCCATCATGCAATCCATCGCAAGTCCAGTGGACGGTCTCCCTGCGTACCTCGGCATTTGAGGGTACCAAAGACATTTCTCCTGCTGTCCCCAGGGTCACATGGGGAAGGCTGGGCTTGCTTTGTGAGTCAGTAGTGACATCTATCTAAGGAGGTCACCAACCACTAGTCCTCGAAGGTACCTCCCCTGGTAGTTTTCACACAGCCGTGTTTATGCCTCAGAGAGCCAACTTTCAAGGCAGAAGGTTTTCTTAGGAACATGGTACTGTAGAGCTTTTCAGAGAAAGTGATTGCAGCAGAACCGCCACATCTTAGCAGAATCTTACTTTCTGTGAGTTTCTTTTTTCTTTTATGTGATGCCCAGAACCTTCATACCCAGCCCATTTTTGGTGCTGATTTTTGAGTCAGGGTCTCCTAAGTTGCTAAGTTGCCCAGGCTGGACTTGAACTTGTGATCCACCTGACTCAGCCTCCCAGAGTGCTGGGATTACAAGACTGTGCCACCAGTTCTGGCTTGAAGCTTACTCTTTTGTCATCTTTCTCTCGTAGCTCAAAAAGGAAACATTTCAGCCCAATTCTGAAATATCTGTGGGCTGACCCAATCGGGCAGCATAGCACAGCCCTTGGCACAATGGAGAAGCAGCCTTTGCCCTGCCTCCATCATCCTGGGACATCTGGTGACAAGCGCAAAGAGAATTCTGGACCGTGTTCCACCTGGGGAAGATCTAAACAAGTCCTCCCAGGGGCACCACTTCCCCACCTCTGCTGGCGGTTCTCCCACCCTTGTCCCCAACTACTCTATCCTCAGATCATCTCTGACCTCCTGGTGGGGACCTGGGGAGCTGGCAGTGGAAGCTGGGGTCCAGGGCTTCCCCACGTAGCCTGCCTCTCCAGCATGCCGTTCCCCCTCTCCTCAACCCAGAGATAATCTGGTGACTCACTCTGAATGAAGCGTCATAAATTTTCCCCTAATCGCACACTTGTCATTGAATCATCCCAGCAATTTGGCAGGGCAAGCGCTTGGGCTCAAGGCGGCGGAGGATTGAACCTGTCTCCTGCAGACGCTTGGAGAGGGGCGAGGACCACCACATCTGTAATGTTGCATCTCTGTGGAGCTGGAAAGGTCACAGCCACTTCACAGAGGAGGGAGTAGAGTCATTGAGAGGTCAGAATACAGCCTCAGCCTCTCGGGCTGGCAGAGACAGATCCTGGCCACTCACACCCTGCGGGCAGCAGGGCAGAGTGGAGGGCAACAGGCAGCCAGCGAGGGCTCCAATCCGGCTTTACCGTGTGCAAGCTGGGGGGCCTCAGGCTGGCTCACAGTCTCCTTAGGCCTTTTGCCATCTGTGAAATGGGATGATGCTTATGGTTTAGGACGTTTGGTGCTACCAGTAGTGCCAGCACACAGCAAGCACCTACAAGGGCAGCTGCTGGTGTCCCCAAATCTTCTCAGGGCTACGTGCCTCCCGGTGGCTCTCTGATCCCCTTCCCACAGTTCCTGTGTCCTCTCCTGAGCCACTTTACACTCTCTTTTTTGAATAAAGAGGGCTGGCCATTTCAGCTATGTTACATTATCTAATATGTAATACTTAATATTTAATATTTAATGCTGAGGGAGATGATATTATCCTCCAAGTGAGAGGATAGGAACTGGGGCTGAGCAAGTTTGAGTGAGTTCCTCCAGGCCACCACTGGGAACGCGATGGAGCCAGGTCAGCTTAAATTCATTCTCCAACCTGCTGGCTCCCAGGGGAAGCCGGAGATCATGTCCAACTGCCACCAGGGAGGTTCCAGACATAGTCAAGTATTTTTGTCACTGAATTTTTCCCTGGCCATTGACTCCATGGTCCCTGGACACTGGCCAAGGAAGTGTGCACGAGAAGGCAGAAGGGGGACTTCTTGTGGAGGATGCGGGCCAGTCAGGGAGGGATGGAGCTGCCACTAGCTGTGGCCATGCCCGGTGCTGGCTGCAGGCTAACACGCACATCTTATTAATTGCATACATCACTGCCATGGTCCCTATTTAGAAAAAGGGGAGCACAGAGACCAGGTCTTTCACCTCAGCCTGCACCTGGGGTCCAGTGGGGCTGGTCCTTCATCTGCCTCCTTCCTCTCATCAGTGTGGGCCAGAGCGGGGCAGGAGCTGTCAGTCTGGAAACAGTGCCCTGGTTAAATGACCCCAGCTACCATCCAGGGCAAATTTGCAAACCGTCTTTCCCTTCAGGAGCCGCCAGACCTTCCACAGGGCCCAGGGCCTCCTGGAGTCCCATGTGTATGTGTGGTGGGGGACCAGTGAGGGGGCCTCTCCTGCGGCTCCTATGCGCCCTGGAGACACAGAAGTGGCATCCATCTGGGCAGTATCCTTTGCAGGACTCCCCGTGTCGGAGCTGCTTTGGCATGACCACTGTGGGCGGGATGTTGAATTTGCAGGTCTTACAACTGCAGGCCACTCACTAAACTCTGCACTAGCCCTGGCCTCTTCCCAACTGCACAGTTTCCCCAGGCTCCAGTGTGGCCTCATTCCTTGCTAGCTGGTTTCTACGGCAGAACAGCACTAGCCTGCAAGAAGGAGCTCTTGTGTGGCTGAGGACTGAGGAAAATAGCCTGGCCTGAGGCTGGGCATTCCGGGAGCACCGGGGCAGCCAGGCACTGGGCTGCAGAAGGCTAAGAAGGCTGCTGCCAACCAGAGAGACTGACACGCCTGCCAGGGTGCCACAGCTATGGAGGCCAGGCCTGCCCAGGGCCCTCCTGTACCTGTATGAGGTGATATCTGGCCCAGATCACCTCCTCCACCATCACAGATATCCAAGATGGTATCAGGAGGAGGAGCTGTGGTGGGTACCACCTGGCTGCGGGGAAACTGCAAGGTCTAGGAAGCCCCTTCCTTCCAGTGGGCCACCTGGAAAACACCCCCACCTGTGGGTCATTTCCTCGTATCTCCGTGGTCTGTGGAACAGAGGTGATGTCTGACAGGACTGTTGTGAATAAGGAGCCCAGACCTTGGGCACACATGTACATGTGCATGCACACACACACACACACACACACACGCACACACACACTCTCAGATCACATCTGAAGGCACCCTCTCTGCCAAGGTGCAGCATCCCCAGACGTCCCTTCTGTAATGTGGCACTGGGCCTCACCAGCTGTGCTCCCCTGAGTTTCCTTCCAAATTCAGCACCTCCCCCATGCCCACTCCACCCCAAGGGGCCTGGCTTCCCCCTGGAGGCGTCCCTGACACAGAAAAGGAAAGGATCAGCATATTCACTAATTACAGTGTCTCCGCTCACTTCCTTGTGAAAATAATTTGTGGGTGCCCAGAGGCAGGGCTCCAGCCGGTTGGGGACTATGGGGCTCAGGGGCTTGTGAGAACATCAGGCTAATTAAATGGTAGTGGTGCCCTCCTGGGGACATAGGCTGTGTTTCTCATGCTGGAACTCCATACTACAACTGAAGGCAGCCCCTGGGAATGTGGAGAGAGCAGGGAGAAATGCGCCCCACAAAGATGATCAAAGGGCAAAAAATGAGGGGTGACGGGTCAGAGGTCAAGGTAGCAGCCCAGCGGAGAAAGGAAGGAGAGGTGGGCCACCTCATCCCTTCTTCTGGGTTGCAAAAGAAGGCACTCCTCTCCTTTTCCCTCCTTCAGGCTTATGCTCTGCGCTCTGCCCTCTGCACTCTGCCCTCTGCCCTCTGCCCTCTGCCCTCCCCCCCGCCCCGTACCTCCACACCACTCATCTTTGGAGTCCAGTTACTTTCCACTCCACTGTGACTCTCTCTCTCTGAGTACCTCCTCTGTGCCAGACCCAGACCCGGTGTCAGGTTCTGAAGATGACCATGGTGAAAAGACAGAGGTCTCCACCTTGCAGACCAAATAGAAGAAATGTGTCCATAATCCTAAACTGTTTGCTATGGTTTAGATCTAAAATGTGTCCCCCAAGTCTTGCGTTTGGAAGGTGATTGGATACAGGGCAGGTTCATCCACTGATGAGCTAGTGGCTGATGGTGCCCTTAGGAGGCCTGGTTGAAGGTGAGTCACTGGCGGAGGGACCTGGAAGAGTGTATTCCTGTCCCCACTCCTTCCTTCCATAGCTATCCTCTGCTACACCCACCACCATACTGTGTTTGCTTTGGAGTCAGCTGACCAAGAACCAAATCCTTTGAAAACTGTGAGCTGAAATAAAACTCTCCTCCCTTAAGTTGTAGGTATTGGGTATAGTGTCCCGAGATGGGAGAGTGACCAATGTACGACCCATACTCTGTGACTACAGGTCTGAGACAACATTGGAGGACTGAGGCATCAGGTGTTTGGGAAGCTCAGGGGCAGAGGACCACCTAGCCTCCTGCCTGGGCTGCAGAGAGTCTTATCCCTTGAGCTGATGCCCAGGCGGAACCTTGCGGAATGAATCAGTGAGCCAGGTGGGATAAGCATTTCAGGCCATGGTAACTCAAATTAAGGCCCAGGATGTGGAATGCAGAGTGTGTGAGGAACGACAGACAGTTGGGCTTCACCAGAAAGACTTGTGTAATGTCCAGCGTAGGCTCATTCCATGGCCCTGGATCTTGGGGTGGGGACTCCTGGCTAGATCTGGAAGCCACCACTTGCCAATATGCAGAAAGACACATGTAACATGCAGTGTTAATTGAGGTTCTAAACAACAATGGTGCTTCTTGGTCAAATTGAGTGACAGTCAATCAAGTCAGTGGTTCTCTGCTGAAGGGCAACTTTGCCCCCATAGGACATTTGGCCATATCCAGGGATATTTTTGTTGGTTGTCCTGAATTGGGGTGTTATTAACACCTAGTGGAGAGAATCTGGGGTTACTGCTTACCACCCTACAGTGCACAGGACAGAAACCTACAAAGGCTTGGGGGCAGATTCATAGGGCCCGTTCTCTTCACACCCGGGTCTTCCCTGGAAAATCTGGAATGATGGACTACCCACTGGCTGAGGAAAGAGGGAGCAGGGTAGGGTGATGCCAAAGGCCAGGAGAGCTGGCAGCCAAATGAAATTGTAGCCACTTGACAGGATAATGGCATGACAAAGGCCTTGCTGCCTCCGGGAACTGCTGCCAGGTGTTGTGACACTTGGGGCTAATCACATCTGAGCGCAGTGCCGCTGTGGAGCAGTGCACAGAGCTAGCAGGGCTTCAGTCAGAGCCAGGACACCAGGAAATTGGGTGTTGTGGGGTCTTTTTGCTCCAAGGGAGCAATAGGCTCTGGGTGCTATTTTAAGCTGGGAAAGGGTGAGGTTATCAGGTACCTGTTTCAAATCTCTGCTGAGCCAAAGACCTGGCACTGCTCCTCTAAGCTTTATGGAACTATCTAAAACAAAAACAAAACATGAAAGTGAAGGGAAGCTCTGTTATCCACTCTGCTAACCTGTGGGCTTATTGGGAAGATCAAAAAGACAGGGCGAGTGGCAAGTTGCCATCTAGAAAACAGGTGAACATGAGGCGGTTACACCTAAGCCTGGGGAGACGTCACCTGAAACAACAGTTACTGCCAGTGGCTCTGCATTACCATGGAAACCTGCGGGCTCTCAGGGGCACAACCCAGACAGATTTTTTTTCAGACCTGGGGAAATTCCTGAAATTCCACTTAATGGCCAACTCTGTGGAGGCCAGGACCACAAAGGCCATTTGTATTGTCCAAGCTGCTAGGCAGGTAAGCTTAGAGTCATAATTATACAGATTCCTTTATTTGTAAAGCCTTTTTATACATATTTTGTCCTTAATAACACCAAATGCTAGGTGTTATTTATGCTCATCTTACAGCATATAATTTTACAGAGACTCAGAGATCTCAGGTGAGTTTCCCAGTCACGTAGCCAGTTTGTGATGGTGAAATGGTGACAGGATTCTGTCTACACAGAAGATGGGTGCCTGTTAAGCCGATCTGGCTGCTTTCTCCTTGACTAGGCCCCTACCCCCTTCTCTGTTAGGGTCTTTGACATGGGATCTGCTTTTGTTGTTTAATAATATCTTTTCTGGAAAAATCTCAGCAGATCCCTCTTTCTGGTGAAGACAGCCTGGAACACAAAATTGTCTCTGGGAAAAGCTGCTCTTCCACGAGGTGATCCTGGGCATCTGCCCCTGCTGGTGATGTTCCACAGGGGCGCTGGGCGTAGCAGGATGCCTTGTCCAGTTGGTCCAGATGGTGGTGGAGTAGGTGCTCCATGACGGTTACTCCAGCTCCTTCAAAATAAGTGCAGCTCACCTGCCTTCCAGTGGGGATCTTGTGTGTGGGTTTGAATTCTGAGAATAAAACAGAAGGAAGGTAATCCCAGCATTCTGGGAGGCTGATGCAAGAGGATTACAAGTTCAAGCCCAGCTTGGGCAACTTGGTGACTTAGCAAGACTCTGCGTCAAAATCAAAACTCAAAAGTAGCTCAGTGTGAAGTCCCTGGGTTCCAGCCTCAGTACCACAAAAAAGAAAAAAAGATCAAAATACTCTCTGAGTTTTAAATGACATTTCATACAGTACCAATTAATTTCACATCATTACTCCACTCAAGTCTTGCTTAGCACTTTGACCTCTGAGCTATTCCTGTAGCCCCGAGACTTGGGTCATCTATCTGTAAGTTCAGGGCTTCACAAAAAGTAGCATTTTTTTTTAACTGTCCATGGATGAGAAGTTTAATAGCAGTAAATTCAAAGGTAGCTGAGAGTGAGGGACTTTTAATAGGCTGCATCTAAGTTTCTGCAACAAGATCACTCATTTCGTCTCCAAGAACCAAAATATGAGGCCAAAGGCATCAAAGTAACACCCGAATCTATGCTTCGGCAGGGACATGAAGCGACAGGAGGCTGGTGCAAAGAGCTTCGCCAACACTGACTGCTGTCAGTCCTTATCTCGGGTCCCCAGCCCAGGTCTGTCACTGCATAGGAACCAGGCTCTCTAGTACGAAGTGAGGGGTAGGTGAGCAAGTGAGGCTTCGTCTGTTTTTACAGCTGCTCTCCACCACTTGCATTACCACCCGAGGTCAGTCTTTAGTCAAGTGAATGAAACTGGTGCGGGGCTAAAAATGTTAGTGTCTACTGGCCTAGCCCCAGCTGCCAGAGTGCTTGGAGGGTTACAGGCCTGTGCCACCAGGCCCAGCTGACAGTTTTGCTGTAGGCTCACCTAGAACCAGCACTGCCCTGGGCTGCTGCGTGTGCCATGCCCCATGCATCTCAACAGGATTAGCAGTGCTTGGCACGTAACTGATGAGTGACTGAGCTCTGTCTACATTCTAGTAATGGCCCAGCACCGCTGATCAGGTGACTTTTTCTCAGTTCTTGAGACTGGACCCTGGATTCACACTGAGCCACATCTCCAGTCCTTCTAATTCTTATTTTTATTTTGAGACAAGGTCTTGCTAAATGGCTAAATAGCCCCGTCTGCGCTTGAACTGCTGATCTTCCTGCCCCAGCCTCCTGGAGCGCTGGGCTTGCATGTGCTGCGGGGCTCGGCTTCAGTAGACTTGTACTTTCTTGGTGTGGCCTTCTTTCATTCAAGCCAGTGAGCTGAGACCTGCGGACCCACGGGAGTGAACCCAGGGCTGCAGCAGGAGGGAGCCCATGGGCTCAATTCGAGCGGTTTAGCAGCAGGGACCCCACCACGGCAGCACCTGGAAAGGCGCCAGCGGGACAGAGGACTAAGCTGCTTCCTGAGGGTGACAGGGCACCACCAGAGCACCCCAGGTGGCCATTGCAGCCTCTTCCTGGCCTCTGCACACCTGACGTTGCTGACAGCAGTGATCAGCCTTGCTGTCATGTTTGGAACAGGCTCAGGTGTCACCGTGCCAGGCCCAGATAGTAAACAGGTAAAACTGCACGGCAGTTTCCCATCAAGGGCACCTCTCGCTTATGCCAAATGTAGTGCAAGGTGGTGGTTTTGTTTTGTTCTTTAAAGAAAGAAGCGGAAATGCATAGAACAGCAACGGAGGCCAAGCAGGATGGGGAGCAGAAGCTGGATTTGGAGACGCAGGGAGTGGCCCGTGGGCGGTAGCAGTGGGCTGGGAAAGCGGAGCCGCCTGAGAGCGCCGGGACAGGCCTTGGCGGCCACAGGGTCAACAGGCAGGGTGGTGTCCCTGTTGGGAGCAGAGGATGGTAAATGTGGACCACCCCCCCCCCCCCCCCGAGATAAGGGAACCCGGGAAAGGCTCATTTGGGCTGAGGCAAGCCGTGAGGAGTTATTTCCAGCAACACTTCGCACCCAGGCTTAGTCCTGAGAGTCTTAGTTATAATGATAGAGATCATGATACTCAGGCAGATAGCATGCTTTGTCAGTAAACACAACAGCCAGCTTCCTGTGTTATTATGGACTCTGTCAATATTATTTTTTAATAAGGGGTGAGCTGTCAGTAAACCTGCGAACGAGAGTCAGATGTGTTGATGGAAGAAGGTTTCCCGCATTGGCGCGTTCAAGGGCAGGCATCCACACGGGATCCCCCGGAGGGCCCTGCTCAGCGGGGTTGAGGCCGGAGACAGACTTGAGGGTAAGGAGGTAAGGAAGGCTGTGGGGATGACAACTGAAGAGCCCCTCAGGGCAGAAACAACAGTGTCAGAGCACTTCACGCACCTAACAGGGAAAGTCAACCTGCTCCCCAAAAAGACCCAAGGCATGGGCATAACCCGACGGACCTGACCTTGGCCTGGGTCCAACTTCGCTTGCATTGCAGGTCTGACCTCTGCCTTGGCCTTCGGGTGCCACGACACCTCCTCCAAAGACATTATAATGTCAAAAACTCCTCCTCCTGTCATAGAACTAATGGGACTGGGGAGTGGGAGTTGGGGGGCAGTCAAAAAAGGAGAGGGGAAGGGACTGTAATTTTGACGTGATATGCATGTGCACAAAACACTCAAGTTCAGTGTAAACATTATGCATTGCATTTATACCTATTAATAAAATGGGGAAAACTCTCCCCCTCCTGACAGTGGGCTGAGTCAAGTCCCCAACCCTGCCTCCTCCCAGACGCTCAGGACTGTCAGAGACTTGATACTTATTTCAATTCCTCATTCGCCTGTTCCTACCCTCTGGAGAGAACTTCCCTTTAACGAATCTGTGCCTCTCTCGCTACTGCTGTGTGTCCTGCTCAGTTCTTTGCTTGGAATACCAAGAACCTGGAGACAGACGCCAAGGCCCCCATCCGGTAACATGGTGACTGAGACAAAGGACCCAGGCAGGCAGGACCTGTGACTGTATCCAAGAGGCCCAGGAGCCCGGCAGCCCCAGCTGGTTATGCTACCAAAGGGCAAGGGGCCCAGGTGGACATCCTGATCTGGGGTGATGCTGTAAAGTTTAAGGGGGAGTCTATGGAGGGAGTGTAATGAAAGCTTAACTTCCCCACATGGTGGGAGAGAACACAAGATTATGTCTGTGAAAGTATCTCATATTCAAAAGCTGAGTACAAATTTAAAGGAACCATCATTAACTGCCACTAATGCAAAAACTAATTTAAAATAAGGGGAAGTTTTCCTAGTTGTCATCTATAAAACAACAGGTACGAGCTGGGATGGGGCTCACACCTGTTGACAAGAGGAACAAGGAAATTGTGTTTAATTCACAAATTTAAAAGGGATGGGGGTGTAGTTCAGTGCCAGTGCCCTGGGTTCAGTCCTCAGGATTGAAAAAAAAAAAATTTTAAAACAAACAACAAGCAGATCGATGGAAAGGAAATGTCTCGCTACATTCTCCTTTGTGCCTTTGAACCATTCAACTGTAATTTAATAAAAATTCTTTAGGTCTGTAAACAAAATCTCTCAAATATTTCTTCATTAACTGCAGTGCCTGAGAGACCCGTTAGATTACCAGGACTTTTTGGCTGTCTGGAAAGAAAGCATGGAGTCAAAAAATCAGTGATTGTGTCTCACGGCATGGCCATTCTTCATGAGTACCAAGGTGACTGTGCCAGACACACCATGAGTTTGTAGGAGGCACCAGAGCTAAGCTGGCCTGAGACCCACGTGGGAACCATGGGCTGAGTGGGTGAGTTGGGTCACAGCGTAATTTGCAAGCAAGGATTAAACCCAACGGTTTGGGGGCATGACTTGGCGGCAAGGGATGGGATGCAATAGCCCGCTGTGGGAAGAGTGTTGTGAGGGGGGAGAGCACCCCCCACCCTGCAGCAGCCCGGCTGAGGGACACCTGGTTGCCACCGTGGCATGAGGAGGTCGTGCTGAAACCGGCAGCCTGTGGGCAGCGATCTTGGAGCACAGGAGCTGCTTGCTGCAGTAGGACTCCTCGTGGGGTTGAGCCGCCTCCGGCCAGTGAGACTGCACACCAGCCCTGGGAGAGAGAGCATGATCGCCCGTGGTCCATGGGAGCTTGTGGCAGAGATCGGGCAATTAGGTCCTTAGAGCCATTCTGCAGCTTCTCCAGCAGATGGGCCACAGGCTTGGTACCTGGTGCTACAGACCCACCTGGCCCCTGGACGGGCGGCGGGAGGGCCTGCCCCATTTCTCTGGCCTCACCCTGGTTCTGTCGCGTTCCTTGCTCAGAGCCGCTGGGGTGGACCTGCAGTTGCCCTTTACGGTGTCCATCCTCTTAAAACATCCAGGAGCAGCCTGTGAGTGTGAGGAGGGTGGTGAGCCCCACAGAGCCTGCATGGAAATGAGGGGTAGTGCCTGGAGCTACCTGGCTGCTGGGCATACTGATGGCATAGGAGCCTTTAGGGCGGGTTCAGGCACAGGGCTGAACGCAGGGCTCTCCTGGCCCTCTTGTCCAGCGTGCTGAGCTGGGCCAAGCCCCCTGGCCTGCATAGCTGTTTCTCATCTTGATGGCCGGAGACAGTGCTGAGCTTCATTTGCTCCTCCATGTCACAAACACAGGAGTTGGTGGCCTGCAAGGACTCAGATGGTGCCAGGCCCTGGGCAAGGCTGTCCCGCTGTTTTCTGGCTTCCCAAATGTGCTCACGTGCTAACCACCTTCAGAGGCCACACAGGGCTGCCCACAGCCAGTTCAGGCCAGTCTCAGTGCCCCATGGGAGGTCAAGGTCCCCTTCCCTGCTTTGGCCTGGCCTTGGACCCAAAAAGAAGGGACTGGGGACCACCAGTCATGACCAGACCTCTTGAGCAGGGGGCCTGGGCACAGCCTTCCTTCATCTAATAACTTGTCTTTGAATGGCTGCTGTTGTATTACTCAGACCTCTGGCTCAGAAGCCTCTGGTACCAGCTCAAGCAGATAAGCAGGAAACCATGCCAGAAGGTGGGTGGGCATGGCCTGTCCTCAGAGTTCTTTTCTTGTCCCTTTTTTCTGTCTGTCTCATGCTCTGGCTTTCACCCTGGAGAATATGTGGAGTCCCGGGCAGGACTCACTGCTGCCCCAAGGGGTCCACTGCAGTTTCCCACCTGCATCAGCTGGGCGTGGTAGTACATGCCCATATCTTAGCACTCTGCAGGCTGAGACAGGAGGAATGCCATGAGTTTGAGTCCAGCCTGGTCTACAAAGCAAGTTCAGAATCAGCCCGGACTACAGAGAAAGACCTTGTCTCAGAAAAATAAATAAAACATTTTAAAAGTGGTAGCGGTGTAGTTCAGTACAAATGTTCTTGATTCAATCCTTCATTCCCTACTACAGAGAGAAAAATTGAGATAAATAGATAGAGAGAGAGAAAGAGAGAGAGAGAGAATCCTAATATAGAATTTATACTTCTAAGAAAGCTGCAGCTTCTAAATGTAATCAAAGTTACGATGTTATATGTTCCCTTCCAGAAAACTAACTCTACTCCCCCCAATTCCTTAGAATCTTAAAGATGCACTAAGCCTGTAAAAGGGGTTCTCCTTTGTCTTTCAACTACAGAATGAGAAAATGAGCCATTGCCTTTCACTTGTAAATCAGTACCCCAAACCCTCAGGTCTCCGCCTGCCCCAGACACAATGTGCTCCTTCCGTGAGTGCCCACACACTCCCTGAGTCTGTGCTTCGTTCTGGCTCGTCAACCTGCCTAGGCCCGTCTTGGATGCATCCTGAAATACTTTTTCTTGACAAGCCAAGAGCCTGCTCTGGGTGGGCAAGTTGAGGTCTCCATCTCCTCTTGGGCTCTCTTCAGACCCCCTCTGGTGGCATGGGACCCCTGAGAGTCTGCATTTGTGACTGCTGCTGGTCCAGGTAACACTTCAAGAACCATTGCAGGGCTGCTACACCGCAGGGCAGACAAGCCAAGATTGCGACTCAGTCCTGGTTTCTGAGTGAGAACCGTGCTCTCGTTGTGAGCCTGCCAAACACCCCAGAGCCAGGACAATGTCGCTTTACTGTCAGAAACAGGGACCCCTCCCTCAAAACACACACAGAGGATGAAGCCCCAAGAAGGCTAAGGTTGCTAAGGCCTTTCCCATAGGTGAGCTCCCTTGAGGTCACCTGCTGAGAACTCCACAGTCCAGTACCTGGTGCCAAGGCAAGGCTGAGGAGTCTCCCCCTCTTCAGGCCTCTGCTAAGAAGGTACTCCAAGGTACCCAGCAAGCAGAGACTACCGGCAAGTCCAGGGAACAGAGTCCTCTGCAGGGTGTGGCAAGCAGGGAACAGAACCCAGCCCAGCCACAGGTTGCTCCCCGGACAGACTCTGAGAGGCGGACAAGAGGAGAAATTCATGGCCCGCTGTGAAGCCACAGAAGAGCTTACTCCATTGATGATAAATGGCACCAGTAAAAGGTCGCCTAAGACTGTAAGAGAAGAAGAGGCCACATTGATTATGCTCCTGCTTGTGGCTTATGACAGCTACCTGATGTGGTCTTCCCTGAAACCCATGATTGCAGAGATGGCTACTGCTATCCCCCCAACACAGACAACAGAACTGAGGCACAGAGACTAGGCTGTGTGCTCAGGCCCACCCAAGCTCTCAGATACTGCTCTACTGCTGCTCTGGAGAGAAACCAGAGAACCACAAAAGGAAGGAGGGAGGAAACCAGCACGTCCTGATCCGCCCTCTGCGCGGTCTTATAGTAACACTCAAAGGCAGGGTGCTCCACTTTGTGGATTGGAAGGCAGAAAATACCTCAGATGCTCCCCAAGGTGCAGAGCTGGAAAGTGCTGCTCTTGGGTGGATCCCAGGCTTCTCCACTTCCATGGCCCCTGCTGCCCTCACTCTGCCATCCTGCTTTTCAGGGGTGACTCTGGGTGTTGCAGAGAGGGGGCTGCTTCAGTGTACATGCCTTGCAACCCACCGATGAAGCAAGGGTTCAAGGACACAGATGGACAGCAGGCTGACCGGGCGATAGGCTGGGTGAATAAAGTCTGGGACTTGAAAATGCAGGGCCTGTTCATCAACAGAGGAAAGACACATAACAGCATATTCCTTCAATGAGCATTAATTGGGACAAAAATAACATGCCTTACCCTCCTGAGATATGAACATGATTATGAAATAAATACACATTGAAAACCCTGGATGTAAAAGCATAGACACTAACAGCCTGCTAGGGAAAGGGGAAAACTCCTCAGCACATTCTTCCTTTTCCTCTCCCGTCTTCCTACCTCGCATGTAAATTTTTCAAGACTTTCCATTTGTCAGAGCTTAAGGCTGCAAATCAGCTCAGGGTCCTCTTGCTGAGCTAGGATGGAAATCACAAAATAGACACGTTACCAGGTGAGGTCCAAAGAGATCTCCCTGAAGGAGATGGGGACACCAGCCTGACTCCTATCACAGAGCAGGTTCCTCAGCTTTCTCCATAGGAAAGGAATTTCAGGATGCATCAATGATAGGCACAGGCAGGTTTATTAGGTGGAGTTAGAAAGTGACAAAAAATTAGGAAAGAGCTTTTGCTGGAAGAGATAAAGGAGGCATACCTCTGACAATCTGATGGCCTGTCATCATTGCTTTTTTGTTCCTGGGACACAAGGACCCACAACCTAAGGGAGGTGGAGTTTATTTTTAAAGCTCACGATTTAAGAAGGTTTTAGTCCCTTCGTGGGTGGCCAGCAATGCTGGAAGCACATGACAGAGTCCTAGCTGGAAAGGAGCTGCTCGCCCCACGGCCGACAGGAAGGAGAGTGAGAGGTGAAGGGCAGAGCTAGTTCTATCGGTTACATTTTCCTTGCTAGGACAAAATACCCAATATCCACAACTTAGGGAGCACAGATTTACTTAGCTTATAGTTTCAGAAGGTCTCACACATACAGTCCACTGATAGGGCAGCCGGCAATGGTGGAAGGACATGGCAGAGACAGTTTGGAGAGCTGTTGACCCCATTGTAGACAGAAACCAAGTGACGTAAGGAGCAAGTTGAGATCTGGAGACTCAGGTGAGGCCAGAGCTTTCTCAGGAAGAAGCTGTAACAGTGTTTCTTCCTCCTTCATTTACTTAGCTCAAGTTGCCAGTTGGGCTGCCCACACCCAGGGTGGGTGCCCCTCCATCACTTCCCTGCCTGTGAATCAATAACACACCTGAAAGCTATCTGCCCTGAGCACTCCCCAATCTCAACAAATTACCATAATCCCTCCAGGTCAAGGCCCAAGCATCCTCTCCTTCCACATGGCCTCACCTCCCAACAGTGCAGTTCCTCAGGTGTACCCCTAAATCTAAATACAGGAGGAGACTTTTGGGGACATGACAGATCCAAACCACAGCACTAGTATATACCCTTCCACATCATGTCCCAGTCATCCACCCTTCTAACCATGCCCCAATTCTTAACAGCACAGGAATCGATCAATTAACTATGATTGGGTCACTTTCCAGACATAAATCTTTTGAGGGATACTCCAG
The DNA here is from genome assembly GCA_004027205.1 of Ctenodactylus gundi. NCBI lineage: Eukaryota > Metazoa > Chordata > Mammalia > Rodentia > Ctenodactylidae > Ctenodactylus > Ctenodactylus gundi. Next base: position 65,686 of record PVKB01003288.1, on the reverse strand, counting down.
ATCAAACTATAGCACTGGCTAATTAACAAAAGAATAGGACTGGCTTTCCTGGCTTCGCTGGATGGACTAGGGGCTGGTAACTTCCCACTGGGCCATGAGTATGGCCTCATGTGTTAGGAATTTCTTCCCTGTGCGATGCCTTCCTATTACATGGGTGTTCACTTCGTCCACAGCAGTTGGAGAGTGGGTGGAGAGAGATGGCAACCTGTAGGGTCTGTTCTGAAGAACTTAGGGAAGCTGAGTTCCTGGAACAGAAATGTGAAAACCTTTGTTTTTCTCAGAGCTTTTCCCGTCTAACCAGGCTGAGGGACGGTTTCCCCTGAAATCCTCAGCAGACTTCTCAGCATACAACCCTTAGTCTCATTCTGTGGTCTTTAGCCTTCTCTGCCTTTAAATCACTGCCCAAGCAGACAGCAAACCCTTAGACTCAGATTAAAGTTTCTATGCTCTTAAAAGCTTTTAAAAATCAACCTTGCCAGGTACTTAGGGAAATGTAATGGTTAAGTTGACTCCTTTTTTTTAGAGTTTGCAATTTCCTTCTTATAATTATTCAGCAGATGCTGAAGTATTATTTTTTAAATCCTGGAACTAAGTAAAGGAAATCACATACAAAATATGACCACCAAAGATCAAAACAACAACAAAAAGTTTGAATTTAAAAACTAGTCCTTGGTTTGACTGTTTGTTTGTAGTGTTTGTGACGGAACCAAGGGCCTCACACTGAGCTATACCCTCAGCCCATTCTTGGTTTTGATTCTCAGACAGGGTCTTACTAAATTTTCCAGGCTGAGCACAAACACGTGATCCTCTTGCCTTAGCCTCGGAGAGTGCTGAATTTACAAGCCTGCACCACCAGGCCCAGCTTGGGTTGACTTCAAAGAAAGAAAATTCAGTGATGAAAATATTCTAAATTAGATCATGGTGTTATTTGCACAACTTGGAAATTTATCTAAAAGCCATCACATTTTACATTTGAAGAGGGTAAATTAGAAGATTCTTAAAAATGTGCCTTAATAAAATGAATTTTAAAGAAGGAATTCCAATATTCAAAGAAAAGTTATTTCAATTTAAAAATTGGTTCTTGGGTTGAGTTTTTAAAAGAATCCAAAGAGTTTTCTCCCTCTAGATTTGAAAAGTATTTCTTTTCTTCCCCCTTTTATACTTTTCAAAAGGGTTTGGGCTCAATTTTCAAAATAAGTTCTATATTTTTAAGGGTGACACACACCAAGTAACCAGAAACTGGCCTTGGCCTGGAAGCCCTCCCGGTTCTCATAAACGTGCAATCACTAGTTTCTTTTAGGATGATGAATGCTATTGAACTGCTCGGCCCAGCTTGTGACCCAGCAGCACTGCGAGACATTGGCTATAAAACATCTCCTTATGAATTTTTCATTGGCTTGAGTGTCTGCCGAGCTGGGCAGCTGCCTCCGGAGCGCTCCGCTCCCCTCCTTGCCCTTACCCTCCTCCTCCCGTGTCTCAGGGTTGATGATGCCATACTGCAGGGCCACGTTATTGGATCAGAGCCATTACCTTGACAGCAGGATTTTGTGAGAGGAATCCAATTTATTTGTCACGTGCACAGGGCTTACGAACAGTCACGTGCCTTTTGTTTTGGGGATGGCATCACAGGCTTGCTAGAAGATACAGTAAACTGAAGTCACTTACCATTAGCCACACTCTTCCTGAGAGCAAGACAACGTTGTCACTGGCATTTGCAGTGCCTCAAGCCTTTTCCAGGAGACACAGGGTAGAAAGCTGTCCAAGAGGCAAATGCCAGAGAGCTCCATGCCCTATGCCGGGCTACTCCAACTCACCCCTCAGTTCACAGTTCCCACAACAGACACAAGAGAGGAGGAGGAACAGAAGCCTAGCTTCCCCACTGGTGGAGACTGAGAGTTTGAAACACCTGATATTCACGTCCACCGTCATCTCTGAGACATTCACAAGTGGTTGTAACAAGTTCACACTGAACTAGGCGGCAAGGTGAGTCTACTTGAGTCAGTGACTGACACAAACCCAACAGTCACCTTCCTTCAAGAAAAGGCTGGGCATTAGTGGCTCAGGTCCTTAATTCCAGCACCCTGGGAGGCTGAGGTAGGAGGATTGCAAGTTCAGGCACAACTTAGGCAAGTTAGTGAGACCCAGTCTCAAAATGTAAAATAATGACAATAATAATTAATAATACTAATAAATGCTAAATGTAGCTCAGGGCAAAAGCTGAGGATTCATTTCCCAGCACCTTGAAGAAGAAGAAGAAGAAGAAGAAGAAGAAGAAGAAGAAGAAGAAGAAGAAGAAGAAGTAGAAGAAAAGAGAAAGAGCTTTTTTCACTGCAAACCTGTCTCTGCTACCTGCGCTGTTCACACTGGAGCTTGTACTCTAGGTTCAGATAACATTAAAAGTTGAAAATTCAAGTTTTCATGTCTAGGAATAAGGTAATTCCTAGTAACGTGAAACTGGACTAGAAGGAAGCGCACTAATTTGGGGAAGCAGATACATAACATAAGTCCAGCAGACAGTATGCGGAAGGGAGAGAGGCCCTGGTGATTGCGGTAGAAAGAGGGTTAAACATGAGTGTGTGGGACCTTCCTTCTCTCAAGGGGCCACCCTGGTCCCACTTCCTCTGTAAAAACACGGAGAAGCTGTGAGAACCCTGCAAACACATGGTGAGTGCACAGTCCTTGTCCTACGTGAGCTATTGCAAGATTGTGCTGTACTTTTCAAGAAGAAAGGGGGAAAAGAGGGAATCAAGAAGTGCCACATTATAAATGAAAGCCAGATTTCTTCCTGATTTCAGTCCCAGCTAAGGAAATCCAGACCCTCCCTGGGAGCAGTGGCCGATTTTAACAAAGCACAGCATTCATTCCAGTCACATCAACCTGTGTACCTTGGGCCACTGTCCTACAGCTGCCAGAAACAATGACATCGAAAGAAATCATTCTTTGTAGCCATGTCTGTAGTATTCATGTATGTCATTTGTCCCTGAGTCATTGTTGGATAAATTTGAAGAATAGAGATGCTCACCAGAGGCCGGCTCAGATGAGTATGTCCAGGGGCCTAAGAATATCTGTTGTTTTGGCCCCTGGACATTAGGCCTTTGGCTGTCTGTGACAGCAGGAGCGGATGTGTCAACTCGGAGGGATTGGGGAATGCCCAGGACAGAGCTTGCTATGTGTGTGACTGACTCGCGGGCCAGCAAATGTGGGGAGAACACCCTCCCTGGGTGTAGGCAGCCCAACCAGTCGACTGGCAACTTGAAGTAAATGAAGAGGAAGGAAGATTGTCACCGAGCCTCTTCCTGGGAAAGCTCCCCCTTTTGCCATCATCTTCAGGCATCGCCTAGCTCCTGTCTTTCCACCTCCGACATCCACTGGAGATTGGTTCTAGTCTTGAGGTCTTTGCCATCATCTTTGGACAACCATTTGTGGCCCAGACTCACCCCAGCTGTCTTGCAATGTCAGACTGGTGTGTTTCTGTCTCGCATCTGGGCACTGGAACCTCCAGCTTTTGCATGTGCAAGTGGCCATTTTGATGCTCTCTTCCATCTGGTAAATGGTGCTAATAAATTCCCAAATATAGGTCCTAACAAATTCATATATATATATATATATATATATATATATATATATATATATATAATTTCTGTTAATTCTGCCTCTCCAAGAACCCTAACAAATATACTGCCTTGATTTTATGGATCAAAACTTCCAAATGATACTAGAGAACTTTCCAGAATGAGTCACTGAATCACGGTACACAGGAAAGTCAGGGCACCTTCCTCACCAGGTGTGAGCTGGCCAGTGGTGAGGTGCTAGGACTGAAGGACAGCCGCTGCTGACAACCCTGGGTCCTGGATGGCAGGATCTGTGCCAGGCCTGGGTCAGCATCATCCCAGTTCCACCACTTCCAGGACCTCAAATCTTCTCTGAAGATTTGCATTAACAAATACGTTTTTAATCAGTGAAGATGTATAAAATACTGCATTGAAACACAATGACAATCACTCTAGAGTACTGTAGGCCACATGCTTTTCCCATGATGCTCTTTCTCAGTGGACCTTTTTGACCACAGGGACTGGTTCAGTTGAAGATCATTCTCCCAAAGAGGAGGCAGAAGGGTGCTTGTGAAGCAGCAGGTTGTTGCAGCAGATCTGGGAGGGGCCAGCAGCAGGGGAAGGGAGGCAGGAGTGGAGCTCCGCCTCCTGCCATTAGAACTTGAGTGGGGGCAGCTCACCTGCTCCCGAGCCCTCTCATCGGTCCTGCAGCCCTGTCCTCCCAAGGCCGCAACCACATCAGCCCAGGGATGGGGAGCTGCAGAAACTTGTGACCCTCATTCCGTGGACATCGCTTTGCTTCCTATTGTTTTATCCTGGGGAAGTAAGGGCCCTTTGGGGAACATTATGAAGTCACTTCCTTATAACCATGCTCTCTCATGCTTTGGAAGGCCCACTTTCCTCCTGTCTGGAGACTTTTTTTTTTTTTACTAAACAAGCTAAAGCAGCCCCCCTACCCCTGCAATTCCACCAGTAAAGGCCACAGCCTTGGCAATCTTTTAAATTTGGAAGGAATATTAGAGGTCATGTATTTAAAGCCCAATATTATAGGTAAAGTGAGCTGAGAATACTACCCATGTCTATAAAATTCCAGGACTCTAGGACACTGAGCCACGATGACTGTAAAGTTCCAGCTCAGGGCAACTTAGCGACTTAGCAAGACCCTATCAAAAAATAAAAAAGGTGGAAAAAGAAAAGACAAAAAAGGCTGGCATAGTGTGAAGGCCCTGGGTTCAATGCCAAGTCCCCACCCTCACACACAAAAGAAAAGTGGCTCATAAAAAACCAGGCACCTGATTCCAAGGGATATTAGGAAATACAATGTTCACTAGCTTCTTTAAAACGGCAGTCGGAACAGAGCATTAGGTCACATGTATCCTTGAGCGACACTATCCCTGGTCTCATGACCAAGATGACACCAGCAACTGAGCAACCAGGAAGGCTGTTTGCCTGCACTGTGGATCCGTGGGCAAAGGGAAGACCAACTCCGATGACTCTGGCGAGCCCTTCCTTCCTCTTGGTGGTGAGAGGAGGTGAGTGGCTGGCCATGGCCTGGTTGTGAGAAGGCCCCTCACATGAGCATCACAGGCTGAGAGATCATTTATTTTTGCAGAGAATTGTTTTCCTAACCAATGGTGTGATCATAACATAGTATATTTCCACTTCAAGCTTATAGAAATAGTGTAAACACACACACACACACACACACACACACACACACACACACACACACACACGTAGAATTTTTTTCTGTAGGTTTCCAGAGTGGATAGCTACTTCTATGAGTGGGATTTGCTAAGGGCTTCCAGGATCATCTTGGTAACTCCCTTTGTCCTAAGGCTCCCAGGTCCACTGCAGTGGGCAGATTCACAAATTAGAAAAGGAAAAGTTTATTTTTAGCTCACGTTTTCAGAAGGTCACGGTCCACTTGTTACCGCTGGTATTGCCTGATGTCCAAGCTCAGGCACTCTTGCTATGAGTAAGAATAACCAATTGGAGTTCATGGAAGTATGAAAGCGAGAAAAGGTTTGTTGAAAAAGTAAAGCTTTCAAGGAAAAGTCAAGAGGGGGTCTCCAGTGAGGATCCCAAGGGAATGAAGGACTTGAGCCCTTTATAAAGCTTTTACTCAGGTGATTTCAAGCAGTCCCCTGTGGTAGGGGTTGTAGAACACTGTGAGCCCATTGATGACTTTAGGGCATCTACAAGAAACTGGGAGAGGGAGGATAAGGTGCCCGTCTTAGCTTCTCCTTTATTGTTCCTAGAGGGGCTGGGGCCTCGACTGGCACTTTGACTCTACCTTGATTCTACTTCTGTTCCCAAGGTGGCTGGAGCACCCTGATTTAGTCCTGCCTATCTACCTATCCTATTCTCCTGTCTGTCACATTCAGAGCTAGGCCAGCAACAGTAGAAGCATGACAGAGGTAGAGGTGGAGGCAGCTCCTCAAAGTATTACCAACAGGAAGCCAAGTCAAGCCAAGTCAAGTCCAGTCCCAGAAGAAAGGAAGGAAGCAGCATACATCCTTCCAGGTCCCATCTCAGTGATCCACCCTTACTGGGTCCAGCCTCAAGGTTCCACCTCAGGTTTAAGCCCCCTCCATACACCTATAATCAAACCCATGCACCTGTCTTCCACCACATGTCCATAATCCATACCTCCAGACCAGGCCCCAATCTCTGGACAGTAAACAATTCCATAGATAATCTATAACATCCAAATAGCTGAGACTTTTGGGGAGTATTCCAGGTCCAAACCACAGTCATAAATTTACGTTAATTTCTGTGCCACTTGGGTATTAATTATCTGGGATAAAGATGATAATGTTCATGAATTATGTCCTTTTACACATCCATTAAAAAATATTCATTGAGTACAGCCATGTCCTGAGCTACAGGAAAGGACAGGACAAAGTCCTTATTTTCATGGAGCTTTTATTCCAGAGAGGACAAACAAAGAACACAGCAACAAATGAGTGGATGGGATGTTTTCAGATGGTCCCGTGTGCTACAAACATAATAAAACAAGATGATGTAGTCAGGAGTCACAGCTGCCACAGACAGCATGTTACAGGTGACACATGATGTCACAGGTGGCCTGTTTTCACCACAATGGTCATAGGAGACTTCTCTAAGGGATGACATGCCAAAAGAGACCTAAGTGCCAAGAAGTCACCCAGGTGAAGGAGGAAACAGCAAACATGGAGGCACAAAGGTGACAATGACCTTGGCACTTGGGAAGAACAGAGAAATGCTGAGCAACAGTGGGTGGAAGAGGACAGCGGGATGTGAGTGGGGAGGGGCTGGAGGACCTGACGTAGATGAGGAACTTGGGTAGCATGCGCTCATGCAAATTGCTTTTAAGGACAGGGAGAATAATACATTGCTAAGCCCCACCCACTGGCACAGGCCTGTAACCCCAACTCTCTGGGAGGCTGAGGCAGGAGGACTGTGAATTTGAGCCCAGCCTAGGCAACATAGCAAATTAACAAGACCCTGTTTTGAAATCTAAAATAAATATGGGCTGGGAAGGTAGCTCAGTGTGAAGGTCCCAGGTGTGATCCCCAACACCACACACACACACACACACACACACACACACACACACACACACACACACACACAATACACTTAAAATATTCACAGTGAAAATTATACTCATTTACAAAATATCATTATAAGCCTAACCAAGGCAAATAAGCTCTCTCCTTCCTTCTGTCCTACATCTAAGGTCTTATTTACTGAAAGATCTTGGGATGATAACATGCTTTCTTGGAAGCTAAATTTTCTTACGCAATAGATCATAAGCCAAGGTCTTTTTGGCAGCCAGTTGGTTTCGAGAGATGTTATCATCCCACCCAACTAGCTGTGGACTTTCCAAAGCTGAGGAATCGCATCATGTACCCTGGCTGCAGCCTTCACGGGAAGCTAAGCAAAACCACATGACTTGGTCCCTGTCTGTGTACTCTTATTTGGAGAGAAGAACCAGAGCACAAAACACTTTCAATCCCTGCTTAAGTTATCCAAAAATAAAGTACGTGTCAAGTGGGTGTGGGTGACTTTAGTGGTCACTCCCCATGGGTTCTGGGTTAGACCGTGGGGGTACTTTTGGCTTCCATAATGGGCTGGTTGTTGTAGTCACTGACCAGGCCCAGTACACTGGTCAAAGCAGGGCTTTGTCATAGCCCAGAAGTTTCTGGCAATAAACAACCTGACAACTTTCTGCCCCTTTGTAAAAGAAGAATTGAATCCCAGTGTGGCTGACCCTGCGGCAGTAGCCTCCAAAGGGCTGCTGGGCCTTGGTCACATTGTTATGACGGTGCTAGTTTTCAGGGTGATAGGAATCAGAAAAAAGTAGAAACAGATTCTTCTCCACAAACACCAGGAACTCATCTCTCCGTAGGCAAGAAAAGCACTTAGATGGGCCTGAAGTCAGAGTAACCCCTCAATAAAGTCACCTGCCTATTTCTGGATTCTCTGATTATGTAGCGCCGAAGGGATCCTTCAGGGGTCTCGAGAGCCACTTCCAAGGAGCAGTCTTTATATATATGATCCAGTTCATTTTCAAAGGTCTCCAGAAACATGAGAAAACTTTTTAGAAAGTTAGAACACACATGGGGTAGTTTTAGGTATCACTTCTTTAGCTTTTCCTAATATTTTTGTGCTTTCTCACAGGTTTTTCTTGAAGTTGGCAGATCCTTCCTTTTTAGTAAAGAAACGTTAGTATGTCCTAAGTAGTAGTAAATGTCCTTGACTGGCAAAGCTCAAGGTGGGCATCTCCATTTCAGTTTCTACAGTTTTTCAAATCCTAAATCTGGAAACCCCAGACCTGAATGAGTACAGCCCCTAGTTATTTCTCTCTTCTGGTCCCTACTGTAGTAACAGGGATGGATAAATGCTCACTGTGTGGTCTCTTCATCGGTCATGTCCTCATCTGTATCTCACCACTGAAGCACTGAAGGCTGGAGACCTGAAAGAGATACAAGGAGTGTGGTTAAACAGGGGGGATTGGGATGTAGCTCTATAGTTAGAGTGCTTAAGGCCCTGGGTTCAATTACCCAACATCACATAAAGTAGGTGTGGTGGTGTATGCCTGGGATCCCAGTACTCAGGAGGAGGCTGAGGCAGGTGGATCACTGTGTGTCAGAGTCTCTGGAGTCCCTGGCTGCTGTTGGCCAGCAGTGATCATGAATCAGCGAAGTCTGGGCGAGCGGGGTCCCAGGCGGCCATGAGTACGAGACATGTCACGGAATCACATCTGGGAGACTGAATCAGTGTAACAGCTGGTTTATTGTCCATGGGGACCAGGTTTATAAGCTGTTGAAGGGAGAAGGGTCAGCCAGGATAATAGGGCAAGGGTCATTCACTGATTGGAGGAAGGTTAGGGTCTGAAAGTTGCCTAATTTGCATGGTGGGTCTCTCCAAACCTGATTGCTGTGATTTCTGATAAGGGCCCAGGTAGGGGAAAATTGGGGATTTGAATAGAGTGAAACCTGAGCTGTGGGCTGCCCTGGGCCTGGGGTAAGAGGGAGGGGCTCCACTCCTGCCAGTCTCCAGAGGAGAGTATGGGGTCCTTATCCCTTGTCCTAGTCAGGGTCCCACAGCTGTGTGCTTGAGGTCTGCCTGGGCTACATAGTGAGTTCAGCACCCGCCTGCACTACAGAAAGAGATCCTATCTCAAAAAAGATCAAGCCAATAATATTAATATTATTAATATTTATATTAGTAATACAGTGCAGTAGAAAATAAGGACAAATAAAATATAAACGTTAAATAAACGTTAAATGTGATAAATATAGGTGTTTTTAATGAGTATATTAACTCATGAATGATTTGTTTTGCAACATAAACAGTGTTTTAAACATCTCTTTTAAGAAATATTTCATATCATCAGACAGACGTAGAATGCCTATCATTAAATCAGTGTAAGTCATGGCTTAGACTGTTTTCCATGATACAGATTATAAATGAGAACATAAGGAACCTCAGCGGCTACTTTCATCCTACCAGGATGCTCCAGCTGGGGTACAGGGCTCTGGAGATGGGGAGCTTTGGTCAGCTAAGTCACCGATTTTTATGCATCTTGTTGGGAAACTGCTGAGGTTGCCCATTTCCAGTTTGAGACAGTAAAACTTACCACCAAGGGCCCATCATCCAAGGGTGTGCATAATAACGGACATCAGCAGCCAGGAATCGTGTTACCTGTCAGGAGGGTGGCTACCTGCATCTTGAGAGTGTCATAAGCGACGACCACGCTATGCCTGTAATAAATCATAGCAAGAGGAAAGGGAAAAATCAGGATTACAGCTGACAGTGATATGAATAACAGCTTCCAGGCACCCAGCGCCATTAGCTAGGAGGCCTAGCTCTAATGTTCTCTCTGAACATTGTCTCACCAGCTTTTAGGAAGATAACAGGACTACTTCCAGCTTGCATTTGAGGAGACTGGGGCTTTGTGAGATGTCCAGCGGTTGGAATGCCAGGCTGCCAGGTCTCTTGGGAGACAGGGCTGTCCCATCCCCGTTGGCCAACTGACTCCCTCTGGGTCTCCAAACATCCACAGGGCATAGAGAGTGTATTCACCCCTACCTATAGAGTCGTGTTTCCTTTCTGTTTCTCTAGTTTCTTATGGAAAGCGTTCTTAATTTCCCTGTCTTCCATCATTTGACTTTCATTTCCTGTTTGAGGCTTTCTGCTTCTGTCATGCTGAGCCTGGGTTCTGCCTGGCCTCATTCCTCTTCTCGGCAGACCAGCCAAACTCTGGTGTGGGGCCTTTGCCTTCGTTTCAGATCCTCACCTCGTGTGTGTCCAGTGAGTGACATTTTTATTATTTCCATGTCTCTCTTTTTTTAGCTAAGGTTTTATAAATTATCGTATATTCTTCTGATACATACATATTTGTCTGAAAGAGATTTCCTTTGGAACCCTCTGGATTAGACTTCAGGAATCATATTCTGACTTAAATGTTATGCTGTATGAGTCTATTTCATTGACGAGGATCATAAAGTCCGACAGGGTTATTTTTTTCTAGAAAGGATAAATAGAAGAGGGATAATCTAAAAAACTATTTTATGATTTCAGTGCACAGAATAACAGAACTAATAAAAACAAATTATCATAACGTTTGATATTTTGTAACTTTTTTTTTTTTAAAAAAAGGCCTTTATTGAGATAGGATTTCACTCTGTAGTCTAGGCTGGTCCTGAAATCATTATGTAGCCTGATTGGCCTCAAAAATCACAGCAATCCCACTGCCTCAGCCTCCTGAGTACTGGGATTACATGTGTGCACAACCATGTGCAGCTAATTTTTATATGGTACTGGGAGATTAAACCCGGGACCTTGTATTTGTGAGGCAAGCTCTTGACCTGCTGAGCTACTGTTGCATATGCCTGGGTATTCTGCTGCTGAAAGGCCAAGGTTAGATAAGTAATAATGACATGCAGAGTCTATAAAAACCAATAAAGCCATGCATAAACTATTAATCCTGTATCTCTGATAACATTTCAGTGAAATCACTACTTATGCTGTTGTCAAGATTTTCAAATAATGTAAGTTCTACTGATAGTAATGATATCAAGGATTAAATAGGAGGTGTAACTATATTAAATGAGCATATGTTTGTATTATTAATAGTTATTTTTTCATAAGATATCCCAAAGCATTCATTAAAGTAGCAAGTATAATTGACATACTATTTTAAGATATTCAAAGTTTGTTTAAAGTTGATCAAATATTACATTGTAATGAAAATCCTAGCACTCAAAGTTCATCTTGTTTCCAGTGGAAAGACTGAGTATCACTCCTGGGCAGTGTCATTCCTTATGTTAGGATGTTAACTGACGATATATTCTGCTTAAAAGAGACAAGCTTATAAATTTTATTTAAAGGAAACTAAAGATAATGTATAGCTTAGTTTTTCAGCCCAAACTGAAGATAGTACATGGTTTATCTTTTAAAAGTTGGTCAAGGGGCTGGAGAAATAGCTCAGTGGTTAAAGCACTTGCCTAGCAAGCTCAAGGCCCTGGGTTCCACTCCCCAGCATTACATAAACAGGGGGTGGTGGCATATACCTGTAATCCCAGCACTGGGGAGGCTGATCGTTCAGGGCCAGCCCGGGCTATATAGTGAGCTCAGGACCAGCCTCAACTGCAGACCAAGACCCTGACTCAAAAAAAAAAAAAAAAAAAAATTGGGCAAAAGACTCAAAAGTCTTACTTCTGAGAAGGACTCGGGGTCTAGAAAGGGACTAGGCCTTTGTTTTCTATATTTTGTGGACTTATTTGCATGTATATTTATTTTTCTGTCTAGAAAATCCAGAATACATACAGGTGTGCAATGTTTGGCATTCTGGCGTTTTCCCAGGTGCTCCATCCCTCAGAGCATGAGATCCTATGGAGAAGAGGGAAGCACACACCAAGGACCGGGGAGGAAGCTCTAGCACCGGGAAGGGAGCAAAGGCCGGGAGTCCCGGTGGACACAGGAGCTATGGTAGGAGGTTGGAATGTCCTGAGTCATGGAGAGGGACTTCCACACCGCAGTTGTTTCAAGAAACACATTGGTTTGTTTGCATATAAATCGGCAGGGAAATGTGAAGAGTGAACTTGTCCAACTCAGTCTGGCTGCAAGCACGGGAGGGATGGCTGGCTAGGCGGCAGGGCTGCACAAGGAGCTCCTCTGTCCTCAAGGGACTAGTCTGTTCTCTCCCACGCCAGGACTCTGCCTACAGTGAGGCTGGGCAAGCCCTCGGTGACAGTCACCCAGCTCAGAGTCCCGTCTGAAAAAATGGAAAGTCTGAAAAACTCATGTCTGCATCATAATGATTTAGCACAATAGACACAGCAAAGCAAACGAGGCTGGATTAAGGCCCGCGTTGTCACAGTTTAAGCGCTGTCATTTAAAAGTCATTTAAACAAAAGTAGCATAGAATTGCAAGGAGACTCAAATGTCACTGAGCCTCCAGATTTTCAATGTGAGGACACAAATAGGGACCTAGGAACTAGCATCTGTCTCCAGCTCCTCAGAACTCCAGGCCTAGGGGTTCCCAGGTCCCCTGACTCAGCGCGCTGGCTGCGCACTACCGGAAGTCTGACGCTGGTCCCATCACAAGTCAATGCTATTTTTTAAAAAATCACTGTAGGTTTATTCTTTCCCCTACTAATAGTATAAATTTATAAATATAGTATAAGGAATCATATATTTTTATCTGAGAAAAATGTTTAATGAACATCTAATTATGTCAATATCCACTCTTGATAAAAGACATGGGAAAGTTCTCACTGTCCCTTCCAATCTTTTTGATCCACAGGGTTGAAGAGAAGGTGAGTGTGGGAAAGCAGAATTGCATGGAGACCCACCCACTCCCACACCCACACACTGGTACCCCCACACCCACATGCACAAGTGTACTGGCGTAACTGTGGAATTGTGCTTTATCGGGAGGCAGGGCCTGGCTGGTAAGGTGGATGCTTGGGATCTGATCTGACCTGGAAAAATTGTGTCAACTTTTTGACATCTGCCGTTGCCTGTGGCAAAGCTCTCCAGTGTGTGTGACTGGCTTGTGGGCCTGGAGGGGCACCCACCCTGGGCATGGGGGACTCAGCTGGCAGTCTGAACTAACTAAAGGGAGGAGGAAGAGATGTTGTTGCAGTTTCTTCCTGGGAAGGCTCCAGCCTTGCGGGAATCTCCAGTTCACTTCTCCCTCCCTTGGCTTCTGACCACCATGCTGTGAGCAGCTCTCCAGCTCCTGCATGCACTTCCACCGTTGCCTATGAATGGACCGTGTGAGGCCCTCCAAAACTGTGAGTTAAATAAATCATTCTTCCTTGTGCACGTTGGGTATCTTGTCCCAGTAATGAGAAAGTAACTAACACACTAGTGAAGGAGCTACCGTGGAAGGAGGAAGGGACCAACCGTGTCAAGTGCCTCCAGAGGCCCAAAAAGGTGAGGACTGAGGATCGACCTGTGACCTTGCCAAAGAGTCTCAAGAGCAGCGTCAGCCAGTGACAGGACCAGAAACCCATGGGTAGGGAAGGAGTGTAGGAAGCAAGAAAAGACGAGTTCCCAACTGCTGAGAAGTTTGCTTACAAAGTGCTACAGAGCTTAGGAGAGAGGCGGGAGGGGGAAGAACAGGAGCCGAGAGAGAGCTTTAAGATGTAATGTATGTGTACATGTACGTAGGTAGGCAGGTATGTTTGTATATTTGTACGTATGCTTGTATTTGTAGTAGTGGGGACTCAGCTTAGGGCTTTCACTCTGAGCTGCATCTTCAGCCCATTTTTAGTTTTAGTTTTGATTTTGAGGCAAGGTCCCACCTACTTGCTAACTTCTCCAAATTGGGCTTGAACTCGCAACCCCCTTGCCTCAGCCTCCTGCAGCACCAGGCCTGCCTAAGATGGAATTCAAGTACAGATGCTCCTTGACTTAGGATAGCGTCACATCTCCAATGAACATATAGTAAGCTGAAGACGACAGAAGGCAAAAATGCATTCGGCACTCCAAGCCCACCAAACAGCACAGCAACACAGGATACCATAGAGTACCCGGGGCTTCCTTGGTGCCAGCCTGGCTGCCTGGGCGCTGTGGCTCTTCTGCTGCCCAGCACTGTGAGAGGGTAATGCCTGGCCTGTCTCTAGAAAGATCAACATTCAAGCTTAGCTTCTACTGAGTGTGTACTGCTGTTTAGAGCCATGTACAGCTGAACCATTCTAAGGATCATTTGTGCACTTAAAATATATTTACGACATATTAGAATGTATAGAGTATAGTAGAGAATAAAATGCTTAAAGCAGAAGAGACCAAAAAATACAAAACTGCAGTAAGCAAGGGTGGGCCAGATTTCATGAGGAAGTGAAAGGCCAGGACTTAGAGGGAGCCAGGCTGCCCAGCCACCATACCAGGAAGGAGGGTCATAATAAGATTACCGGATTTGCTAGTGAGAGGATGCTGTCTCACTGTGTCCTTAGATTATTAAACACACTTTCTTGTTTCTATTTCATTATTTCAAACCATTTTCAATTCATCACATACAAGAAATTATGAAAAAGGAACTTTCTGGGCTGGACTTTGAATAAGAACGAAATAAAACATTGCTAAACTCTTAAAATGGACATTGTATCTCCCCATCAAGCAAAATTGAGTCCTGTAAAACAGGGAAGTCCTAAAATCTCTAATCTTAACACTAGAAGCTACCATTATTGTGTGCTATAAGCAATAAACTGTGACAAGAACTTCAGTCTCAAATTCTTCTTCACAGGAGTCCTAATGGTACATGCAATTTTTATTGTAATTCTATGGACACAAAACTGATGCTCATAAATGCTTTCTCAACTAAATGACAAAGGTATTCAAATTTGGATCCAACTCTAATACCTAGATCTTTCACTTAGTTTTAAGTTTTAATCTAGTGAGACCTATCTACACTCCCAAGGTTTACAGGAGCCAATCTAGTAGTTTAGCCCTGTAATCCTAGCACTCTGGGATGCAGAGGCAGAAGGATCACAAGTTTAAGCCCAGCTCGAACTTGTAGGGTGGGGATGTAGCTCATTGTGAAGCTCCTGGACTTGATCCCCAGTACAAAAAAAAAAAAAAAATACTTCTCTCTCCATTCAGGTTAGAACTATTCCAAGAAGAATTTCATTCCTTAACAAACATTTCAGCTTCTTTTGTATGAAAGATTTGATAATAAATAAATGACGATGACAGGATTTTTACCCTAAGCTACTTGTTTCAGGAAGGCAGAAGTAATACTTCATTCATCATGTTAATAGAAGACTGAAATGCCAGCTAGCAAAACGCCTCAGGACTTAGTCACACCATGACACGTAGGGACATGGATGTGTGAAGGAGGCACATGTATGTGCAGTAGGGAGATGGAATCAAATACACAATCAGACCCTTAAGTTTTGTTTTCACACTTTTATTCTCACTTTAGAGTAATGCATCCAAAATATGAGATTGTTCCAATTATGTTGTATTAGTTTGGGTTCAAAGACAGAATTTATAGGTCTTAGCACAAAGGGGCTATTAGAAAGGCTTATTAAGTCCAATGATAGAGGTGGTCCAAGATGGCTGCTCAGCCAAGCAGTAGATCTCAGGTGAAGATCGTAGAATCTGCTGTAGATCTCAGGTGAAGATCGGCAACTGAAGATTAATGGCAACTGAAGGGCAGCAACAGACAGACACAAATGGAGCCAGGCACGAATTTGTGCTGACGATCTGCTGCATCTGTCGACAATTGCCAATCCGAGAGCTTTCCCAGAGGAAGAACCCCCGCAATTGTCCCTTTTCCTCCCTTTTACACCGTTGGAGTTCCAGTTGGCCCTCCCACGTCTGGGAGGGTGCTCCTTTCTCATTGGCCAGCCCACAAATGACTCACACTCCAATCCCGACAAGTTCTTAAGCCCCAGTCTAGGATGGTTAATAAATTCCAATACCAGTGGAGGTGTGGGTCTCACTTTCATCAAGTTGACATGATCAATGGACACATACGTTTTCTTTTTCTTTAAACTTACAATGCAGATCACAGCAGCCATGTCCCCAAACCAGTATGTGTGGCGCATTTTTTAGAAGTTTCATTTTATGAATTTTATTTAAAATTTTATTCTCTGGGATGGAATTGACTGCAAAGGGACACAAGGAAATTTCTTAAGTAATTACAAAGACATTTTGCTTTGACTAAATTTTGTGATTATCACAATGTACAGAACTTCACACCTAAAAGCTTATGATCTTTCTAGAGGTTTTAATATTTACTAAAATAAGTTATATATGTCTTTTCAAAGAACCTGAAATTTTTAACTGTTCAGCTAAAAATAAAGTAAAAATACAACTTAGGTACAGAACAAATTTGATTTTCATGAGTGACAGAGGCCTAAATCTATTTATAAAGCTAGTAATCAAACTTATACTGTATAATCCAGTGTATCAATCTAGATACTTTTAAATATATGTAGGATGAGATATTTTTTAATAATAAGCATTCGGATTGCAAAACATAACAACCACAATGTTTCTGAGGCAATGGTATGTTTAAAAATATCTCAGACAAAATATTCTAGGGCTAATATTAAGCTTACAGACTTTTACCCCAATGCTGTACATGTTATATGCCCCAAACTCTCTTTAATAGATAAGGACAGAGTTACCAGCTAGACTTATTACCTGATAGAATTCCTTCCTTCTGAAATGTAACTGTAACCTACCTAAAAAAGGCAAGAGAATTATCAAAAGAACTGGTTTTTAAAAATAAAGACTATTCTGACCACAGAAAGGGGTTGCTTATTCTCATACTGGCCACTCTACCAGTGAGCTGTATTCTCAGCTCTTGCTGGATTTTTTACTTTGCAGCAGAATCTTGCTTAGTTTCCCCGGTGGGATCAGAACTTGCAATCTCATGCCTCAGTTTCCCTGAGCACTAGGGTTACAGACCTATGCCACTATGATTACCATCATGTCCTGCCTCCATCAAGGCTTCAGTAGATGATCTGCCCAGGAAACCTTTCACAAAGGACTTAGCTTTATAACTAGGGACCAAAGTCACTGGATCTAACTCGTAGGAGCAGGACCAGATTACACAGGAAATTCTCAGCTTGGCCTCCTCTGCAATCAACTTTACTACAGTTTTTGTTCCACATGCACACCATAGCCCCCCCAGCCACTTTAAATGAGGAGGGGGAGTGTAAGTCCACTCCTGGGCACCTTGGGACAGAGGTGCAACAGGAAGAGCTCCATCACCTTTACTAAAGTAATTATGACAGATGGCACCTGCCAATCAAAAACTACTTGCCCATTAGACATAGCAACACAAGCCTACAATCCTAGGCATTCAGGAGACTGAAGCAGGAGGATCATAGCTTTGTTGCCAATCTGGGGAACTAACTTAGTGAGAACCTGTCCCAAGATAGAAAGTGGTGGGATGTGGCCCAGAACTACCTGAGTTCATGCTAAGTTAACTTTCAGGAGGACGAGAGAACCTCAAGTGATAACTTGCCATGTTGCAACTGTATGTAGCAACAGCCACCTTCTCCCAAAACTCCATCTTCCAAAATACATCTTAAAGTTTTCATTTGTATATCTTTTGAATATCAACCAATTTCAATCCACCTATATACTTTTTAATGTTCCTCATGTTTTTATCTTAATGATATATAATGAATATAGCCAGACATGGTAGTAACCTGTAACTCCATGCCTGTAACTCCAGTACCATGGGAGGCTGAGGCAGGAGGATCTCAAGTTCAAGTCTAGCCCCAGTAATTTCATTAGAACCTGTCTCAAAAGTGCTAGGGATGGTAGCTCAGCATGAAGCCCCTGGGTTCAATCCCAGCACCACACACACATACACACAACACAACCAGCAAAATACTTAAAGTACTCAAAGCATCACTTTCTTGAATGACTATGTTTTTGATATTACTAATAGTAAAGGGCATGTAGCTCACTGCTGTGGTTTGGATCTGGAGTGTCCCCCAAAAGCCTGATGTACCTGTGGATAATGTATTCTGTTGGGAGGTAGCACCTGGATGGGCGGGGCAGATGCTTGGGGCTTGATCTGCAGGTGTGTGGGTGTGTACTGAGACTTGGCTTTCTCTCTGCCATGCTGTGAGGATCTGTCTCTGGAGTACCAGCTGTGGCCCCGCCATGTGATTCCACAATTTCCCAGCTGCCCATCCACGAACAACCTGTGCTCTTCTAAAACTATGAACTAAATCTTTTTTCTCTCTATCATTGTGGATGTCGGGTATTCTGTCCCAGCAATGAAAAAGTAACTAAGACGCTCACTAAGAACAATTTTGTGAACCAAGAAAAGTCCCTGCAATGACAGTCACTTCTGCTGAGGGGAAGGATGCTGAGAAGTTAGAGTTCCAGTGACAGTAACTACGGCAGAGTAAAGTCATGAGTGAGGAAGCAGGAAGGTGGTAGAGGGGGGAGCTGAGAGAAGGGAACCTCAGCGCTGTGCGCCTCTCAAAGGCATCCAGAGAGGACTGGAACAAGGAACTGGTGGGATTCATTACTGAGGAAAGAATTCCTTCCCAGGCTGCATGAAATCAGAAGGCCTGCATGTCATCAGGAAGCTGGAACATCAAGCAAAGGAAGGCAGTGGCAGTGCTGCCTGCTGATGGGGAATTCTGAGTTGGTTACTGATTGATACTCCAGCACCTACACTAATTGTGTCCTCCAGGTTTGAGCTGGGTGAGCTCTGAGGGACATTCCAGGTAGGGGAAGAAGGACCCAGGCCTAACACTACTTCATGAGTCCCAAAATTGAGGGGAGGAGGTGTTATGACACAACTTTAAGGCCAAGATCTCTGGAACTCAGATTTGTGTGACAGAGCGTCACTATGGGGCCACAGAGCTGATGAAACGTTACTCTGGGTATTTCTGTGAGGGTGTTTTCAGATGAAATTACATTTGAATTGCTGAACTGAGCAAAGCTTTCTCTGGTGGAGATGGGCTTCATCCAATCAGTTTTAAGGGTGACCTTCCCCACAGTAAAGGATTCTGTGTCTCTATCTTTGAATTGGGGCACTGGCTTTTTTTTCTGCCTTTGAACTCAAACTGCATCACCACCAGCAGCTCTTCTGGGTTTCCAATTTGCTGCCTCAGCCAACAAATTATGTGGCTGGTCAGCCTCCATAAGCGGGTAAATCAATGCCTTTTAATAAATCATCTATATACAATGATGGTTCAAAACATGACTATGTCTCACTAGCTGAGACTTTAATTCCTTTAACCTGAGCCTGTAAAATGAAAAATCCACTCAACTAGGAACTGCAAAAAAAAAGACTGACATAACTACATAGGCACTAAACACAAAGCCTAACTGTACTCAATAAATAAATGTTACTATTAAATAATAATGAATAACAATAATTAATACATCTTATTACGACAGGCTCCAGAAAAAAGAAATCCAGGTGAAACAGGGCCTAAAGATGTGTGTGTATGTGTATGTGTGTGTATGTGTATGGGGACTGAACCCAAGGCCTTCACACTGAGCTATATCCCCAGTCCATTTTTTTAAAATTTTGATCCTGAGACAGGGTATCACTAAGTTGTTAAATTGCAAATCTTCCTGCCTCAGCTTCTCAGAGTGCTGGGGATTACAAGCATGTACCATGATATGCCCAGCTAAAGATCATTCTTAATAAAGGGGTAGTATCAAAGAGAGTAAGAATTAACAGCTTCCCTTAGCCAACGGCAAAATGTCCCTTATTTATTCTGAAGGCTTTGCTCCTATTTCCATCAAAGCTAACTTGTGTTCCCTCCCCCTCATGTAACTCTTCATATAGGACAAGTCTGCTAGAAACCCAATTATAATCTTAAAATCCTCCACATATACATCACTGATTTAAACAGTAGGTATAAGAACATGGGCCTTCTGATGTAAGATTCTGCAAATGCACTAGTAGATATATGAACCAGTAGATATATGAACCACTGCAACACACTTTCCACTGTGTTGCACTGGCCTAGAAAGGTCTCTCCTTCACAAGGGTAACTCAGGGAACAGGGTAAGAACCATCCCTCCATTTTTTTAATCTCCAAATTTCAGGCCATGAGTTGTTGCGTAAAATTTTTGGTTCAAATATAAACACCCCATTTAGTATCCAGTCATAACTACCCAAGAAGCAGAGGTATCGAGATGCTTCTCTTCTTAAAACACCAGAGTGTGGACAGCCTGGAGGGCTGATAAATTTTCTTTTCCTCCCCCTCTTCGTCTCTTTTTCTCCTCCTCCTCCTCCTCCTCCTCCTCCTCCTCTTCCTCTTCTTTCCATACTGAGGATTGAGGCCAACACCTTCAAACTTGGTGCATCCCTAGCCCATCTTTCGTTTTGAGTCATGGTTTCACCACTAAATTGCAGGAACTCGGCTCACTCTGTCTCAGCATCCCAGAGAGCTGGGATTACACCGTTTCTCTTGAGTCTCATAGTACTTAGATCACAAAATACCATCCACAGGTTAGCTGTTAAATTTGTCTCTTTTGTTCTTACTCACTGATGGTAACAGAGCTGGTGGGAGCGGGACAGGGCAGAGAGTGGGAGTGGAAAACTATTCTCTACAGTAGCAAAACAGCACAATCCCTCTTAATTATTAAAACAAAAACTCTTCCTTTTCAAAATGTACAATCTGGGTCCAGAAACCCCCATTTATTCAATGAAACAAAACTGAAAAAAAAGTACTTCTTGGAATACACTAGGACTATTCTAGACGGTAAAAGATAAAGACACACACACATAAAACAGTTCCAACACCGTGACCAATAAACCAATAACACATGTTCAAAGAAATCAGGTACAAGTTGGGGACAGGGAGGGATACCCGGAAAGGCCAACAGGCGGCCCCAGTATTTTTTAAAGTGAAAACAAGTTTCTGGACTAAAAATTTTAATTTCTGACCATGAGCCCTTTTAGGCTGACACTCTTCCACGTGACGTAACATGCAGTAACCCACACGAAATTAGCCCCGTTTGAGAACGTGAGTCATCACGGTTCAGACCTCCTCAACTTTAGACCCTCTCAAAATAGGCCTCCCACTGAGGAAAACGGGGTTGCAATTTATAAAATTAAGACCAGGAGAGCCTTGTCGCTATAAAAACAAGAAATGATACGTTTACTCCCGATATGCATTTGCTACAAATCGCAGATTAGACTATAACTCTCAGCTCCTTAAAAATTGTTTTTCAAGATGGATACTGAATTTGAAAAATATAGCTCTTGAGAGTTCAGAGGTTCCACATTCGTACCTGACAAATGTCCAATTTACCAAGGCCAGCGCGGTTATTTTTGGAAAGCAAGTGGAAATGACACTTCAGAGGCTTGTGTCACCCATGCATGTCCTGATCCCTAAGGCTACCTTTACCCCACAGCTGATTTCCCTCCATTTATCCCCCTAGAAAAAGAGGACAGTCAAGGTTTGTAGAGTTACAGACCCTGCCATTCTGTCACCGGGCCTGCCTACCAGAAGGCGAGGGCCCCCACACCGGGTTTCATGTCCCCATGTGTCCCTCTGTGTCTCGCCCTGGACTTTCCACCATCAGCCACCGAGTTCTCTGAACTCGATCCCCGCGAGCACGCCGGGCCCGCGGCAGGATGCAGGTCACTGTGACACCGCAGCCCGCAGCCCGCTGCCCGGTCCAGGCCGCGGGTCACTTTTCGCTGACGGGGCTTCTCGGCACCTCGTCCTTCCCTTCCTCTGGCTCCCGGGAGGTGACCCAGGCCTCACCCGGCGACCTTCCGGTCTGGCCACAGCGCGGGGCGCGGGGTCCCTGAGACCCCCCGCGGCGAGGTCCCGCCCTGGGCCACCCCGGGCCGCGGGGTCTGCCCTCCGCAGGACCGTCCTCTTCGCGTCCCGCCCTCCCCGCCACCCTAGAACGTTCCAGAAACTCGCCCGCGTCCCGAAAGCCAGGCGGCATCACCTCCCCCGACCCCGCGCCGCCCGCCGCCGCCGCTGCCGCTGCGTTAAAATTAGACGCCCGCGGGGCGCGCGCTCACGTGCGCGCGGCCGGCGGGGGCGGGGCCGGGGAGCGGCGGCGTGAGTCACCGTCCCGCCCCCCGCGGCAGCGCGCCGACGTCAGCCGCTTCCCCGAAGGGTGACGTCGGCGCGCTGCGGGAAGGCCGCCAGGGGGCTCTTCGAATGTTCTCGGGATTTCCAGGCCTTAAAGGGACCAGGCCAGAGACCGGGGAATATCCGAGGGGACCGGGCCCCTTTCCCGCCACCGCCGTCGGACTCGATGCCCGTTCTGTAAGCTTTGTCGTGAAGAGCATCGGCTGTTGAGATGGTGATGAAAACGAGAGAGCCGCTGCCTCCTGGGAGGCTCAAGCCGCAGAACCTCCTCCTGGAAGCCCTCTTCCATTAAGCAGGACACTGGGCTGTGCAGCGATCCACACCCGAAATCAGGAAGTGTCCCGTTCCTTCTTTGCAGTAGGCTCCCAGCACATGATTTGGCCCTGCTGCTAGAGAAAGGCGGCGGTTTAAGTTTATGCAATCCATCATTCTGGCCAGCGAGGCACATTCAGCACTGTCGCATTAGTCACGAGATCAGAAACCAGTCACTTACTCTGCGTGGTATGTTCGTGGACTGGTCACCAAAGCCGCCTCCTATGCCAATGCCGTGGACGCTTCCAGAGGACAGAGTCCCGGTCTAGTTGTCCCTAGCAAGGCACTGTCGTGGCTTCCCGGGGACCACACCTACTGGGTGCCCTTCCCACTTAATCCTCGCTTGTCTTCTAAGGTAGGTGCAGTTGTTCGCATTCGACTGATGAGGAAAGAAATTGTGGTCCAGGCCTGTAGCCCCAGCACTCTGAGAGGCTGAGGCAGGAGGATGGTGAATTAGAGCCCAGCCTGAGCAACTTAATGCCTTAGGGAGACATGTTTCAACAAAACAAAACAAAAAAATTAAATCCTGGTGACATAGGTCAGTGCAAAGGCCCTGGGTTCATTCCCCACTACTGCAAAAATGAATGAATGTACAATAACAACAATAATAAAAGGTAAGTACTTTTCCCTTGGTGTTGTTGCTCATGTAGCCAGCTGAAAGTCTCCCAGGTCAGCCTGACTTCTGAAGCCCACACTTCTGGCGTTTCAGTTCGGCTCCTCCTAGTGGCAGCCCTGCCAGGCCCTCCCTGACTTTGTTTCCTTTCTGGAAAGAGCAGAGCTCATTCTGTTTTGAAAGTCCTTGCCTGGGGTCCCAAAGTCCACAGCTCCCCTGGTGCAGAAGAAACACCTTATTTCTCTCCATGGTCATCTGCTTTCAACTATAAAACAGCAGAAAATTTTCTATTGGAACAGCATGTTCATGCCAAGAACAAATCAGAGACACCAGCTTCTCTAGGTTTTGAGCGAAACAGTGGCAACTGTGTCCTGGAAATGGGGCTAGGTGTGTGGGCAGCTGGCTGTCAGTCATTCCTGACAATCCTTGCTGGGTTTGGGCTAAATATCTGATCCCCTCCTGAGAGGGCTCATGCCCCTTGAGCCGGAAGCACCACCCTCTTCTCAGCTCACCTCTGGGGACATTTAGAGCTGACTCCTGTCACCTCCCCAGTCTCCCGTCGCCACCAAGCTCTGTCTTTTGTGGCCCCTGATCCCACCCTCCCACTGATGGCAGCATTACCCACTGCCCTTCCTACCTTCCTGGTTTTCTTTCATCTCTGGCCACCTGTCCTGTGTCTACTCCCAGCGTCCCCAGGAATGGGAGTGGCCTGTGAGGGCAGCGCCCGCTGTGCTGGGCCTCGATGGGCCTGTATGTGTGCATGGAGTGATGGATGCTGAGCTACATCCCTAGCCATTTTTTTTTCCAAGCCGATTCCACTACTTTTCCCAGGCTGACCTTGATCCCCCAATCCTTCTGCCTCAACCTCCTGATAGAATTACAGGCACGTGCCTCTGTGCTGTGCTTAGCTGCTTTTTTTTTTCCTTATTACTTTGATTTTGAGACAGGGTTTCGCTCTATCTGGGCCTGAACTCACTATGGAGCCCAGGCTGACCTCAAACACACAGCAACACTCCCGCCTCAGCCTCCCAAGTGTTGGGATTGTAGGCATGCGCCATATTGCCCAGTTTCAACTTTTGTTTCAAAGCCAGGGGTACTGGGGTCCAAGTGAGGTGGCTTGTCCCGGATCTCATGGCCCACTAGTAGTAGAAGGTCCTGGCCACCTGACCTCCAACTCTTTTTAGCATGGGTCAGTCACCTGTTGTAAGACTCAGGCAGGACAGTGGATGTAAAGGTGCCAGGTAAACTGTGACATGTCACGTATCTGGCAGAAAGGAAGACAGGTAATGGCAGGAATCAGTAAACATGGCCCTGAACTAAGGGAACAAGGGGGGAAGGAGACTCCTGAGGCTGCTGGCCACATCCCGCCCTCCTCTATCCTCTGTCCACACGGGTGAGGGGTTAGTTAGACCCTCCTCAGACCTCAGAGTCATTTCCCACTGGCAGGGCACACTGAGGTCCACAGCCATGTCTAAGTCTCCAGCAATAACGCCTGTGTGTGTCTGTGGGGGTTCTGAGTCCTCCTCCCCTGCCACGGCTCCCGGCACCTCCCCATCCCAGGAGCCCCATTCAGTGGCATTAA
The DNA here is from genome assembly GCA_004027205.1 of Ctenodactylus gundi. NCBI lineage: Eukaryota > Metazoa > Chordata > Mammalia > Rodentia > Ctenodactylidae > Ctenodactylus > Ctenodactylus gundi. The sequence goes on along the minus strand of PVKB01003288.1, from coordinate 41,068 downwards.
GAGCCATAAATGTAACCGGCCACTCATGTGGAAGGATTGTGATCCCGGCAGGCAGCCCCAGCAAGCACAAGAGCAGGAAACCTGGGTCCGTTCCCAACCGTGCCGGTGACTCACTGTGTGACACAGAGCAGAGGGCTGTTTCAGGGAGAGAAGGGGAGAGGCAGGGCATGGGCCAGGCTGGGAGGGAAGTGCCACCTGGCAAATATCAGTGGGAGAACCTGGGGGCGCCGGCCCAGCCCAAATGCTCGGGGACTCCTTGGCAGGTCCTGGGGTCAGCCCTGGCCACAGGTGGAGCCCCTGAAGTGGTCTGGGGTGGATTACAGCACTTGCCCTCGGCGACGCCACTCTCATAGGTTAGGAATGCATCCTGATTGCTCCTAATGCCACTTCAATAACTTCTGGTAGATCTGCCCTCCAGGAATTTATTTGAAACTTTCTTTAATCTATTTATATTTCAGTCAGAACAGTCCTTTTGGGCAACAAGTCACTTTACCATTTATGTAAAAGCACTAAGTTTCTAAAATACCGAAAATGTAACGTGGCCAGGCCCGGTGGTGCAGGTCTATAAACCCAGCATTATGGGAGGCAGGAGGATCACAAATTTGAGCCCAATCTGGGCAGTCTAGTGACTTAGTGAGAACTTGTTTCAAAATAAAACCTGGGGTGGAACGTACTTCAGTGCAAAAGCTTTGAGTTCAGTCCCCATGGTCACTACCACCAAAAATAAAGCGCAATATGAAGATTTGTTATAACAGTAATTGATAATTATAATGTTATACATAAATATAACAACTTGATGATCACTGTTAATATAGATGGTCTTTATAAGCTTGTGTATTTTTGTTTTGAGGCAGGGTTTCACTTTGGTAGCCCAGGCTGGTCCTGAACTATGGATCCCAGGCTGGCCTTGGACTCACTGCAATCCTCCTGCCTCAGCCTCCCGAGTGCTGGGATGACAGGCGTGTGCCACGACGCCTGGCTTATGTGATGCCGGGGAATCCAACCCAGAGCCTTGTGCTTGCTAGGCAAGCGTTTTGACCAGCTGTGCTATTTCTCCAGCCCCTAAGCTTCTTTATTTTCAGTCTCTGGCTCTATCTTCACCCAAACATCTCCCTCTTCTGCCACCAAACAGTATTTATTACTGGAGTGAAGTACCATGACAGGTGTAGCTCTGCACAAAAACTCATCTGTTTACAGCGCTGGAGCCCAGGGAGTCCAGGGTAGATAAGGCCAGCCCCGGGCTGCAGGTGGTTGCCTGCTTGCCATGTGCTCACCTGTTCTTTCCTCAGTGTGTGGCCGTGGACAAACACTGAGCTCTTCTATCTCTTCCTGTTTTTATAAGGGCACAAATACCGTTGCGAGAGCTTCGCCCTGTGACCTCACCTAGACCTGCTTACTTACTTTGGGGGACACTCAAGATCCAGACTACAACTCTCATTCCCACAACTGTCACCCGGGGTGAGGGCTTCAATGTCTCACCTTCACTCGGCCCACAGCAGTGCTCACTGGGTGCTAGATGGATGGTGGATGGGCAGAATTTTTTAAAAGAGAGCTGGGCTTAATGGTGCAGCTCTGTGATCCTAGCACTCTGGGAGGCTGAGGCAGGAGGATTGCTAGTCCAGCCTCACTCTGGGCAGCATAGTGACTTAAGGAGACCCTGTCTCAAAATCAAAGCTAAAAAAAAAAAAAGTGGTTTGAGGATGTAGCCCAGTGTGAATGCCCTGGGCTCCATCGCCAGTACCACAATAAAAGATACCCCTTTGGTAATTGTGCCCAAACCACATAGATCATTTTTAAGAATGGCTCTAGATGTGGGTGTTAGTTGCTTATTTGTTGCTGTGACAAAAATACCCAGCATCCACAATTTAAGAAGGGGAAGGTTTAGCTCACAGTTCCAGAAGGCCCCACACAGTCCTGGCATGGGGCACTGGCCATGGTGGAGGCACTGGACAGAGCCAGCTGCTCAAAGCCGCTTATCCCACTGCACACAGAGCCGAGGCATGAACTCCCCCGGCAGAAGCTGCAACGGCGTTTCTTCTCTCTTCCTCTACTTAGCTCAGGTTGTGAGCTCAGACCCCACATCCAGGGTGGGTGCCCCTCTGCCATTTCCTGGCCCGCAAGTCCATCTCTGCCCTGGGCAACCCCCAGTCTCAACAAGTTAATACAATCCCTCCAGGGCAAACCCTAAACATCCACCCCTTCCAGCCAGGCTCTGCCTCCCCATAACACACAGTTCCAAATTCATGAGGCTTTTTGGGGTCACTCAAGATCCAGACTAGAGCGAAACGAGACTGCCATTGGCACGAAGCAGAGGGAACGCCGGACCTTTATTGTGTGTGTGTGTGTGCGTGTGTGTGTGCGCGCTCGCAGGCGCGCACACACATGCGGAAGCTGGCCTGGCGCCTGGAGAGGAGGACCAGGCCCTGGGGCTGTCTGTGTCTCAGTAATAACCACACCTGAACCAAGTGCTAAGCGCCAAGTGATTCAGTAGGAGAGGGGATAACTATGTTGTGGGACGTCCAGGGAATGCGCCGTTATTCAACGCTAAGAACGCACGACCTAAGCGCTTGGTTGGTACTCTGTGCAGCTCCACAGTTGGGAAAGGCAGACTCTAGAATTCCAACTGTGTGACATTCTGTAAAGAGGCAAAAGTCGGACACTGTTAAAAAGGTCTGTGGTTACCCAGGATTGGGCGGCTGGTGGGGCAGGGCGGACAGGCAGAGCTGGGAGGCTTTTCAGGCTTGTGACATTGCTCTGTATGATACTGTCATGGTGGGTATGCATCGTTAAAAATTTGCCCTGAAGCCAGGTATAGTGGTGCAGGCCTGTAATCCTGGCATTCTGGGGGGCTGAGGCAGGAGGATGCCAAATGTGAGCCCAGCCTGGGCAGCTTAATGAGACCTTATCTCAAAATAAAAAAAGAAACAGGACAGGGTTGTAGGGAGAAGGTCCTGGGTTCAAACTTCAGGGAAGAAAGGAATAAAGAAAGGGAAAGAGAGAACGACATGTTTGCGCAAGCCTACGGAACACACAACACCAAGAGTGAACCTCTGAGAACAATGGATTTCAGGCAATAATGGTGTCAAGTAGATTCACTGATTACAAGACCAGGGCAACTTCTGCCAGGATGCAGATAGTGGGGGCTGTGGGGATACAGTATTGAGAAACCTCTGTACTTTCTGCTTTATTTTACTGTGAGTCTAAAAAGACTCTACAGAATAAAGTCTTTTTTTTTTAAAGTTAAGATGGCAACACCTTTCTGTTGAGTTCATTTTGCTCTGGAGACTTGGGCTGAAATCTGAACCCCCACTCTCCCTGAGTAACTTTGGAAAAGTTATATAGCCTTTCCATCTCTGTTTCTTTAACTGCCCTGGGATTGTAATGACTTCCTGGGGGGTTTTGAGAATTAAATACAAAACTATATTGCAGAGTGTGACAGAGCACCTGGAATATACCATGTCTTAGTTACTTTTTGGTCCCTGTGACTCAGTACCCAACATCCACTATTTTGGGAGGAAAATTTTATTGTAGCTTACAGTGTCAGAAGGTCTCCGTCCTGCTCTTGGGTGGGCAGCTGGAAAATGGTGGCATCACACGGTGGGGTCGCAGCTAGAGCTTTAGCTGCCTGGGACACAGAGACAGCATGGTGGAACAGAGAGACCAGGAGAAAAGAGAGCCAGCACCCACCCCTCCAAGTCAAGCCCCAAGCATCTGCCCCTTCCAGCCAAGGCCCTACTCCCAACAGTACAATGTCCTTAGGAACATGAGGCTTTGGGGGGGATACTCTAGACCCTAACCACCACATACAGTACGGCAAATGTGTAAGATCCAAGCCTCTCAGTTCCCCCTGAGGGCTGTGATTGTTACGGACCCTAATGATTAGTAATTTCAAAGTCAGGCTGGGGGGCAGGGGAAGCTGTTTTGGGTGCAAGAGGATCTTCTTGGGAAAGGAACTAGCATGTGAGGTAGCCAGTCCTCAGATGCTCAGATGTGCCGGCCCCAGATAGCCAGACAGGTGCTTTAGCCCCGAAGTCAGCGTCAAGCCCCCCAACTCAGCTTTCTCCCTGGAAAAGGTCAAGATGATGGAAGGGCATCATATTTAGATGATGGCTCGCAGGGACGCCTCGGTGGGTTAGTCACCTATGATGTGACATCATATTGCCACTCAATATAGTAACAGCTGCTGGTTGCTTTGGGGGGCAGGGGTGGGGTGAGCTTTAGTTGACCAGCCATGCCTTGGGGATAAATTGGATGGGGCCAGGTGAGAAGACGTGACGGGAGAAGGAGTTGTTCTCTCACCGGGAAGCCCCACAGTTCCCTAAGGATTTCCAGCGCATCACCCCTGAAATGTGAGTGTTGCCTTTTTGTTTGCTGTGGAGGGTGACAAGGAAAACGTTATGGGGGGAAAAAGTGTTCCAGCAGGGGGAATGCCCCCGTGGCCAGGTGGAGTGGGCACCACCCTCAAGATGGTGGGCAAGTGGGAAGTTTGGTGAACCCGCCACGTGATGGTTACACGGCACCCAAAGAGGTGGACTGCAGGGCAGGGACTGGAAGGACCAGGAACTAAGGGGCCGAATCAGGCTCTTCACCTGCCCCTCCATGGGTTCCAGGACAAGGGTGTGGCCAACCAGCACCCCGCTGTGCCTTGTCCTTGAGGAAGCTGTGACTTGGGGACACCTCTGCTGTAGTCTACTGGGGTATTAGTAATGCATGTATGTCTTCGTGGGCAGCCACAGGGCTGGTCAGCCTCGTTCTTCTGGTGGGCTCTTCCCAGCCATTCCTCCCTACTCAGGGGACTCCGGGTCTCTGGGACTAGAAGGCTCCAAGCTGGAGTGTGAACAGGATGGGCTAGGCACAGTGGGCCAGTCTGGGGACGGCTAACGCTCCCAGAGAATGGGCTGGAACACAGGGAGGAGGATGAAAGGTTAAAAGGACGAGCTCTGGTGTGGGGGTCAGGAAATACTGCTGGGCAGCTGGTTCTGCTGCTGGCGAGCTGTGTGACCGTGGCCAAGTCACTGTCCCTCTAGATTTTGGCTGTTCATCTTGTCTGTAAGGATGTATGTACTTGAGGTCCTTGCAGCCCCCGCCCCCGGCCCTCTCCAGTCCTGTAAGTGTGGGTCCGCTTTTCTGTGTTGGCAGAAGAGAACAGGCACAGGGCAGGAGTGGCTCTGTTACTGCTGTGCAACCTTGGGTAAGGGTGCCCCTCTCTGACTTTCAGTTTCCCATTTATAAGACATGAGTGGGACATCAGTGAGACTATGTATCTGAGAGCCATTCCTGGGGCTGTGTGAATGGTTCCAGTGACACCCTGGAGGCTGGCTTGGGATGTTGGGGTGACCGACAGGTTGAACTCCCTCAGCTGCCAGTGGTTGGGGTCCTGGGCAGCTATTATGGAAATCACAAAAACCTCCAGCGCAAAGGACAGGTTGTAACTGGTGTTGAAAACAGCCCACAAAAGTGGCTGCAGGCTGAAATAGGTCCTGCCACCCAAGGGGGCACAGTGCGGGGTGCTGGAGCTGGGGTGCCGACCAGGGACTGGTGTTTTCGCTAATGAGGGGACTCGATGCCCCAGGAGTACAATTCAAGACCATGCTCTCCCTTCAGGTCTCAGCATCCTTTCCCTGCGATGGATGTGAACCCCCTGGTGAGGGGTGGGGGCAGGGAACGGGCATGGCAGCGACCAGAGTGGCCCCGGGACCGGGGGAGGGGGGAAGGGGGGCAGGAGAGAATGAGAGGGGTCCAGTTCTTTCTAGAAACTCTCCAAAGTGCTATTACTCTTTCCTGTACCTAGACTGACCTGGGGCTGGCACGTGACCCCAACAGCTGCTATTCAGGTTGCAGGGAAAGCGAAACTGGCCAGTCCTTTGAAGCTGTGCTTCCAGCCGCAAGTGCGCGGAAGGCGGGTCTCCTTCTTCGCCCCTCTTCTTTGAAGCCCCTGGCGGGCGGCTTCCGCGGGCTGGAGGCGGCCCAGTCCTCCTGCTGACTCATCTGACATTAGCACAAGTAGCTTCGGGAGTCCGAGTGATTTTCAAACTATGAGTAATGCGCGGCATTAGATGGAATGTTTACAGGGCAGCGGGAGCTCGGGCCACCACGGGGACAGATCCACTAGCAGCCAGCATGCAGGAGGGACGGAGACAAGGGGGGGGGGGGGAGGGACACCCCGGGGGGGCACCCCTCTCCCTTCTTAGCAAGCGGCTCGGCTGTCATGGAAAGCAGGTGACCCCGGTTCCCCGAGGTCAGAGCCAGAACTGAACTCCTGGAGAGCTGGTCTTTTACCAGGGAAGAAAAAAGTGTTCTTAAGGTCTTAATTTACGCTTACTGAATGCTAGAGAAAGATGGGCTTAAAGTCTTCAACAAACGATTTCTTTTTAAATGATATTACCAGTATTAATAATTATAATACCTAAGGTTGTGCCAAAAATACCGATCTTCGAAGGTAGGAAGGCAGACATAAATAATTTCTCTGAAATTATTGATATTTAATTTAATATCATTAATTTAATATTTTACTTAATATCATTAATTTAATTAATGATATTTATTTATTTGTTTGTTTGTTTTTGCCTGCACCCTGAGCTGTAGTTCCCAGTCCTTTTTATCTTTTTCTGAGATAGGAACTCGCTCAGTCACTAAGTCGCCCCCAGCTGGGCTCATACTCCTTTAATCCTCCTACCTCAGGCTTGCAATGTGCTGGGATGGCAGGCCCGCGCTGTTGCCGGCAGCTGTTTCTCCATGGGTGGAAAGTTGACGCAGGAGCCTGTGTGGGGTTGTGACAACTCCTTTGTCTGATCCCTACAAGTTGTGAGCGCTGTGGGTTGCAGAGCACCAAGTCCCTGGATCACAGGAGAGAAGCGTCCACCACAGTCGTCCCAGTGTCTGACTGAAGCCTGCGCATAGCAGGTGCTCAGTCAGTATGTGCATCGAGAAGGAATGAGCTGTGGGTAGGGAGCTCTGCTCCCATGGGTGGCCTTCTCAACATCAGGGCCTCCCGCTATAGGGGCGCAGCAGGTGGGGCCGGCTTGGCGGTGCATTCCCAAGCTGCTCACCTTCTTGGGGACACCATGCCAAAATCAGGTGACAGTAGGCCACTCATCTCAGGGATACCCTCTAAGAAAAAAACAAAACTTATTTTAAAACATAGCAGTAGTTTATATGCGTCTCTATTGGAGGTAAATCTGAACTGGCAGACTTACTGTCACCTGCTGAGTGTTGACTTAAAATCATCAGCACAGGAGTCACAGCGATATAGTAGTTGATTTTGGTGTCTGGATGTTATTGAAGGCAGGTGAAGAGTGAGAAGCGGTTCAGTTGGACAAACCCCGAAGAAACAAAAGTCCTGCTCTCATCCACATGCTTAGATGCATAAAAGAGAAGACATTGGGAAAAGTTCATTCTGCCCTTGTTTGTGTGGTACCATGGATTGATGCCAGGACCTTTGACTGAGCTACATCCCCAGCTCCATTTGACTTTGTATTTTGAGACAGGGTCTCATGAAGTTATTGCGTTGTCCAGACTGGGCTTGAACTTGTGATCTTCCTGCTCCAGCCTTCCAAGTCTGCCTTTTTTAAAATAGGAAAAACACTTCATTTTATGTGCTAGGACACACTTTAAAATTTTGAAACCTGCTACAGCAGTTTTACAGAAACTTCCCTCTGCTGCGGGTGACTGTTTTCTTGTTTCTTCCCACCCGGCTCTGTCCCTCTTCCCTTTCCCTGTCCCCTCTGTCTCAGAGTTCATGCTCCCCACCCTGCTCCCACTTGCACTCCCATGATGCCTTTCTCTCTGGGCAGAGGTCTTTCTCTCTCCTAAGCTTTGTCCCTATACCTAGCAAGATGTCACTCACAGAACACACACTCCACAAAGGTCCTAAAAATATAACAGGAAAAAGTCACTGACTCATTGTAAGTTCACTTCTTCATAAAGTATACTCTAGTAAACTGATAATGATTTAGAGGCCTCTAGGCTGAATCACACACTAAGACAATTTCGAGTCACCTAAGAATGCCTTTGATAGAGCAATGAAAAATAATTGTATCAGATTTTGTCCTTTGAGTGCGTACCCCTTGCACAGGGCAGTGACCCCCAAGGAGAGCGCCCACGGGCACACCGGGCACAACACCAAGAGGCACAGGTATGCTTGCGGTGGAGCACCCTTCCTTCTTGGAGGCAGCCATGATTGTGCATGGGATAGCTCATTGTCCAGATGGCACGTTAATGCGTGTCACAGCCGGCACCCTCCATCATGGGTAGGTGGCACTGCCATTATTCCTCTGGGGCATCTCAAAAGGAAAAGAAAGAAAAAACTCCCCACTTTAAGCCTGATTTATCTTACAAATATTTATAATAATTTAGCGTTAATAATGTTATTAAGTTGGTAGCATATAGTTTAACATATCTGCTAAAATGAATGCTGTCTGGTTGGAATCTTGATGGAATAAAGTCATTGTAATTCTTTCCTGTAGTTTCCTCTTCTTTACTGCTACTCTTCCTTCTTGGTTCCTTTTCTCCTCCTTCCCTCCTTCCTTCCCCCACCCCTGTGAGTGTTTCCTTCGCCTGTTGCTTTTGGGAGCTGTCTTCCTAATAATACACCTGTCTGGAAGGAAATAGAAATTCACCGCGTGCCAGGACCGGGGAGGGAGACGTTCCCTTTTTGGTGGCTTGAATTTTTAATCATGAGAACATATATTTTCCCCCAATAAGAAAAGTTAATCAGAACAGTATTTTGCCTACTTCTTGTTTTCAGTTTTTAAGGGGTGTTTTTTTTCAGTTGTAGGCCTTTTAAAAAAAATTATTAACATCTTCCTGCATCATGACATATTGTTTTGCAGCATTATTTTTAATGGTTGTAGAGAGGCTCTAATTCATTGTAATATGTCTGTACTGTAATTTATTTAAGTAATCTATGTCAATCAAGTAATATCTGAACCATTAATATTACAAATGGTAGTGCAACAAAAACGTTCTTGTGACTGTCTTTATTCATATCCATTTTTATTTACTTCAAATATATTTGCTCAAAGAGGAATACACATATTTTAGAAGCAAACAAATCAAGGAGTATACAGATTATAGGGTGTTTGATATATGTTGCTTCTAATACATTTGACTTCAATTTAGGTAAACGCTAAGAAATTTCCCCTAGGTTCCTTGACATTTCTGTTTTAGGTTTTGTTCACAGATATCTTAATATCTGAGATAATTTAGAATGTCTTACATTTTTATAAAATATATAGAAAAAGACTTTTGTCTAATTTAAAAATATATTACTAATTCCCTTGAGTTCATATTTTCATATGGGTCATGTTTAAATATTTTACACACACACACACACACATATATATATATGTGTGTTGTCATATATAACATACAAAAGTAGATGTAGGTATATAATATATAAATACATAAAGACATACTATTGTCCATAAAGTTTTAAGAACATCTACCAGCATTTTTTGAAGATCAAGCTTTCCTACATTAAGCTTTGAAAACTATTTCATATCTTATTCTAATAAGCCTTTTAAAAATAAAATTTATACCTGTTACAAAGATACAGTACAACATACAAATTTCAAGTGGATTGTTCAGTGAGTTTTGACCATTAGCAAATACATACACCTATCAAGATACGGACATGCAAAGGGTGGGGCTTTCTTTCTGAGTGACATTTGCACATAGATATTAATATAGAAAAAAACACTAAATGCACAAATGCATGCCTTATGTGGGCGACCTATAGGCACCTGAGGGATGTTTATATAACACTGCTGAGAAGAAAGAAATTAACACCATTCCAGAAGTTCCCTGGCATCTCTTTCAGGCCTCTCCTCGCTCCCACCCTACCCAGACACAACCATGGTTTTGTGTGTTGTTTGTTTATTTTAATCATAGACTAGTTTGTCTGCTTTGGATCGCATTATCTTGGGAGTGTAAGATTTCTTTTACTCAGCAGAATATTTTGGAAGGCATCTGTGTTGGTGATCTCAGGAATTATGACTTTTTATTGCTAAAATACGATGTCATCCTGGGTCTGCATTACAGTTTTTATTTATCCATTCTACTGATGGGCATTTACAACTTGGGGCCATTATAAGAAAGAAGTATGAACATTTTTGCAAAAATTGCTGAGTCACAGGGTATGTTTAACTTTATAAGAAACTGCTAGATTGTTTTTTTAATTCCAAAGTGGAAGGACCATTTGATACTCTCACCAGCTGGAGTTCCTGTTGCTCCATATCCTTGACAGCATTTCGTGTTGTCAGTCCTGTTTGTTTTAGCCAGTCGATTGGCTGTACAATAGCAGCTCATTTGCATTTCTTCTTAATTTGCATTTCCTTCATGATTAAAGTATGGACCATTTTTCATATGCCTTTTTAATTTTTATTTTAGTCACTTTGTATTTTTACGTCTAACTACATTTATTTATCTATCTAAAGTTATTTTGATTATGATGTGAGGGAAATCTCTAACTTTTAAAATACAACAAACCAATCCTAGTTTCTCAAGTTATAATTTTATTCTCTGCTGATTTGTGATGCTTTATTATAAGTTAAGTTTTTTTATATACAATGTGGTCAAAAAAGATCTATTGTGTACCTCTGATTTGTACAGTTGGACGCTTGGTTTTTTGTCAGTTCCACACATGCTGTTTTCCTGACACGTGCATTTTATAATGGTTGAATAGCTCATCTTTTCTTCTAATGTTCAACATTTTTCTTGCTGTTCATAGCAGTTTTTCCAGTGAACATTAATGTGATTCTATCAGATGCTGAAAAGAATCCTATTAAAATTTTTATTGAAGTTATTTTGAGCATACAAATGTATTAGAAAAACATCATGTCATTGCCATAGAATTTAGTATTTAAACCTACAACTCTCAGTAACATTTTGCAGTTTTTACCATGGGGGTCCTTCATTAATGATTAAAGCTACCCCAAAGCATTTTATAGAAGTTTCCAAAATCTCTACCGTTGACTCTTGCAACTGTAATTTGATCCTTTTAAAACCTGTATTTTCTAACTGGATAGCATTTCCATGTAGAAAAGCATAGAGACTTTTATGTCTCCTTTTTATATTTATTTAACTATTTTCTTGAACTCTCATATCAACTGTAATAATTTTTAGTTGAATCACTCTTTTTAGTTTGCAGGAATATAATCATATCTGTACTAATCACAAATACCTTTTGTCTCTTCCAATATTTCTTCAAATTATTTTTAGAATTTCCCTGCTTCATTGGGCTGAGTTCAGATCAAAATTAAATAAAAATGAAAATAAACTACATTTCTGTTTTATTCCTGATTTTTACAGTATTACCCTAGTATTTAATTTCTAAGGGTGGTTTTGACTGTTTCAAGTTAATATATCTGTTAAGACATCTTAAGTTTGAAATCATTCTAAAATACTAGTAATTAAATTTTGATCCCTTTTCAGTATCTATTGAAAGTTTCATTGGAATTTTCTTTTTTTTTAACCCCATGGATGTGGTATATTATGGTATTCATTTTTCAAGTATTAAAACATGAAATTTTTAATTCTGAGTTTAATACCTTATTTGGATTATTCTTTCAATAGTCTTTTCTGTGTGTGAATTTTCTTCTCTATATTCATCATAAAACCTAATTATTTCCTTTTTTCTTTTTTGAGTTTTTAGTTGGCCATTAAAATTATCTCTGTAAAGGAAATTAAATAAGCTTTCCGTATTTTTATTGTTTTGAAATAATATTTGAAACACAGTAATTACTTACTTCTTAAGCATTGAAAGATTTTTTTTCCCTATAAAATTTTCTAGGCCTTAACACTTTTTTCTTACAGAGTAATCTTTCCTTTTTGTTTTTCTTTTCTAGTTCCCTGAGTTGTGATTGGTAAACATAAGTTGTTTACTTCTCATTTTTGCTAAGGTAGATGTTTCCAGAGGACTATCAATTTCATCTAGGTTTTTAAATTTAAAACTGACAATTTTGCAAATCATTTTCTTATATTTAAAATATTTCCTCTTTACCTGGTACTGAGTCAATTTCTTTAAATTCTAATTTTATTACCCACATGGACTTCTCCCCTTATTTAATTTCTGTAAAAATTTACCTATTTAAAAAGTAGCTCGAATTAATTCTATAAATTTTCCTGCGTTGTAACTCATTTAGGTTTCCTTAATCTCTCTTCTCATTTCTGAGAGATGTTGTTTTAAATTTTTCAACTAAATACTTCCATTTTTTTACTTTCCTTGACAGATAATAAAAGCATGGACTATCACTTCATCTTTCAGTAAACTTTGCTAGCGTTTCATAACTTTTGATATGCTGTGTATTATTTTAATTATCTTCTAACTGCTGTGTGCTTTAACTTTAAATTTTGATCTATTTAATTTCATTCTGTCCTTATAATGTCTTGTTTTAATTTCTATCATTAATATTGACTTGGAATTAAAGAAATAGCTTATATAATTTCTGCTTCTTAAAATCTCTTTCATGTATTGGTTCCATAATTTGTTTCTTTTTATTTTGCTTATAGTGTGGTTTTATAGTGAACGAATTTTTTTCTCCCATAATGTAATGAAATGTATTTTTTTGTACCTCATGTAAGAAAACATTCCCAACTTGGTGATACTGAATGTGCTTTCTTCTAAACAGTGCCAAGCTTTGCTTTTCACTTGAAATCCCTTCATCTTTAGAATGGATGTGAATTGAGGATCTCACTCTGTTCTTGCCCATAGTTGTCTCTTCTCCTCGGGTGGGTCGGGTACTTCCGAGCTTTTGTTCTGGTCTGCGTGTGTGTCTTCTGTGACACCACCACCTGTCCTTTACATAAGTGTAAATATCTGATGAGACAAATCCTACCACCCTCTCCTTTCTCTTCAGAATTGTCTTGGCTCATCTCAGTCCTTTCATATGAATTTTAGAATTAGCTTGTTAAGAAACACACACACACACACACACACACACACACACAAGTCTTTTAAAACTAAAATTGCATCAAGTCTTCAGGTCAGTATGGCAATAATAGGCAGTTTTGCTTTATTGGCTAATTGGCGAATGTGGTATTTCCATTTATTTAATCTTACTTTATATTGTTCAATAATACTTTCATAATTTTTAGAGGCTCTGAAAAGCTTTCAAAAATTTATTCCTAGGCATTACATAATTTGTTATGATTGTCAATAGGATTTTTTCTATTATAATATTTAGTTATAACTGTTATCAATGCTCTTGATTTTAGTATGATTTCTGTATGATAACCTGGCTGAATATTTTCTACCTCCCTGTGATGCTTCTTGAGTTCTCTATGTAGAAATTCACACTTTATGCAAACAGGAATAGTTTTCTTTCACTTTCTGATCTCTTTTCTCCCTCTGTCTCTCTCTCCCTCTCTCTCTCTCTCTCCCCTCTCTTTCTGTTTCTCTTTCCTTTCTCTGTAATGCATCATTTAAGATCTTTGTGTAATACTGAAGAGACACTTAAAACTTGTAATATTAGGTTACTTCTGGCTTTAATGGAAATGTCTCTAAAATATTATTTATCAGTGTATTTACTGATAGAGTTTTGATAAATGGCCTTTGTAAGATAAAGTTGCCTTCTCCTCCTAGTTTGCTAAGGCTATTTTACAAACCACAAATGAATGTTTCATTCTGTTAAATATTTTTTCTGTATCTTTTTGAGATGAAACCAAAAAAGATAAAAGAAAAAAAAGCCTTTTCTATCTGTTCATTGATATAATTATAATTTTGAAGTATGCCTTCATTCTTGAGATTAAATCTTACTCAGTCATATTTTCTTGAAAGTTTTCTATATACATGAAAGTGAAAGTAAGTTATTGTTTCCTTTATTAACCCTGCCTTTATCTGTCTTTAGAATCTCAAAAAATAAATCAAACACTCCTGTTCCTCTGCCCCTCATTCTATGGGACAGTTTTTTATTGTAAAGTGGGACTGATCTGTATTTTAAAGACCTCCTAAAATTCCTGGGGCTGTCTTTAGAGATGGGAGAACTTTCAAATAATGATTCAGTGTCTTTAGTGGCCAATGGTTTGTTCCTGTTTCAGCTCAGTATATTACCAAATTTTTATTTTTCCTTGAAAATGATCCATTTCTTTTAAGAGCCTATATTGATTGGTGCATGGTTGTTAATTGATTTCATTTATTATTTTTGTAACCTCCATTCTTATCTCTGTCCGAATTTTGTATTTTTCTTCTTTCTCTTGGCCCATTCTGCTCAGAGTTTATCTGTAAGTTGTTTTTAAAAGCCAACTTTTAGTTTTATTCATCTCCTCTACATCCAGTTGCTTTCATTTTTTATATATTTTGTCTTCTTGCCTCTAATTTAGAGTCCCCTGCTGCTCAGCCTAGTTTCTTAACTTGAACACTTTCCTTATGTATTGTCATATTTTCATTAAGCTATTAATTTTGCTTTTACTGAGTGTGTGTGTGTGTGTATAAATATATATATATTTAAAAGTGGTAATTTCATTTGTAGTCTTGACCACAATAAGAGCCCAGCACTTTTGAGTTACATGGCAAACCCTGGTTCTAACTTTTTTCTAACTTTTTTTTCTTTCCTTTTTTTTTTTTGGTTCCAGGGTTGTAAATTTTACCCTTTTTAAATGTTAAAACAAAAGGAGTGTTTTTTAAAAACCAGTAGCTAATCATGTCTGTCAAAATATACTAACCTTTACTGGTCCTTTAGGTGATAGTTTGTGATTGATACACACTCTTGATCTTTGGGTGTCAAAAATGTCTTTCTTTGTCAGGTTCTGGACTACAGAGCAAGACCCTGTCTCAAAAAAAGAAAAAAAGAAGTGTCTTTATCAGGGTACAACATTCTAAATTGAGACTTATTCTCTGTCCCACCATGTGACCCTTATTGTCTTCTAAGGTCTGTTGCTGTCTATAAGAAACTGAGTTCAGAGTCATTAGCATTGCTTTGTAAAGTGATCCATCTTCTGTCTCTTGACTTTCTTTTTTGTCTTTATTCTTAGCATGGTATAATGTGTTTAAGTATAGATTTATTCTCACTTCTGGGCTTGACACTCAAATATAGCTTCTTTTTTGTTTCTCTCTTTTGAAACAGGTTCTCATTTTGTGGTCCATGCTGGTCCTGAGCTCACCGTGTAGCCCAGACTGGCTTTGACTCCCTGCAATCCTCTTGCCTCAGCTTCTGGAATGCTGGAATTATAGGCATGCACCACCACACCAGTCTTGTGTGGTGCCAGGTAACCAAGTGCAAGGCCTGTGCTAAGCTATTCCCATAGCCCTCAAATGCAGACTGTATGTAAAGTCATCATTGCGGAAAATTCTCAGCAATCATCTGTTTAAATATTGCTTGATTGTCATGTCCTCCTTTCTAATTCAGAATTCCTATTGGAAGATGGTATCCATCAATCGATTCTTTTCTTTTCTTTTTCTTTCTTTCTTTCTTTTTTATTCTTTTCTTTGCTTTTTTTTTGGTGAGAGAGGGTCTTGCTCTGATCTTTTTTTTTTTTAACACTGTCTCTTTTTTGAATATAGTTTCGGTGTGTTCTTTACCACTCCTGGCCACCACACTCACGTGCTCTTCAACTTTATCCTCTCCTTCTCTTCTTCTTCCTTCTCTTCTCCCCCTTTCTTCATCTTTCTTTTTTTCTCTCTCTCTTGTACTTGGGGTTGAACCCAGGCCCTCATACATGCTAAACACAGGGGCTACCACAGAACTACACCCTCACCTGATGCATTTTTCATTTCAGCACCTGTAGTATTTATTCCTGGGATCTTTAGTTGGCTGTTTCTCATACTACCTGGCACTATTTCTACTTCTTTTGCTTTATAACATCTCATGATTTCTTTCATCCATCTTTTTTAATGCCTGGAATGTTCTTACTCTAAATTCTTCGTTGCTCTGGTCCGTACAATTTCAGTCTAGAATCAAACTCCGTCCTGATTATTGACTTTGTTTTCTGTCTTTCTTGATGTGTTTTGTAATTCGGTTTTGGCGGTTCATTTCAGACTCAGGTTTAGTTTGGTTCCTTTCTCCTCCTCGCTGTGTCCTTGCCCCTCAGTTCTCTCACCACTGCAGTCGCTACTCCCAGCCCTCCAGCTCCCCAGCGAGAACCACAGTGTCTAGTGGCATTCCAGGGTCACTGCTGCACCGTGTTGACAGGACACAGGTGATGTCTTCCCAGCCACCAGTCTGTGTCTGTGTCCTCCGACACCCTGAAGCCTGCAGCCTCTAGGAGTCCCATGCAACTCCCTGGAGCAGTTTTTCAAACCCTCTTCCTAATCTTGGGAAACTCAATTCCATGTACCCTCCACCTGCCAAAGCTCAAGCCGTAAGCTCCCCAGGGCAAGCATCTGTGTATGTTCTGATCATGGTTGCAGCCTGGTGTGTAGAATAGTGACAGCGAGTGCTGACGTGTCAGAAACTCAGAGACTGCCCTTTTGGAGCTTCACCTGGAAATCTGTTCACTCCAATCCCCTCTGTGCCATTTTGCAAATTCCAGTCTAAGACATTGGCTAATCAGTCATTGATGTCATTCTGCTACTAATGGCAAGCATTAAAAACTAAGGATTCCACTTGCAGGATTCCAATTTCTGCAAAAGAAATCATGCCTTTGTCTAGTGTTCTCAGAACTAAGATAATACATTTAAAAGTGCCCTTTCTTAGGAGGGAGGGGAAAAGAAAACTCATTAGCATATAACTTAAGTTGTCCAGGGTGACTAGACTGCTGTTGTACTCCTTGACGACAGGGCACTGGCAGCGGGGGTTCGCACGTGTAGGGTCACCTAGCCCCTCCAGGACAGGCCCCACGACTTGGTTGTTGCTTTCTTCGTCTTCTGCTGCACGTGCTGGCACTTATTCACACGACATTCTGCAGTTAATGTATGTCCCCATGGTTACTCAGTCGCCTTCCTCATTGGTTCCCCACTGCTCCCTAAACAAATCAGGTTTGAGTAGATAGCTAAGAACAATTAGTTAAAAACTGTGGCGTCCAGGGAACTGAATCTCATGGCATCTGTGCATGTGTGTGTGTGCACACATGTGCACGTGTGTTAGAGAGCACTCTACTACTGAGCTATATGCCTATTCTCTTTTATTTGTTATTTTGAGACATGGTCTTCCTGACTTGTCAGGATGGACTTGAACTTGCGGTCCTGCCTTGGCTGCCCAGGGGCTGGGCTTGCAGGTGTGCACCACCGGGCCTGGCACCCATGCAGCAGTTATGTGTGTCACAGGAGTTTTGCTTTGTTCTCATGACTGTTATTTTTGCCAATGGGAGGATGCTTTATTGAATTTAAAAACGCAAAAAAGTTGTGATCCTTTACCATGAGGGTCATTAAAAATAATTTTTAAAGGAAGTTTTAGTACTTATATCTGTTCCTCAACTATGTTATATATTTCACATGGAGCCCAAGATAGTTCTCCTTTACTTATAAAAACAAGAGAAAAAAAATGGCAGGCTGTAGGTTGGACAAACCTGCTTTAGACACTGACATCACTGAAAATTACCCTTCTAAGGAAGGGGTGGGGAATGTCTGGCCCAAGGGCCATATACAGCCTGTGACACATCACTTGGTCCCACCTGGTCAAGGCCTCATTGAAGAGAAGCAGTTCCAGCCACCACATTATGGGCAAGTTAATTAAATGGCTTATCAAATCCAACCAGCTAATATTTAAGCTGATAGCTTTCTATGGCCTATGACTGATGTCATAAATATCCGAATAACCCTTGGCAGAAACAGCATTCTCCACCTCGGCTTTATGGTGTAGTTATTATTGGCTAGAAGATAAATGGCATAAACAAAGTATGGCCTCAACTATAATAAATGTAAACCACATAAATTAAAATGATAAAATTATTACTCAGAAGCACACTTAATTTACATTAAATGTAAAATATGAAATATCTCTTATACCTACAGTAAATTCTTTGGAGTGATTTCGTGTTTGGAAATACAGTTTTATTAATTTCTAGGACACAGATATATGAACTCTGCTAACAGAGTAACAGTCCTCTTTTAATGAATGTGATAAAGACATTCATAAAGACCACGTTGATTTCTGAGCAAATGGAGCTTCTGAGGTGTGTGAGATGTGCCTATACGACCACGTTCTAGGCCAGTGAAAATCCTCCCTGCTTCCCACCTAGGGGACACCAGATTTAGCAAATAAGACCACACTGTTGTCCAGAGGACTGTAAGTAAAACAAAAGATATGTTTTATGAGACAAAACCAAAGAATTTCAAAAAGTATGCCCCAATTATTGCACAGGACGTACTTAGTTAGGCTAACACAATCATTTGTTGTTAATCTGAGATTCACATTTCCTCTGTGCTAGTCACTGTGCATTATTCTTAAGAAGGACTCTGGCCAAAACCCTATCCGTTCTGTACCAGGAGGTTCATATTAATGAATTTCTACTTAACACTTTATGGATCATAAAAGACTAGGAAGCTGTGGGTATAATTCACAATACTTACCAACCACGAACTCTGGGTTCTATTCCCAGCACCACACACACACACACACACACACACACACACACACACACACACCCCAAAGCAAAAAAAAAGAGCAAAAGAAAGAGGCTAAGATGGAGTCCAGCAGCTAGAGGCTGACCGGCTCACCGCGGCCGCTCAAAGCAGAGCAACCTTGGGCACTTTCCAGGGGATGGCAGGGTGTGATGTCCCTCACAAAGCCTTGTGTTAGGCACAGTAATTAATTCTAGTGCTGGGGAAACAGCACGATCGCATGTCACAAGCAAGTCTGTAGCACTGAGTGCCTTCCAGGGGGCTGGGAGGAGAGAGCCATCCTCAGAGCTGAGGGCCTGAAAAGTCTCTTGTGAAACACGTTCCTGTCTTCCTGTCTTCCCCATAGCACGAAACCCTTGGCCTCTCTTCGTTTCAGGGTAGGTGCTTACCTGCCATGGACTCTGGTCTCCGGGCTCCTTCCCAGCACCACACACATGTGCTCACACACGTGCACACACACATACAGGGTGAGCAGCATTTTTTTTAAATCCAAGACCAATAAGAGTTTCAGGCACATGTGCCAGCATCGCCAAGACACTTAAATTGAGAAGGGGAAAAATGAATGAATATGAATTTTCCATCAGGGACAACATGCCCACCTTTGAGAATATGCCAAAGGACTTAATCTGGGGAGATTTCAAACTTTCCAATATAAAGACCTCTGCAAGACTGATGGGAGTTGATGTACAAGAAAATAGACATGCAGTCAGGTGTGGTGGCTCACACCTGTAATCCCAACAGGCAGGAGCCAGGGACAGGATGATCCAGAGTTTGAAGCCAGGCTGGAGCTACGCAAGAGGAGTTCAAGGACACCCTGGACTACCATGCAAGACTCTGTCTCAAGAACATAAAGTAAACAAGAGAAAATTGAGAGAGAGAGAGAGAAAGAGGGAGGGAGAGAGAGAGAGAGAGAGAGAGAGAGAGAGAGAGAGAGAGAGATTGTGATGTTCCAATTATCTCATAGCAAGCAAAAAATAGTTACTGGCTGTTGGCGTTAAGGATTACCAGGTGGCTCTTGCTTCATGCTAGCATGCAGCCCTAGGGATCCTAAAGTTAGTTGGTGCAGGTCTGATTCCCAATTTCATTCAAGTTGTGTGGGCCCCAAGGGAGTGCAAAGGGCCACTTCTCCTGGTAACTGTACTGGACACTCCACAGGGCAAAGGAACTGCTGGATGCAGCAGAGTAATTTTGGAAACTTTCTATTTTATGAATGAACCTTCTCCCTGAATCTGACACAGGCTCTATTTTTTATTTATTTATTTATTTGAGACAGGGTCTTAATTTGTAGTCCAGGCTGGTCCTGAACTCACTATATAGCTCGGGCTGGCTTTGAACTCACAGCAATCCTCCTGCCTCAGCCTCCCAAGCACTGGGATTACAGGCGTGTACCACCATGCCCAGCTAATCTCCACATGATGCTGGGGATGCAAACCCAAGGTCTTGTATGTGCTAAGTAAGTAATGACTGAGCTACACCCCCAGCCCCAGGTTCTTCTTTTATCTTTTAAGATAAAATGATTTAGTTAGCAGAGAGAAGATGGGGATTGTTTTGAAATGAGATGACCATTTGGAAGTCTAAAACCAAGGAAATTTATAATTGAGAAATATGATATATTTCAAAGATCCTGTTTGGTAGGGCCTTACAATAATTATTTAATGCTGAATTTACACATAGTTTAAAAATAAATGTTAGGAATGAACATATTCATAAATAATATCTGCTCTCATGAGATTTATCTGAGTTAAACAGACTTCTGAAAGCTGACCTGTGAGCTAAAAATTGCTTTTTTACAGTGTTTCTATGAACAATATGTTTTTCTGTCCAAACAAATAACTTGGAAGTGAATTTTGCAGAAGTTGGGCAGCTGTCGTGTGGGAGGTTTGCATGAGGCAACCCACAGGCTCCTGCCTGAACCTCTTGTGATCAACTCAGAGGTTTAGAAGCCCATAGTCTGGGCTCAAGGAAATGGACCCTGGCCAAGGGACGAAATATGGCTGACAGGGATGTAATGCAGAGCGTGGCGCCTGACAGAGGGCAGGAAATGGTCAACAAAACCCAGGCTTCCCTTTTAGAGTCAGTCAGAACTTCCATTAACAGGACATGCGCGTTATTCACTCGTTCATGCTTGTCAGTCTCTTTCTTATTGGGCCCAGTGAAGATGACTCTCACAGGACAAGGTGTTACCTTTAAAAGTCAGAAGGACAGTTGGGTAGAAGACAGGAGGGAAGAGAGGCCACCGGAATTGTGGGGAACGAAAAGCGTGTGGTGGGACACGGGATAAATTGGCAGAGCAGAGACATCCAAGCCCAGTGTCTGCTGGGCTGGGCATGGGGGACCACCCCTTTGCAGACATGCAGTGCTCAGGCTGTGGGGCAGCAGTTACTGCAGGAGGTGACCGGGAGGGGAGGCCAAAAGTGAAGACATTGGCACGTCTGAGTCAACCCGGAAGTGGAGACATTGACCGGTCTGAGTCAACTGCCTTTGTAGCTTCCTTTCCCTGCTTGTAGCCAGGCTACCCTTCCTGACTGGAGAAGTTTCTCTTGTTTTGTTTTGTTTTGTTTTGTTTTGTTTTGTTTTGTTTTGTTTTTGTGGTACTGGAGGTTCAATCTAGGGCCTTAGCATTGAATTACGTCCCCAACCCCTCCCAAGCTCCACCTGCTTTACATTTTTTGATACAGGGTATTGCTAAGTTACTAAGTTTCCCAGGCTGGGCTCAAACTTGTGATCCTCCTGCCTCAGCCTCCCAGAGTTTTGGGATTATAAGCGTGGGCCACTTTGCCTAACCTGCAGAAGAATTTTTTTGTTGGTTTGTTTGTTTCTGGGAAGAAAAACCTGAGAGGCTTAGGATTTTAAGATTTGAGGCAGGGTATGGACTTGAACGAGAATGTGGAGATGAAGTAACACTGATGGTTGTGAACTGTGGGACACTCAGACCCTTGTCACCATGTTCACAATAGCACCTGAGCAAGCCTGTTACCATAAGCACCTGTGAGAAGAAAGTTAAAACCTGGTTGTCCCAGTACAAAGGGTTACCATTACTAGAATCTACCAAACAAGAATCACACCTGTTATTACAATGAAATACCTGAGGCAACTAATTTTACAAAGAGCAAGAGTTCTGTAGCTCCCATTTTTAGAGGTTCAAAGCCTAAGGCTGGGTAAGGGTAGGAAGTATTGGTTTGACCTCTGGTGAGGGCAGTTGGTAACACATCATGGCAGGAGCAAATGATCAAGACTTAAACCAGAGCAGAGAGAAAAAGACAAGGGCCCCCAGATTCCCCTGAAGAGCAATCTAATGGCTTCCCCCTTGACCCCACCTCTTGAAGGTCCACAGCATCTTCCATTATCCTGGGGACCGAGCCTGTACACATGGACCTTTGAAGGACACAATAATAACATTGCATCACCACTGGTGTGGCCATCAAGTGACAAGACTCTTCCCTCCGCAAAAAGCCTGGTCCACTTTTTGCCTGTTTCTCTTATGCATCTCATTGGATCAGCGATGATTACCTAGCAGGTGGATATGAAGGTAGTATTTACTCTTTAAATTTAATGTTAATTAATATCAAAGTAATACACCAAGTTTAAAAATCAGGTGTCACTCTAAGACTCATGGTCTTCCAGCTCATGCAACTCACCCAACTCCCACCCGATTGCTTTTAATTCTTTCAGTTGTTCTGTCTCTGCACTCACGAGCAGTGCACATCTATGCTGCTGATTTTCTCTGATTTTTTCCTTTGAACATTGTCCATTGACTTCTAACTTTGGATCTTTTGGCCCTTCTCTCTCTCCCTCTGCTGTCCACATAATCCCTCCTTAAGTTGACTTCCTATTTAGACAATAACTTCCTTTTCAAGAATAAAAGAGATAAATACATAGGAACTTTTTTCTGACTACTCAGGTGTATTCCTATTTTAAAAAGAAAATTTTGACTCACCTGTAATCCTAGAATTCTGGGAGTCTGAGGCAGTAAGATTTTGAGCAAGACCCCAGCTTGGGCAGCTTGGCAACCTAGCAAGACTCTGTTACAAAATAAAATATAAAAAAAAATTTCACAGAGCTGAAGATGTAGCTCAGTGCAAAGGTCCTGAGTTCAACAGCAGTGGCAAAAAAAAAATTGTCTCAATATGAAGCCAACTAAAATACAGCATCATTGTGAGCACCTGAAATCATTTCATAGGACAGAATCATTTGAGGGCTTTTGTTCAGGCACCCTGCTTTGAGCAGCACACAGGTAGTGATTCTGATAAGAAGAAAGCTTGACCCAGAATTAGCTCTGTCACCACAATGACCCAAATTTACAGTCATCGTAACGCCAGCCCCCACTATTCACGTTCTGCGCTTCATATCAGTGTATTCACAGAGCATGGAAGGCTTGACTCTGGCACCAGAGCTGAGTGTCTGTGTTTCCATTCCTGATGCAAAATCCAAGGGACAAATAGCAGAAATCAGGAGCGGGGAGAAATAGAAAGAAGGGAGCTGCACCTCCATCCTCAGCAAGCAGAGGGAGCAGCCCAAAGGGGCTTTCCTGATGAAGGAAGACGACCGGATTAAGTATGACACCCAAACGCAGACAGTGACCAGTAGGAAAACTACATTGTAAGTCCCCAAGCTGGGAGGAGAAAAGTAGGACATGGAAGCCTCCTAGTTTCTAGAGGTGAGTCCATAGTGTTATGAATGGATCAAGAAATTGTTTTCAAAACTCACATAAGCCTATTATTTAGGGTTAGGTAGCTAGCCAATGGGATAATTTTAGTATTTATTATTTATCCACTTATTTATTGTACTGGGGGCTGAGCCCAGGGCCTTCACACTCCCCAACCCATTTTTATTTTTGATTTTGAGATGGGGGTCTCCCCAGTTTCCTAAGTTACCTGGGCTGGCCTTGAGTTTATGCTGAGGTTATAGGCCTGTGCCACCGGGCCAGGCTTTCGATAATTTTTTTTTTTTAAAAAAAAGACAGTTGCACAATGGGTCTGCATTGCTCCTAATGTGGCTCTGGAGTAAGTGGCCGACCTCCCGGGAGGAGCAGACCCGCACATCAGGGGGACGTGTCTGTCCTCTTAGGGGGGACCTGTCTTCTTGTCCCAAACCCTGCTTTCTGCCTGGATTCTTCTCTAGTCTATTCTCATCTGTAACAATGGATTTGAGGGAAGATTAGTGATTTGGGGTGTGACACATAGCTTTGGACTCTGTAACCACATGTCCCTAGGTTGTGCTGCAGATGACACATTCCCCACCATCATCTCTACTGCTGTCAAATTTGTTAGAACGAGATGAGGAAGGGCGGTGAACTTGGTAGATTCTCCATTTGTTGCACGAATGAGACTCGCATCCAGATATCCAAGACCATTCACAGTCTGACCCAACTAGCTCTCCCACCTTCTCTGCCCCTCTGTGTCCTTGCTAGGGACATGGCTCCTTTCCCTTCCTGGAGGGATGTGTCCTCCTTTGTGCTTCCAAGCCTTTTCATATTCTGCTCCTCTACCTGGAATGCTTTTCCTTGCCTTCTTTAGGGCTGTTCTCAAGGCCCCTCTTCTCTACAGGAGCACCTGCCCTGAGGTTCCCCAGCATCCTTACCAAGAGCATTCACCCCCTGGGTGCCACAGCCTGTACCTACCTCCTGCTCCACACAGGTTTCTTAACTAGGCCCGACACAGCCTACCAGGCTCCTGTGGCAAGTGAAAAATTTCCAGTAGTACCTTGGTTTATGCTTGTGGGAGAAGTATCACTGAGAAACTCATGAGATTGGCTGAGGAGGGGTTGGGGTTCCAGCAAAGGCAGCGGTCATGAGGTTTTAAAACAGCAAGCATCCTTTAGACACCAGTGGCCTCAGGGCTGGCCATAGGGAGTGTGCACATAGCCCTGTCCCCAGGCCACTGCACATGCTGTCCCAGTCAGCTGCGCTGAGTTATACTGGTGGACAGATCTCCACTGGGTCCACTTATGTTTGATAGCAAAGCATTTCAGAATCGTTTAAAAACTTCTTTAGTGTAAGAGTTTTCTTTTTCTTTTTCTTTTTCTTTTTTCTTTTTCTTTCTTTCTTTCTTTTTTTTTTTTTTTTTGAGACAACCTTATAGTTCAGGCTGGTCTTGAGCTTAGGATAGCCCAGCCTGACCTCAAACACACGGCAGCATCCTGCCCCAGCCTCTCAAGTGCTGGGATTATAGGCATGTCCCACCTGCCCAGCTCATGTGGTGCTAAGCAATCGAATCCAGGGCCTTGGGCTTGTTAAGCAAGCACTGTGACTGCAGAGCCACCTGCCCAGTCCCTAGTATAAGAATTTTCAAACATACCCATACAAATCCTCATGTATCTATAACCCAATTTCAACAATCATCAGTATTTTGCCAACCTTACTTCATCCCCCTGACATATTATTTCTTTAATAGGGAGAGATGGGCAGGCATATTTTCAGACAACCCACAGGCAATTCAGAGTACATGTAGAGCAAGTAATCAACTTCTGAATCAAAGTAGAGAACAAGAGGGGCCTAGGACCCCCCAAGTCCCCTTGGAGAACAGTGGTCCAGTGGCTTCCCACCTGGCCTACCTCTTAAAATCCACAGCATATTCAATACCCTCTTCACCAGTAAGGGCTTCTTTTAAAATTATGATACAGTAGCCAGGTCTGTTGGTGCAGGCCTGTAATCCCAGCATTCTGGAGGCAGAGGCAGGAGGATCACAACTTGGTGACTTAGCAAGACCTTGTTTCAAAATCAAAACTAAAAAATATAATCTGGGGATATAGCTCAATTTCCCAGTATCAAAAGTAAAATAAAATAAATTTTCAAAAAAGAAAATTGGGGTATAGTACACATAACACAAAACATGCCACAATGGCATTAGATACTTTAGGTTGTCATTAGACACCATCACCATCAACCTGCAGAACATCTGCATCATCTTAGACTGGGACCGAAGTGTTTCAGCAGTAGCTTCCTGCTTCCCACTCCATGGGCCCCAGTTCCCACTCTCCTACCTTTTGTATCTGAATTTGATGACCCTAAATACTGCATCCAAGTATAATCGTGCAGTTTTTGTCCTTTGGAGTCTGATTTGGTTCTGTCAATGCGAGCTTTGCAAGAACTGTCCACATCATCACGCGTGTTAGAACTGTATTCCTTTCAAAGACTGATAAAGGTCTTCAAAATAACCATCACAACATGCTTGAAAAAATTAACAATAACTTCCTAATATTGTCTAGTTAGCCAGTCTCTTTGTATTTCCAAGATGATTTCTTTGGGGCTGGAGGAATAGTTCAGTGGTTGAGGTGCTTGCCTAGCAAGCGCAAGGCTCTGGGTTGATTCCCCAGCACCACATAAACCGGGCGTTGTAGCAAACTCCTGTAATTCCAGCTCTTGGGAGGCTGAGGCAGGAGGATTGCCATGTGTCCAAGGCCAGCCTGGTCTACAAATTGAATTCAGGATCAGCCTGCACTTCAGAGCGAGACCAAATGATTATTTCATTATTTCTCCAAATGCCATTTCATAGTTTGACAGGCTCATGATCCAAATAAGGTCCAAACACTGTATTTGGCTAAATCTCTTAAATCTCTAGTAATCTCTGATAATCTTCCTCCTTTCTAACACAATTCATTTGCTGAAGAGATGAGGTAATTGGTCCCGGGGAATTTCCCCCATTCCAGGCGTGGCTGGCGGCACCTGCCCAGCATTGTTTAGCCAATTCCAATCTGTCCCTTACATTTCCTGGAAATCGGTGGTCAGGTCTCAGGCCTGGTGGGGAGCAGGTGCGATGCCTTTGGTTGACTGTGGGTTTCCTATGACCACAGGAGGTGGTGGTGTCGGTGGCCCCCCTTCTGGGGATACTCACCTGCATTCGGGGTTGGCTGCTGCCTGTCTGTGTATGTGCCTGTGTATGTACGCTGCCTGTGTATGTCCTTCCATCTGTCACTGCTAGTAGCCCCGTGGCTGTCTTCTGTTTGTGCTACTGATCCTCAGCACTCCCCAGAGTCATCGGGATGCTGAGCAGCCCTTCCTGCACTTCTAGCCTCCCTCCCTCTAATCAGCCCTGAGCTGCCCTCCTGAGACCCAGGCCTACCTGAAAGAGATCCCGTGCCCACCTGCTAGCCTGGCCCAGAGCCTGAGCTCTCACAGAGAGAAGTTTTCCCTAAGCTCTCCTCTTCCTGAATCCCATGCCCTCCAGCATCTTGGGGCTCAGGTACGCTGAAGTGCCGCTGGCCCACTGACCCTGCCATGGACGAGAGAATGATGCGCAAGGCCAGGACATGTCCCACGGAGCCTCCCTGATGCATGGGCTTGATACAAAACTGCGAGGACTAGAATAGATCTTACCTTCCCACCCAGGTTTGTTATTTTGCTTTTGAAATTGAATACAGAGGTAGTAGTGCAGGCCTGTGGCTCCAGAACTCTAGGAGACTGAGGCAGGAAGATCATAAGCTCAAACTTAGAAAGACCTTGTCAAAAGTGGGAGTTGGTAATGGGTGCTGGAGATGTAGCTTGGTGCAAAGGACCTGGGTTCAATCCCCAGTACTTCAAAACAATTAAATATTGATAACTTACATTTAAGTATATATTCAGGGAATCTTAACTAAGATAAAAACCAAAAATTCCTCACCATTTCCCAAGTTCACAGCTGGCATTGTGCATATTTTTTACCCTTATAAATTTGCAGAGGCCCGCAAGTCACACTGCCTCTTATACCATTAGCCTTCTGAGGGAGGAATGCTGAGGAGAAAAGAAGACAGCAGAGTAGGGCGGGGCATCTCAGATGAGAATAGGGGCGGGGAGGGGGAGAGACAGCCAGTCTAGACAGACCTGGAGCAAGCCAGGATGCTGGGCTCTCCAGCAGGATCCAGAAGGCCAACCTGTGTGCCACAGCGCGGGCCATACAGGTCATGCTTAATGGCCTCGCCACCACATAATAAAAGTAAAACAAGTGAAATTAATTTGATGCTGTGTTTTAATGTAATATAGGTAAAATGTCATCTCAACATGGAAATTATGTAAAATTATTACTGTGATGTTCTGCAATCTTTTGTTCGTTCTGAGCCCTCCAAATCCAGTAATGACAGTGTAGCTCAACTGTGGTCAGCCACACTTCAAATACCTCATGGCCACAGGGAACCCTCTGGTTCAGATCTCTGGTTTGTAAAATGGAGACTCCGTCTCTGTCCCCTGTCCCATGCACAAGAGCTGGTGGGGATGGGTGTGCCTTCTTGAAGCCATTGGCCTCCAGCTCAGGGGAAAGAAGAGGATTGGTGGCACCTGTGAGCAGGACTGACCACTCCATCACCTGACCACCTGGACTTGGCATGCACTGCATTAAATCAGGGTGGCAAATGCTCAGGGACCCATCCTATATTCACAAGAGAAACTGAGATGAGGGAGATGAGCTCGTCAGTTGTTGACTTTTCCCCCTACCTACTATTATAATTATGCTGTTCATTTAAAAATAAAAGGCTTGGGGGTCTCACCCCCCTCATCCTTGGTACTGAGATTTGAGCTAAGGGCCTTCTCCCTCCGCTACATCCCCAGGACCTTTTTATTTTGAGCTATGGTCACACCAAATTGCCAGACTGTCCGGGCTGGGCATGAGCTTGTGATCCTCAGCATAGTCCCCCACCCCCAGCCTCAGGTGCTGGCCTCACAGTGTGAACCACTGCATCCCAGGCAAAGGTGATTTTAATAATGTCCCAAGCATTGAGCTGCCTCCACAGAGTTCAGAGAACAGTAGGAAATACACACAAACACCAAATAGGTGTACCCCACCAGACTCCTGCTAGCAAGCATCAGAAAAACCGGTTCAAAATGGCTTAAATAGGGGCTGGAGGAACACAGTGGTTAAAGCGCTTGCCTAGCCTCTAAGTACCCGAGTTCGATTCCCCCGCACCATGTAAACTGGATGTGGTGGCACATGCCTGTAATCCCAGCACTTGGGAGACTGAGACAGGTGGACTGTCCTGAGTCCAAGGACAGCCTGGACTACATAGTGAGTTCAGAACCAGCCTGGGCTATAGAGCGAGATCCTGTCTCAAAAAAAAAATGGTTTAAACAAAAAAGAGAGGAGGACTCCAGCCACAAGTATGGCCACCAACCTAGCTCCACACCCATGGCTCATCTCACTTGACCCCTTTCACTGCAACCTCTGCAGGCCCAGAAGAGAAGGATGGAAAGCGTGATATTTCCAAGGCTCCCTGCAGCTCCTTGGCTCTGACTGGCTCCTAGGCCTTTCCTTGGACCACTCTCAGAGGCCCTGGGGGTAGCACAGACTCGTCACCCAATGCACATCCACCAGGAAAATGAGGGGTATGGCTTTCCCAGAGGAGGGATGGCAGGAGAAACCATCACGTGAACTGAGGTGAGCAGATGCTGACCGTACACAAAATCACCCTATCCCCACAAAGCACGTTCGGAACATGGAGAAGACACGACTGGTACAGCCTTGTCCTTAAAAGTCCTACACTTGGTTCAATCTGTTGTCTCAGGCTTGAGAGGCTTAATAATTTCTGAACAAGGGACTCCACATTTTTATGTTGTCATGGGCCCTGCCAACCACATAGCTAGCCCTGAATGTGTCTTACATTATGTCACCTACATAAGGAAGTGACTTTGGAACTGGGCTTTAAAAATATAAAGAAAGTAGCCATTTCAAAATGGAGAATTTGAGTTGGCTGGGAGGAGGGGGAATTTCAGGCAGAGGGAACAGAATGGATAAAAATGCTAGATGTCAGGGCTGGAGGAATGGCTCAGTGGTTAAAGCACTTGCCTACCAAGCGCTAAGTGAAGTGCCAAGTACCCAAGTTCGATTCCCCAGCACCACATAACCTGGGCAAGGTGGTACACGCCTGTAACTCCAGCTCTTGAGGGCTGAGGCTGCAGCATAGCCAGCTGGAACCCAGCCTGAGCAATTCAGCTTCTTAGCAAGAATTGATGTTAAAATAAATAAAATATACGAGAGCTGGAGGGCTGGGGGACCCAGATTCTAGCTTCAGTACCAGAGCGAAGAAAAATAAATGAATAAATAAGGAAGATGTAAGGCTGAGGGTATAGGTCAGCCGCAGAGGGGTCGCCTGCCAGGCCCAGGCCCTGGGTTCCATCCTCAGTGCCGGATATAGAAGGAAGCAAGATGTGACAAGCTTAATGAGAAACAGAAACCACTAGCGCCTCGCGTGGTTGGAGCTTAAAGTGCCCGTGGATGTGGCCAGGCTGAAAGGGAAGGACAGAGGCAGAAAAGGGGTTCATAAGTGTTTCTTGCCCAGTACTCTAGGAGGCCAAGGCAGGGGGATCACAAGTTCGAGCCCAGCCTGGGCAAATTAGTAACTTGACAAGACCATGCCTCAAAATTAGAATAAATAATAATAATAATAAAGAGCTGAGGGTGGAGCTTACAGCGAAGTCCCTGGTTCCATCCCTGCAAAAAAAAAACAACCAAACAAACAAAAAAACAGTCTTGAATGAATAGATACAAGTCGAGTGAATTACATTTTAAACAGTATGTGTTTTTAATCTGATTACTCGGAAGGACCAGCCCGGGGTGGCCACTCCATTCATTCCCCTGGCCCTGCCCGCCTGTCCAAGGCCAGCTTTCCCTGTGTAATGCTGGCGTCTCCCGAACAAGATCCCTTATCAGCAAAGCTGGCATTCCTACTCCATGACTTCAACCGCCAAGCATTTGTGAATCAGAGGGATGTTTCTAAGAACGTGTTTTCCAATTGTTTACTTTACAACAATAACAGTGCTTTAATTCCAAAGATGACGTTTTGGAACCTAAATAGCCCAGCCTCAGCTGCGTGGGAGTTCATTGCTGTGGTGATAAGGGAGAAACAGGGCGACTCGGGCGGGGCCCTTGTTTCATTTTCATTTAGTGTTTCCTTTCGGTTCCGCGTGTCTGGGCATGTAACAGGAGGCTGCCTGGAATGCGAAAGTGACAATCCTGGCTTTCTATGACACAAAGAAATTGCCCGTGTCCCTCACCAGTGTGTTTCCCTTTTCAATGGCAAGGTGAAGTGGGGGTGGTGGGGGTGGGGGGGGGAGGTAAGCTGGTGACTTCCTTCTAGCGCGGGACCGTGAACAAGTAGCAGTCAGTATTTTACCTAAAGAAATGCATGCTAGCCGGGGGGTGGTAATGCAGGCCTGTAACCCCAGCACTCTGGAAAGCTGAGGCAGGAGGATCACATATTCAAGCCCAGCTCAGGCAACTTAATGACTCTGTGAGGCCATATCTCAAAAAAAATAAAATAAAATAAAAAGGGTTAGGAATGTAGCTCAGTGGGAAGGCCTTTCTTAGTACAGGAAGCAGGAAGGACAGAAAGAAAAAGAAAGAGGAAGGAAAGGCAATGGTCATGAGACAACACTGGCTCTTCTGAATTGAGGATCGCCCTGAGTTTCCACTGCAAACAAATTTTATTTTCAGTTAAACATAAGAAGAAAAATTAATGTGAAGTGTCTGCTAAGAGCCGGTTTGGGGGACACTGTTTGTTCTTGCGTGCCCAGCACCTGGGACCACAGCTGGCCCACAGCAGGCACTCAGTAGTCAATAGGTGAGTGAGTTTATCCTCACGACAGTCCCACGATGCTGTGGAAACCGTTCAGACCAGGAAACAGACTTAGTGTTGGAAATTGAGGAATGAGATTTTATGTCCTGTCTAGAATGTCCAGTACATGCAGAGGCTGCAGGGGATCTCTGTGGGGACTAACTTCTGTGACCAGGTACAGGTCTTCCCAGCCCTCACTCAGGAATAACAAAAGAAAAGGCCTTCTGGAACTGGGCCCGGTGATGCACACCTGTAATCCCAGAGTTTCAATTGACCGAAGTAGGAGGATCACAAGTTTGAGCACATCATGAGCAACTCAGATATTTTAGTGAGTCTCTGTCTCAAAAAGTAACATAAAAAAATTAAAAACTATAGAGGGTTGAGAATGTAGCTTGGTGCAAAGGCCCTGGGTTTAATCCCCAGTGCTGAAAACAAAACAAACAAACAAACAAAAAACAGAGCCTCATCATGATCAGTATTTTTAGCATCACAGATGATAGACTTTGAGATTAAAATAATAGAATTAAGTACAATAGGGAATTTCAGAATACAGAACAACAGAAGGTCCAATTTACTGGCAGTTTGCAACATTTTTTCTAGCTACTTACCCCTCTGTCTCTGTCTTCCCCATACCCCATATCAATTCTACAAAGGCAGGCCTTGCTCCATTTCCGGTGTCCCAGGCCCACAGGTGGCAAAGGCTAGACCCCTGGTACCCCGGCGCCCTGGCCTTAGCACATCTTCCTGATTAACTGAAGAGGCATTTAACCTCGGAGGGTGCCCAAGGTAATCTGGTCAGTGCAGAACCAGGCCTTGAACCTCGACCACGTCATTTCCGTGTGCCACCGCCTGCTCAACGGGGGCTCTTGGGCTGTCCTGGGAGGCTGATGTTAGTCGCCACTAGGTTAGACAAGACAAATCTGAGCTGACTGAGAATTAGTCACTGTATTTCCCTCCCAAGAAGCAAGTCCCTTCTCTCTCGGATGCCAGCCAGGTGGCGGCACGTGGTGAGAATCCAATCAGTGCTGGATATGTGGAAACAAGCCAGAGTTTTGTTTGGATGAAATCTCAGTTCTCAAAAAAAAAAAGTAGGCAAATATACCCTTTGTGAGGCACAGGATAATGTTAGTTTTTACCTTTATTATAATATAAAATATGCTTTCATCTTCTAAGAATTAACACGTCCCCATGATAGGACAATTGGCAAATTCTGAAGGGAATAAGTAGAGAAGAAAAATATCACCATCCATCCAAATTTCTACCAATAAGAATTGGCTACATAATGTTTGTGGCAACATTCTACCTCTCTGTTTTTAAATTAGTGTTTATTTATAGTTTTGGTTGGGTTGTAATTGTTTTGCACTGACAATATACATCCCTTGCTTTATAAAACTCACATTATCCCTACAGCCTTCTCTAAGTTATAAATTCTTTGTAAATTCCTTTTAAAATAATGGCAGAGCATTGAAAAACAGACTTTTTTTTTAAAGAAGTAGCCACAAAATATGGTAGTATATGCCAGTAATCCCAGCACGCAGGGAGGCTGAAGCAGGAGGATTGCAAATTTGAGTCCAGCCTGGGCAACTGAAGGACTTAGTGAGACCGTCTCAAAACAACACCACCACCAACAGGCTGGTATTGTAGCTCAGGAGAAGACCCCGAGTTCAGTACCAGAAACAGAGGAGGAAGAAGAAGGGGAGGGGCAGAGGAGGAAGCAGAGGTAGAGGAAGATGAGGAAAGGCAGCTCGAAGGACAGCAGCCACCGTGCCAGTTACCACTTGCGCCAGGCAGAGGACCAGTGGCTTCACCAGTTTCTTGGTGACCTCTCCGTTGCTCACTAACCCCTTGATTCGAAAGCTTCCTGGGGCTGGGGATCGATGTGATCACCAAAGCCTAAAGGAACACAGACTCTAGCAGCAGATTCACCTGGTGTTCTGTGAGTGACAGCAGCTTCCCCACAACCCAGAGCCACATGGAGCCACAGCTCAGCCTTCTCCCCCCCCCCCCCACCGCTTCCCTCTGAGTCCTTCTAGTGCCCAGCGCCCAGTTCCCTCCTTTGACATCCACTGCTAGGCACAAAATAAAACCATTAGCCACTTCCAACCTCGAGCTCCTACGTTCCCAGTCAGCTCTCCTTCCACGCCTAGCCCAAAGCCTTGCTGCCCCCGTGTGCAGCATCTGTCCCCACACTGAGTGGTACCGAATTCAAACGAGCCTGCCTGCAACTTTGCCCCCTCACCTCACACCCCATTCCCTCACCAGCCTGCCATGGCTCACTCCCAAGGCTGCCAGGTACCTGCTAGGGTACTGGTAAGGTGGCGAAGAGAAGCACAGCTTCAATAAAGGCATCCTGAATTTTTTAATGAAAAGACTCAGAAAAGCATCCATTTTAATATTACCATGTGTAAGAGCTCTGGGTTGAGGATAATTTCTTCCGTTGTCAAGCCTGTCTTTCCATGATCACCTGGAAGTCACAGCTGCATCACTATGTGCCTGTGCTCCTTATGTGGTGTCCATATTACTATAGTACACATTACCAAAGTAGGTACTGGGCTGTAGCTCAGTGGTTAAAGTGCTTGCCTGAGAAGCAAGAGGCCCTGGGTTCAATCCCCCAGCACCTCATAATAGCTGAACATGGTGCTTCACTCCCGTAATCTCAGCACCTAATGAATTTAGAACCAGCCTGGACTATAGAGTGAGACCCTGTCTCAAAAATAAAATGCTACTAACACATATTGAATACCTACTGTGTGCTTGATGCTGTGTCGCACATGTTAACTTGCCATCTAAAGATCTGAAACTCCTCAAGGTCAAGAAGTGATCCTGTGCTGTCCCTATGACTGCCCCCCCCCCAGGTGTCTGGGCAGTCGACGCAATCTCATTAATTGGATGACAGCTAGACACTCACTGGAGTGACTCATTCCACCGCGGCCACTCCAGTCACAAGTACGAGCTCAGCACCAGATGACCTCAGTTCATCACATTTTGGGAAATAGAATAAAAGTCTAAAAAGCCCTACTCGGTTTACTCAGTCAATAGCAGGGCTTATGTTTGTGGTTAAAGCAAATTAGGGAATAATGGCAAATTTGGCAGAGAGAACAGTGTCACCTGAAGCACAGGGACGTGGAATTTGCCAAGGATGAAATCTTACGGGACTTTGGGAGTAAGAATTTTCTGGTAAGGTCAGCTCTAGAAGCATCAAAAATCAGGAAGACCTTGCTAGGGCAGGGGTGCCATCCTCCCCAAGGGCATCCAGGCAGGGGCAAAGGGAATGCCAGCAAGACCCCCTGGGAAGAGGATAGGAGGGCTTCCTATACATGTTGAAGAAAGCCAGACCCACATTTGAATCAAGCACCTCCGAGCAATTTCTTAGCCTTCCTAGACCTTGGTTTCCTCATCTGTAAAACCAAGAAAATGATACTCACCTGCCAGAGTTAATATAAGGATGAAATAAGATACTAGGTATTTTTAAAAGTGCTTACCAGTGGGCCTGGCGTGTAGTATGTGCTCAGTAAACAGTAATTACTGAATATGACCTGGCCATATGCTCTCTCTCTCTCTCTCTCTCTCTCTCTCTCTCTCTCTCTCTAATTTACTTGCTTCACAATCAGTCTGTCAGTCGGAGAGGTGGAAATTTCCACTGAGGAGATCTAGACATTTCTGACATGTCAGGGGTCTCGGGACCAGGGGCCTCGAGGGTAAGACATGAAGGGGGCAGGGAGATGGTTAGCGAGCGTTTCCATGGAAACCTCAGGGCAGGTGGCTCTTCTGTTTGTTATCTTCATGTTGCAGGACAAACCGAGGCTCCCGGATGGGCAGGTGCAAAGCCAAAGAGGTGACAGAACGGGGATCTGAACTCAGCTGAACGTGGTCCTTCCTGGTTCTCATCCTTAGCATCTGCCTGGCCAGCCCCCCGCTGAGGATGCCACTAATGGTGCGGTCCTCTTCTTGTGTCACTGTGGCAAACTGGGAGTCCTGGGGCGGAGGGCTGTGAGGGCTGAGCGGCCCTTAGGATGAGAACTAAGTTTCATTGCTAAGACCACAGAGAGCCGCTTTGCCAGCTTGTTTTCTCACTCAGTGGAGGCCGCGGACAGCACCGAACACCGGAGTGTGCCTGCGAGCTCCTGCCGGCAGTCAGTCCAGGCTGGGCAAAGCACCCAGGATCAGGAGTACGGGTGCCCGCGCCTGCTTCTGCTCCGCTGCGCAGGAGCTATGCAGTTTCCAGCAGGCTCTTCGCCTTCTGTGCCTCTTCCATAACGTGCAAATGTTTGCACGATTTACCTCCCAGAGCTGTGACAGCAGTAGAGACACTGTGTGTGTTGTGGGCTTAGCATGGAGCCTGCAGCACCTCAGTGGTGCATCAGAGACTGTGCTGAGAACGTCTTCCACTTAAGGAAGAAGAAAAGGAGCCATCCCCCTCTGGGTGCCAGGGTTACAACGTTCCATGGTCCCTTGCAAGCCTGGGAAGTATGTCACACGTTTTCTCTTCCTAAGAATGCTTGGATCATTTACATTCAAATTCAACGTATTTGTGTGTTTATTATAAAATAATATGTTAAGCACTTAACACTACAGGTAGATGCTCCCCTCTGACTGCCCCATGGCCCAGTGCACAATCATGTGGCCATGTGCATCTTGTGGCTGTGTGGGAAAAGTGGAACTAGATGCTACTGGTCCCGGTGTCCCCGGGCTCTGCGACCGGCACCACCACAACCCTGCAGCTGCTGGGGTGCTGACTGCCTTCCCAGGAGCCACTGTGCCACCAATCAGGCTTCGGGATGCCACAGCCGGCCAAGGTGCAACCGGAGCCACTGTGAGCATTTTGCTGGACACACAGCAGAGGCACTCCAGGGACAGTCCAGCTCTGCACCCCTCAGCCCACTGCAGGCTGGGTCTTCCTTCCACAGGGATCAGACAGAAAATCAAGGGGCCGTGGCAAGTAGACAAGGAGGAATTAAAGACGCGCTCCATGAGGGGAAGGTACCGACGGAATCTTCTGTTTCAGTGTTAATAAGGAAAATGCTCAGGTAGTTACGGTCTTTGGGGACTTTTCACTGCACCTGTGTAGCACTCAAAGACAGAAATCAAGACCCCACCTCTCACTCATTTAAGTAACCTAAGCAGTGTTAGTATCTGATACCTTTCTTCCATTTGAAAAAAAAAATTTAATGTGGATAGCACTCTAAAATGTTTTTTTTTTTTTTTTTTTTTTTTTTTTTTTTTTTTTTTTTTTTTTTTTTTTTTTTTTTTTTTTTTTTTTTTTTTTTTTTTTTTTTTTTTTTTTTTTTTTTTTTGCTAGTACTAGGGAATGAATCCAGGGCCCTGCACTGAGTTACATCCCCAATGCTCTTTATTGTTTATTTTAGGATGTGATTGTTCAAGCTGGGTTCGAACTTGGGATCCTCCTGTCTCAGCCACCCAGACAGCTGGGATTATAGGTATGTGCCATCCTGCCTGGCTTTAACATTACATTTTTTAAGATGAAAAAATTATAGTAGTAAAGACAACATACTATTCACGATAGAGAGAAAAAAAGCAAACTTCAAAAATGCATGATGTCTAAAATTCTAACCATATTTTAAAAGTATATGTGTGGTAAAAAAGACTCGAGGGAAACACCAAAATGTGTTGAGATTAGGAGGAATTTTTTCCTCTTGCCATTTCCCCAATTTTCACAATGGCAAAAAGTTATCATAAGAAAACATTCCTCCAAGGAATTTTTAAACAAACACGATTATTTTATTTTTTTTTTTTCAAATCATGCTCACACCCATCATCTCATCTGGCTCTTCTGGCAACCCACAGAAGTTAGCGTTAGGTCATTACATTTCATAGATTGGAAAATCGAGATGATATATTTATGACTTTTGTGAAGTCACCCCATTGGCCACCAGAGGCCCACCCATGGGTGGGTCAGTCTCAGGATTCTCAGGACCTGCCAGCCCCCTGGCTGACAGAACTTTATCTCAGGTTCTGGAGGCTCCAGGATCTGCTCTGTGAAATCCGTATAGCTGCTACTGGGATGTGGCCTTAGAGCCCAAAGGAGATGTCCATGATTGTTGACGACAGACTCCCAAAGATGCAGTCCCCACCTAGGATGCTCTGCCACCCTCCTCTCTGGCAAGACACCAGGTCCACGGGGGGTGGGAGGGAGTAAAAATTCTTGGAAAAGCTGAAAGAAATGGAGGGAGAGAGGCGACAGGCTGTGTTTGGGATGCAAGTCCAACAACATTTCTCTACCGGTTTTTGGAGAAGGGTGGTGGCAGAAATAGACCTGTCCTTGTGCCATTGGACATTTTCCCTCCCACCAGCTCTCTCCCCAGCTGAGAAGTCACCAGAGGCTCAGGGAGTGGCTCTGGCCGAGGGTCTCCATTCAGGATCCTGAGTGCGCAGACCAGGGTCCCTCCTCTCAGCCGAGGTGGGAGCTGCGGAGCAGGGCTTGCCTGGCAAAGACCACAGACAGCCCAGATCAGAACTCCACGCAGCTGCCGAGTGCTGAGTTCAGAACTGACAGGCCTTCCCCACACCTGGGCCCACTGTGGGATGCCTCCCTGGTTCCTGGGGGTACCCGTTATCTTAGATCGGAAAACAACCACAAGAAAATGCACCCCACCGCCTTTCCCAGACAAACCAGGCAGCAGCCCCAGCAGCCCCGATGTCTCCGCCGCTGACCGGAGTCATGTTTAACTTGTTCCTTGAGCTGAGTGAGCAAATACAATCTTGGAGTTAAGAGAACCAAGCTGTGGGAGGGAGGGGACGTGGGAAGGCACTGCGCGCTAAGAAACTGTTAAAAATCTTTAAATATCTTGTGAAACTTTTTTTTTTAACTTTGCCCTGGCTCCCCACACTGTTTGTGTTTGGACGTGGTTGCCACGCGTGGACTGTTCTCCGCTGCGATTTCCTTCCCCGCCTCCTTTCTCCTTCCCTCTGCACTTGCCACAACACATGTCTCCGATTCTTATCTCACTCCGCAAACACGGCCGGGCGGATCGCGACGCGGGCTCCCCGGGCGATTCTCCGGGGCAAACGCAGCCCGACTCAGGTCTCTAAGGCTCAACCCGCCTTCCCGAAGGAGGGGTAACTTCCGAGCTACCCGAAGCGGGCCTTCCTTCCGAGGCGGGAGAGGCGCGTGTCCCCTGCTGGAGAGAAGCGGCTGTGGGCGGGGTCGCGCCTGTGCGCGCAGGGACAGGGGCCGTGGGAGCTGAAGCCAGGCCCCCCCAGGGCTCGGATCTTGACGCCTCCGGGGGCAGCGGACCTGCCCGGGAAGCCCACCCCACCGCAGCTCTTCCCGCCCGTCTGCAGTCCCCGGGCGCTTCACTGTGGGTGGCTTTGTTTCCTCCGGCCATCGGAAGTCCCCCCGGGGTGGGGTCGGCGCTCGCGGCCTCCGGGTGCGGCGGCCGAGCCCGAGGGGGGGAGGATGCCAAGCCCCGAGATCCCCCAGCCTTTCCAGGGCGACTTGGAGATTCAAAACTGAGAGTGTTAGAGGGAAGGAAGCAAGGTGCCTCAGAACCCAAGACCACCGCGTCAGGACAAACGAGCCGAAAGCGCGGCGGGGCTGTCCGTCTCTACCACCTTCCCTGGCAAGGCTTTGGGACTCCTGAAGTTAAATTCTCCCGTGGGAACAGGACCCAACCAGACCTGGCCGAGTGTGGTCCTGGCACCCCAGCTAAGGCCGAGAGCGGCTCCCCTGCAGCCGGGGTTGAGGTCCTCCGGGACTCCCTGCTCCTCCTGTACGGGCTGCTGTGCTGGGCGGGCCGGGGTAGGGAAGTGGGGATCCCGAGTGACGTTCCCCGAGAGGCACAAACACTCCGCGGTCCGGGCTCGTTCGGCATTCGCCGGGCTGTACAGACACGCCCGGGGTTTACCTACCTGCACGTCGGCGGGAGGCGTGGGCGTGGGAGACAGAGGTGGGGCCCGGACAGCCGTTACCAGGGAGACGAGTAAAGCAAAACACTGGCTCCACGCTTCCCTCGCGACGCCGCTGGAAATGGGGCCAGACCCAGGCAGAATCTCCCCGATCTCTAAGTAGCTAGGGTGAGGATCGGACCTGGGGGCCGGGAACCTGTGTGCAAATTTTTTGTTTGTTTGTTTTGTTTTGTTTTGTTTTTGGTGTCTGATACTGGGGATCAACTCCAGGGCCTTTACACTGCGCTAGATCCCCAGCCCATCTTTATTCTTGATTTTTGAGATGGGGGTCTCGGGGGTCTCGCTAAGTCTCTAAATTGCCCAGGCTGGGCTCGAACTTGTGATCTTCCTGCCTCAGCCTCCCGTTGTGTTGGTCTGACAGGCCTTCGCCACCCAGCCTAGCTAGTGAATTTTGTTAGCTGCAGCTCGGAGGATGTCTGTCGCCCCAAAATGCCTATTCCCTCATTGCTAGTACTCTGTACGCGCAGGTGTGCAGGTGTGTGTGACAGAAGGCAGCCACAAGCTGATTCTCCATTAACACCGCTTCAGGTGCTGAGGGGGTGACGGTTGCAGAACGCGACGAAGGCTAGCTTCCACCTCAAACAAACCATGATCTCTGAGTCCCCCTCTTTTGAGGCGGGTGGAGGCAGGTATCTCTGCCCTTCACCGAGCCCAGATACCACCCAGGTCCTCGCAGGCCCCCTTCCCAGGCAGCAGCTACGACAGTCCTCGGGCTACTCTCGCGTCCTGGTCCCACCGTCCCTGGGACATTGAGAAGGACCCTGATTCTGCCTGTCCGACCTGAGAGGGTTGGAGCCAGGCAATCAGAAGCGAGAAATTGTTCTTAAGTTTCAAACCCAGTTCGGCTGAGGCCACAAGACCTGCCTGTGCCGCCACTCGAGTTTGAGGGCGCAGGGATCAGTGTGTACCCAGCCCGGAACATCCCATCCCAGCCCAGACCTGTGGGTGCAAAAAAAAACCGCTTGGAGTCTGTAGATAAGGTTTCCTTAAATACTGCGAGAGAGCCTCGCGACCCCGGACCCCCGCCCTACCCGGAGACCTCGGCCACTATATTCCAGCCTCTCCTGGCTGGCCCGATTTCTCCAGGGCTCTTGTCTTTCTACACTTCTGCTGATTTCCATCAAAATCTCCTTGTCAATTTCAAATACTTTGTGGTTGTTAAAAAAAAAAAATACCCGGCCTGCGGCAGAGATCTGTCATCCCAGCCCTGTCGGGTCAATTTAGGCAGGAGGATCACAAGTTTGAGCCCTGCCTGGGCAATTTGGCGATCTAGCGAGACCCTGTCTCAAAATCAAGATTAAAAAAAAAAAATGGGTTGGGGACGTAGCTCAGTGTGAAGGCCCTGGGCTCGATCTGCAAGACCATAAACAATCAGTCCAACTAACTAGGAACACGCTGCGAGCGATCTCCCGCCAGCAGTAGGGAGGCTCCCTGCGTGCGCTCTCGGAGGTGTGTGCCAGGGCTACGGGTCCAGGCGTACGACGTCCGCGGGCCGTTGTACCGGGCCCGCTCCTGGCGGTTCCCACCTCGGAGGTCACACCGTCGGGTAACGGCTCGGATTCGCGGCAGTACATTTCGGGCCACCTCTGCCACACCCGAGACTAACGCTTCGGTCCCCCTGCCCTGCCCTCTGCCTGAGAAAGGGACGGCTGGCGAGGACGGAGGGGGGCATTTCCTAAAGCTCCAGCGAATGACCACGCATTTTGCAGAAAGGTCGCGCCCGCTTCCCAGCCTCACCTAGTCTGGGCCGCGGCCAAGATCCTCCTCCAGCCATCCCCCTCCCCCAAGGATCCGAAGGGAGAGATGCCAGCGCGGTGGAGTCATGGCTGGCTTGGGCACCATTGGCTCATGCCCGGAACACGCAGCGGCCGGGACGCACATCTGGCGGCGCGCCCCGGCGGCTCGCGTTCCTGATATGGACAGGGAGGGCGGGCGGAGTGCGATCGCGGCGCGCAGAGCCCGCCGCAGGCCCCGCCCCGCGCTTGCGTCACGGCCCCGCCTCCCGCCCCGCCCGCCGGCCCCCCCTCCGCCCTCCCGCCCGCTCCGCCAGAGGCCGGTTCTCCCGGGAAGCTATTAATAGCATTACGTCAGCGCGGACTGGTAACCCAGAGTAAAGGAGCGCGCCTGCCA
>PVKB01003287.1:168271-210999 GCA_004027205.1 Ctenodactylus gundi | reverse complement strand
GGGAGTGGGGCCCAGGGTCTCCTGCATGCTAGGCTAGCACTCTACCACTGAGCTACATCCCAGCCTCATCACCTTATAATCAGGAAAAAACATGAAAAATGCACACATAACTCTCAGCAACTTCTAAATTTACCCCAACCTTGCACTTGAACATCCTGAACCAACCCTTTGGGTTCAGTCTTTAAGGTGTGGTACACCAGATGCCCAGTGAGCCTTCCCGACAGCACTGGGTGGTTATGGCGCAGTTGCTAACTGAGTCATCACTGATACCAAAGCAGCATCGGAAGAGAGCTCTTGGTCCCATGCATCTCGGATGGCAAGCCAGTCAGGTCGGTTTGCTTGAGTAACGTGAGCATTTTCGGATTGCATTGCTGCTTGCGTTTCCTGTATATGATCATACACGTGCGCAGTAATGCATGTGTCTGTGTGTGCATTCATGGAATTGTGTAGTCCAAAGAAAAGTCTTGCAGGGATGAGGGCTGGGGTGCTTCTAGAAGTTAAATGAAGTAGAGATTCTTTTACTCATGAGTCATTGTTTTGCTTTCAAACAGATGTCAACAGTTGCCCAGGGGCCTGGGTGAAATGTTTGTGGTCTTGTGTCAGTTCCTAAGGAGAGCTGTCCACATAATAGAAGTACTTTATTTGTTGTATATACTTCTTTGATGTCTGTCACATTTTTGGTGTTTCCTTTTCTTTTTATCTGGTTTCTCACTGTTGATACTGTCCTGTTCTCATTGTCTCCCAAGAGCAAAAAGGCAACCTCTGCTGAACTCAGCATGGCAGCCAGTAGATTCTTAGAAGCATGTGGGTACTTGATACACTGGTCTTGGGGTACTGCTTTTGATGGCACCGATATCGTGCTAACAGAAGTCCTTAAACGCCTAACCCTAGCTGCCTGTTCATATCACACCTGGAGAGCTCCAGGTGCCTATTGCCCTGGTATAGAATTGCCAGATTTATCAAATAAAAACTCTCAGTGGCACATTTTTTTGTGGTGTAAGCATAACTCAAACATTAGATGGGATATGCTTATACTAAACATTAATTTGTTATTTGTCTGAAATTCAGGTTTTTTTTTTTCTTCTTCTTCTTTTAAACAGGGTCTCATTCTGCAGTCCAGGCTGGTTCTGAACTTACTATATAGCCCAGGCTCATGTTGAACACATGACAATCCTACTGCCTCAGGCTCCCAGCACTAGGATTACAAGTGTGTACCACCACACCTGGCTTATGTGGTGCTGGGGAATTGAACCCAGGGCCTTGCGCTTGCTAGACAAGCACTTTAACCATTGAGCTATTCCTCTAGCCCCTGAAATTTAAATTTCACTAAGCCTCCAGTATTACACCTAGCAAGCCTACCAAACATTCTTCTTTAAGTTTTCCTAAACATTTAGCAGAACATTTGTGATCCCTGCATGCTGGAAGGCTGAGGCAGGAGGATCATGAACTCATGCTCAGCCTAAGCAATGTAGTGGCTGGGCAAGAATCTGTCTCAAAACCAAAAATAATATAAAATAAACATTTTTAAAAGTAACTCAGAGCAAAGGCCCTCAATTCAACCCCTGCCCCCAAAATGACAGAGTGATCATGCAAAATGAGGATATAAAAGAATTGAGAATTTTTTATTAAAACCCCATCATTTTTATTTAGATAGAAAACAAAGAAAATGACAAATTTATATCTGCCTCAACCTTACAGGCGAGGCAAATTTATCTCAGTACACAAACTTTTTGAGTGAATTATTCTCATCTCCTTTTGGGCAAAATAAAGAAGCTTGAATGCCATATGGTTATTTTCTGAGTCACCAAAACTCCCTGTTCTCCCCGCAGTGGCAGCCAGCATCTTCCGTGTTGCTTCCACTGCATGCAGAAATAGAACAGATCAAGGGAAGGCAGAGAGGCGGAGAGCAAGGCACTCGGGGTGAGAAGTCATGTTCACCACTCTTTCCAGCCTTCTGCACTCCTCTCCTCTCTCTGAGGCCCCTCTCAGCCCCCAAGTAGCCAAGCTTAGAGGTTCTTAGGAAGCTGTGTTCAAGTATGCCAAAATGTTAGGACAGAAGAAACCACAAATTTCTTCTACTTAACATTCGCCCGTGGGAAAGAGAAAAGGGAGCAATGCTGGCTGCTGACCCAGGAAGACTGCCAGTAGCACCTATTCATCTAGGGACAGGTAGGAAGTCAACTTGGAGTCTCTGTAGTAGGGAACATCATCACGGCTGACATACAGAAAGCTTGTGCTTAGTTGTTGGATGCTTAAAATACACCCCAGAACTGTTTTCTATGAAGCCTTCTGTCTCTCCTGGCTTGCCTCCCATTCCGTGTCTGTACCTTCAAGTCTCCAAAATCAAGCTGAGATGCTCTCCTTATTGTACCCCAAGCTCCCAGCCCAATACCCGGCACACCGTAGGCATACAAAACTTGTCTTGTGTGTGACCCGAGGGATTGATCCTGGGGCCTCATGCTAAGGAAGTGCTGTGCAACGGAGCTACATTCACAGCCTTTCAAAAAAGTATTTTTTAAATTTTAAGAAAGTCTTGCTTAATTGCTGATGCTGACCTTGAACTTTTGATCTTACTGCCTGGGCCTCCTGAATAGCTGAAACTACAGGTGTGTACCGCCACACCCAGTGCCAAAGCTATTTGCTTTTGAGTAAGCAAATGAAACTTCAGCCACCCATTTAATTAACATTTTTAAATTGGTTTATTTTAAAAACTGGAGACTTATAGGTACAGACCAACAGCAGGGGACTGCAGCCATGCCTTCTTTAAAATATTTTTTTCTAACTGGGCCTGGTGGTACAGGCCTATAATCCCAGCGCTTTGGAAGGCTGAGGCAGGTGAATCACAAATTCAATCCCAGCTTGGGTAATTCAGCAATTTAGCAAGACCCTGCCTCAAATAAACAAAAATGAAGAGGCTAGAGATGTAGCTCAGAAAAAAGGCATGGGATTCAGTCTCCAGGACCACACACACACACACACACACACACACACACACACACAATTAACATTAACTGTATAGTAGAATTTAATTTTCAATTAAAAAGAAATCAATAGTAGTATAAAACCACATGTGTATATTTTGGCTTTCAGGAGGTTACG
The DNA here is from genome assembly GCA_004027205.1 of Ctenodactylus gundi. Lineage (NCBI taxonomy): Eukaryota > Metazoa > Chordata > Mammalia > Rodentia > Ctenodactylidae > Ctenodactylus > Ctenodactylus gundi. Next base: position 207,900 of record PVKB01003287.1, on the reverse strand, counting down.
ATATGTCTGATCATAGCAAAGTTTTGACAGTTCTCATCTTTCACTGAAGCAGTTACTACGTGGACATAAGTCAAGGGTCAAAACAGAAAGGGTCCTCTGCCTTGAGTAGAGTCACAGGCAAGCGGCAGTCCCAGCCTGGTGACCAGATGCTGCTGTTAACTTGGATGGAAACTGTTAACCATATACCACTGCCTCCTCCTGTCCATTTTCTAGCAAAATGTTAAGACTGAAAAAATACAATTAAAGTTTAACTCCCTTCTCTGCTTAATAACAAATGCTGTCTTGTAGTTATTTTCTTCTTGCTGTGACAGGACACCCAACAACCACCGCTTCAGGGAGGAGAGACTTACTTAGCTCACAGTTTCAGAGGGTTTCACACCGTCCACTAATGGGCAGCCAGCAGTGGCGGGAGCACACAGCTGGAGACACTGTAGACAGAAATCCAGTGAAGCAGGAACAAAGGCCGGTCTGGAGACTCAGGCAAGGCGGGAACCTTCCCAGGAAGAAGCTGCAGCAATATTTCTTCTTCCTTCCTTTACTTCGTTCCGGCTGACAGGTGGGGCCCCCATACCCAGGGTGGGGGCTCCTCCCTCACTTCTAGCCCATATGTCAATAACATATACCTGAAAGCTGTGCTGTGGGCAACCCCCAATTTGAACAAGTTGACACAATCCCTGCGGTTTAAGCTCCAAGCATCCACCCCTTACAGCTAGGCCGTACCGCCTGACAGCACACTACGTCCTAATACATGAGGCTTTGGGGGGACACTCCAGATCCAAATCACAGGACTCATCCTGTCTAGCCAGAAACAATCTGCCTGCTTATTTCTCTGCTCTTAAGTTAACTTAGTTACATTCCATTCCTGGATAATTTTACTCAAAACGCTTAGCCAATACAGTACCTGGCACATAAGGCATACTAAAGAATGAGTGTCCACCCATATTTTCAAATCTAGCTTTCAAAATTTGTTTTGAACATTTCTAAAGCGTAAATAATTTTATAATGCTATTCATAAAGCACCTGAGAATGCTAACATTTTACCTATGGAATTACTGCTGTGGATTTGGGTATTTATGACAACTGGGTTCAGGAGAGATGTTGCAACATTTTACTAAAACAAACTTAACTAAAAATTTCTCTTCAGTGATTTTCTAGAGCTCTTGGAACTTAGCCAGTATTTCCACTCAAAAGTCTTGCTTGTTTCACTTAGTATAATGTACTTTTTGTTAAAAAGTTCAGTACATAGATGCAGAGTTAACTGACTGTTATAGGGGCAGGGGTGTGGGGTAAGTGGGAAGATGTAGATCAAAAGGTAAAAATTGAAGTTAGGATGTATAAATCTAGAGATCTAACATACCACCTGAAGGCAGTAGTTGATTGTGTTGTATAGTGGCAATTTGCCAAGAGAGATTGCAGGAGCCCTTATAGCACGCACACGTGTGCACACACACACACTGCACACACATCCCCAGTAACTACAAGAGGTGTGGGCATGCTAATTTGCTTGACTGTAGTATCCATACATCAAGATAAGTAGATCAAAATGCTATGCGTACACGGACACCTTCAATATGTACAACAAAGATATTTTTGATCCTCAGATGATATCTGAAGGATTTCAAAGGATATTTGCAAGTGAGTCAGGAAGAATGGTATTTAAATAGTCCTTTGAGTCTCACTATAAACAAACCAACCACCAGTCTGGGTTTGAGTCCTGGCTTCATTCCTCCTGGCCAGGGGCCTTCAGCAGCACCTCGTCCTCTCAAAGCCTCAGTTTCTTTATCCCTTTATTTTGACAGGATCTTGCCCTGTTGGCCAGGCCTGCCTCAAACTCACAACTCTTCAGCCTCATCCTGAGTCAATTTTTTCTTTAAAATGGGAATAATAATTGTTTTAAAGATAAAACAGATTGAGGACCTGGAGGAATGGCTCAGCGGTTAAAGCGCTTGCCTAGCAAGCACTAAGTCAAGCGCTAAATACCCGAGTTTGATTCCCTAGCACAACATAAGCTGCATGTGGTGGCACATGCCTGTAATCCCAGCACTCAGGAGGCTGAGACAGGAGGATTGTTGTGAGTTCAAGGCCAGCCTGGGCTCCATAGTGAGTTCGGGACCAGCCTGGGCTACAGAATGAGACCCTGTCTCAAAAAATAACAAAAAATCATACAGATTGAAAATTATAATGCATGTGAAATACCTGGTACTTACGTGGTCATTCTCCTGAGCCCTGGGCCTGACCCGACCTCCTTGTAAGGTTCCGAGATCACCTCTGACGGGCTTCCCTGACCTCTTCTCAGCAGCCGGAGTTCTGTCCGTTTGTCTCATGCTTCTTTTACTACAAGCAGTAATTATCACTAGTCTCTGAGCTCTGAGATAGAGCTACTGTATTTGTAGTGTGCAGCAAAGGGCCTGGCACCAACTTCGCACTTGAAGCCTGTCAGATTAATGTGATCTCAAACGTAGCGTCTAGCACCACTCAACATTTTTGCTGAGAAGAATTTAATAGAATAATACTGTTTTGGAAGTTTTAATGAGAATATTAAGAAACCGATAATTATAAGAATCACTAGGCATGTGCTAAAGAAGCTTAACTCTGAGGAATATCGTGGTGTAACTGTTGGCCAGATCCACCGGAATCCTTGTCTTCCCCTTCTTCCTCCTGCTTTCCATCTTCTCACTGTCTCCCTCTTCTCTCTCTCCCTCCCTTCATCCCCCTCTTCTTCTTTTCTCTCAGTTAAATGATGCAAACCAGTATTTCTAGAAGCAGGATGACTGCAAGTTGGAGCCCATCCTGGGCAATTTGACAATTTACTGAAAGCCTGTCTCAAAAACACATACATAAAAAATAAAAACGATAAAGGGCCTAGGGTGTAGATCGTTGCAAAGATCCTGGGTTCAATCCTCAGTGGTTTGGGGGAGGAGGGAAAGAATGACGTCACAAATCATTACTACCTCAGATCCCAGGTTTCCACCTCAAAGCCTTTCTTCAACTCCTGCTCAACCTCATGCATTGATATGAAATAGAAACCAGGGTAGCTGGTCTTCAACACTCAAATGGCTCCCTGACAGAGTCTCTGAGGGACCCTCAGTGGCGAACAAACCTAGAGTGTAAAGTACCACACTCATATTCAAAAGTAGCATGGTGGAGGAAAAAAGACATCGGAGTCACCAGAATGGGATTATAGCATTTTGTCACCATGGGAAAGATAAAAAGTCAATTAACTAGTCTGTGCCCTAATGTCCTCATCTGTAAAGTCTAAACAATATATCTATACTTCCTCTACTTCACAGGCAGTAAAGGGCCCGATGAAGGTACAACATTATGTATGATTCAAGTAAACGATGCTGCCGTACTGAAAAAGAAATGCTATGTCTGCTTTAGCGACCGAAAAGAGAAAGAAAAAGGACAGTCCCCCTTGAGAGCAATGGTTAGACACAGTGACCATGGTTTCCAAACCTAAATCAGGACATATCTTTTTGGCATATGATCTGACACATGGTTTGACCACATGACAAAATATTTGAAATAAAAAATCGTCCTGAAGAAAATCCAGGACATGCGGTTGCTATGGCAATGAGGAGCCATAGGGAGGCTGTGGGCAGTGAAAAGACAGGGTCGAATTGGCAAGCACAGAAAACTATTTTGCCAGCGATGTGTAGGACAGTTTGGAATCAGTCGATGTGTCAAACCAGGAAGGCAAGAAGACGGAAATTTTACTGATCCAAGTGAAAAGGGAAAGTAGCGATCCTGAATCATTCTCACTTTGGAAAATTCTCCCTATCTACTCCAGAAAATACGAAGTGTTCCACAGGAACATGGGGCAGGTAGAGGGACTGAGACAAGAATTGGGCCAGAGAGGACTCAACAGCCATAGCAGTCCTGTATGTAGGCGCCACATCCCAAGGACATGGCTGCACTATGGCTCCATCTTCCAGAACCCAGGAGCCTCCCTAGGATGCCTTTGTGTGGACCTTGCTCCAGTTCTGTGGGCACGGAAGGGCTACAGGGCTCCAAATTCTGCCCAGCCTGGGTTGCCTTCTGCCTCTTGCTGGCTCCACTCACAACTAAAGCAGCCCCTCCCCTGTGCAATTGCTCAGTTGTTTGTGATTTCCAGCTCCATCGGCGCTCTTACCCACACAACCCGGGTGTCCGTCCTGTAAATTCTACCGCTGACTTTTAGAACAGAAATAGATTTTTCAAAATCACCAGTCAAAAGTAAGGTGTCGTTCATGTAAAGATACAATATTGGCAGGACTCAGAAGAGGCAGGCTTCTAAAAAGTTGAATCTCGTACCATCCTTCACAGATTCTTACTAAGGTTAATAAATCGCATACTGCTGAGGAACAAGTGCTCACCCCCCCACCCCCCACCCCGCCTGTCCAGCGCTCTTATTTCTTTCCAGCCCTTCGAGACCCCAAGACATCCAAATTCCACCCCGCGCCCATCGCATGCTCTTGGGTTGGCATGTTTGCAAATTGCATGCGGCGAGATTCTTCCATTCCGACAGCCCTGTCTCAGATTCCCCAGCGTCGCGGCCAAACTAGTATTGCCGGCACATTTTCTTCATCTTTTCATGGAGTTCGGCGTGGCAGCAGCACATTCCTCAGCTCAGGCTCAAGTCGGCATGGTAACTAGTTAGGGGCTGCGGGCTGCCTTTCTGGCGTACTCCGCTCCCTTTCTTTCCTTTTTTTTTTTTTTTTTTTGAGGAGGAGGAGGAGGAGGAGGGGAGGCGGTGAGGGGTGAGGAAGGGATCTCGGCGGAGGAAGTAGTGAAAAGGGGGATGGAGAAAGAATTGATTGGGTTGGGCCGGGAGGGGGGGATGGGCAGAAGACTGACTAAACGCGCTTTTTAAAAAGAGTTATCTGGTCCACCCGTAGTGTTGGTGCTAAATTGCCCGGGCAGAAGCAAAGTCCTAATTGGGGTGGAGGGGCAGTGACAAAGCGATGCTTGTTCCAGCCTGGAATCTGCACTGTTGACCGTGCAGGTAGCTCCGGGCGGTGGGAGTGATGGCTGTGTTGACTTTGTGTAATTGCAGGGGAGGAGTGATGTTAGCTGTGACGGGCGGTGTTCACCCGGTGGGGTTGTGCGCGACAACCGGCAGAACCGCGCGGGCGACAGAAAGGGCCTGACAAAGCTCTTGGCATATTATTAAAAACCTGGCAAAATGTTCATCTCTTGACAAAAATGTACTGAGACTAGTAATGCATAACTTTATCCCACGTTGGATTTTAAAATGGCTAATGCCAAGTTGTCTGTCAAAATTAATAGGGCATTGCTTCTTACAGAACAAAAAAAAAAATTCTCCTACATTTTATTCATTTATTCATTGCGAAACATCATGTATCTGCTAAAAATTTCATTTAGGAAAAAGGTTGGAAGGTGGTTTAATCTTGATTTTCAGCGGCTGTGAATTACATGCTACTTTTTCTCGTGTTTGTGATAATCAAAATAAACTTCATTAAAATGAAAAGCACTTTCTTCTTGGAGAATAGATTAAAACTTTGCATCTAAGCTTATTGGAGAGCCATTAAACTTGCAATAATTGATTATCTCTCTTATGAGTTTTGAGATTCTTTAACTTTCTTTGTAACGAGAATACGTTGAATGGCTAATTGACTGTTGAGTAGATTCCCTGGACTGTCATAGGAATTAATCAATACATTGAGTATTTGACTCTTCTACTTTGCTATTTCGTCTGTTAATTTAATTCTTTCTCCTTTTTAACTTTCTAGGAAGTCTTTGTGGACACTACTCTATACAAACTCCTTTTTATTCTAAGTTTTACACACACAGGGCAACTCACTGTTCTAGAATCTGAGTGCATTTTGTGTGTAATCAGACCTTTAAAAGGAAGTGTAAATAATACTTACCTTGTCATATGCATATGGTGTGTGTAGGTAGCTTTTTCTCTCTGTATTGTCTACCTTCCAAAGCTTGTAATTAAATGGAAATTGTAAACGGTTCACTGGGGGTGGGGGGGGGAATGTTTAAATAAAAACCCCTTGTAATATATTTTAATGTCTGCTGTGTTTTATGGAGCAACAATTTTCTATTTTTGTTTGGAACTTTTGTGATTTTTTTTCCCTGAGAAAATCCTGAAATGGCATTTCCTTCAAAAATTCACTTCTGTAATTGTGATACTTTAAAAAGCCCTTCAATCAAAAAGGAAAAAGTCAGTGGGGCTGGTGGGGAAACTTTGCGCTTAACCACTAATGAATCATTTGGTTTGGTAATTTTCCCCCTTCTTTTAATTCTTGAAGCCCCTACCCTCTACTGGAGTCTGTGAGCTCTACTTGCAAACGAAGACACCTGAGGCACCAGCCCTGCTCCTCTCCCAGGTATAAGGCAAGTGTTTCTTAGCTCTGACAGAAAACCAGAGATGGGCCGGTTCCCCACTGCTGATGTTTGCTCACTGCGAACATTCGGTTCACTTGGGTTGGCTCATTATTTCAGCTGGGAAAGTTGCTATATGAATTAATAGCAGATTTCTCAGCTGAAAATAAATGTTTACCAGTTTAGGGGGTTGGGTTTTTGGCAAAGAACTGGCTTTTTGTCTAACAGCTCCTTTTTTTTTTTTTTTTTTTTTTTTGGCGTGCACATCCCTGAGGTGTGTAATTAAAGTAAGGGAATTTGCACATAGTGCTTTAGGGCTTTAATGAATAGAAAACACAGGCCATTTCAGCAATTTGGTGCCTAATGTCAGAGTGTGCGTTTCCTGTGCGAGGTATCACAATAATAGGGCTCTGTGATAATAAAGGCGCCTGCAATCCCATGCAAAGAAAAGGAAAAGTGACAGCATTTGTTCCTAAATTCCAATACAAAATACATGAAAAAGAGCAATTTACATTTAAAACAGACAGACTTTGAACTTGAACATACTCTCAGAATTAATGGCTATTAAATCAGCCCCACTTTGTTGAATATTGAAATTCCCTTCAGGACAAAGATCTTGGCTGTTGATATCAGGTTACATTGCAAAATTGAATGTACAATATCAAATGGTTCTAATCATAACCATTCTACGTTTGCTGTTGAAATTCTTGAACAGCTCAAAACCTGGGAAGGTATTTTAAACCTCAGGAACTTTGAAAGAGGAGCAAAAAGGACAATTACCATTTATCAATCACCTGATATGTGCCAGGCACTATCACATCATTAATATTTTACAAAGTATCTAGCATGATAAACATGCAAAAACTATTACTCTTGGGCTGGAGGAACAGCTCAGTGGTTAAAGCGCTTGCTTAGCAAGCACTAAATCAAGTGCTAAATACCCGAGTTTGATTCTCCATTACCACATAAACTGGGCGTGGTGGAACGAGCCTGTAATCCCAGCACTTGGGAGGCTGAGGCAGGAGGATTGCCCTGAGTCCAAGGCCAGCCTGGGCTCCATAGTGAGTTCAGGACCAGCGTGGACTACAGAGCGAGACCCTGTCTCAAAAAAAAAAAAAAAAAAAAAAACTATTAGTCTTCTTATATTTGTGTTAAAAAATAAAGTCTGAAAAAATTAGCCTACCAAAAACATACTATTAAAAGTCAAAATCGTAGATATGAGAGAAGACAAAACCCAGCAGGAAGTGCTCAGTATGAATCTGATATATAGTGTTATTCCTATTGAATTCCGTGGTGTAAGTTCCTTTCCACATAGTTCACTGCTATTACTTTTATTTCTCTTGTATAGAAGTTATTGCAAGCATGGCACTACACACTACATTTTATTTATTTACTGAAATAATGGTGGCTCCCACCTATAATCCCCATATTCTGGGAGACTGAGAAAGGAGGATCACAAGTCAAGTTCAAGCCCAGCCTGGGCAACCTAGTGACTTAATAACATCTTGTGTCAAAATAAGAAAGGACTGAGCAGGTAACTCAATGCCAAAAGTGAGGAACAAAAACATGTCCTCTTCATCCCCAGTCCTCAATCTCTCAATCTTTCTTACGAATAAAGTTTTTCCCTGTGGTAGAACTGACAATTGAACTCAAGGCCGTCACATTGAGCTGCATTCCCAATCCACTTCTTATTTTCTGTTTTGAGACAGGGTCTCAATGAGTTAAGTTGCCCAGTCTGGGCTGGAACTTGCCGTTCTCCAGCCTCAGCCTCCCAGCATGCTGGGATTACAAGCAGGCTTCATCTTGTTTTATTGTTCAGTACTAGGAAACAAACCCAGGGCTTCCTGCATCCTAGACAAGAGTGTTACCACTGAGCCCCCTGTAGCCTGATAAAGTTTATATTCAATTAAACAAAATTTTTTTGTTTCATTCTATGCACCATAGTGCACAAAGTAGCAAGTTTGTGCTAAGAACTGCTTCCGGGGTCCTGCGGAAGACGTCTCAGTTCCAGCTCTTCGAAGCAGAACAAGAGCAACAGTTTAACTTAATACAGGACAAACCAAAACAGGTTTCCAAAGGAAACCTGGAAGATGGTGATGCTTTGATCACAGTCAGAGGCCGAAATAGAGTAACCCAGGCTTTACCACACTGAAAATATTGGCATGGAAGATCTCAAAGACTCATTTTTAAATTCTTTTGCTTTTAAAACGTGGGTCTCACTATGCTGCCCAGGCTCAGGCTTCTGAGTAGCTGGGACTACAGGATTAAACCATCACACCTATCTCCTAAAGAAGCCAATGTCTACACCACCAAGGATCCTTTGACTAGGACCAGGGAGCAGGGAACAAGAAGCAGACTTCATTCATAAACATGAGAATATCCACAGGATAAGTTTCAGGTAACTACTTACCACTTGGTCGCTATGCAAAGACACCTGTCAAGGCTTTTGGAGCTGTAGTCCCCAAGGAAGTGATTGCCAACTTCTTACCCTGTATTTTCCACGGTGATGTTTCACAGCACTACATATACGCTAAATCCTCAAGTTAAACTTGCCTTTAAAAGGCTTTCCTTCTCGTCTTTTCCTCTCCTGACTTTTCACCTCATCATGGCTTTTCTCCAAAAACTTTGAAGAGTCATTAAAATCCTATATAGCTGGGCCTGGGGCAGTATTCTAATTCCTACCAAGGAAGAAAATGCAGACATACTCTATGTGTGTATGTGTGTGTTTGTATGAATGTGTTGTTATCTCTGTCAAAATCGTACAGAAATTTTTGAGCTTTTTAAGGTGACACATAAGTTTTAAAAATATGAGTTACAACATTGAAATTTAAGAGAAATGCAGCCTTTGAGAGAAGATAATGTGGATATGTAATGGTTTACAATTATAAAAGAGGCTTTTCTCCCATTTTATGTCATGTTTCCAACTATACAAAACATACTCGCATTATTATATGTATAATCATTAGCTTCAAAATAATTTAATATAGGTACGTAAAAACACAGAATGAAAGCATGCAGGAGAGTTTTTATGTTGTGGTTCCTTTATCCTTCTAAGAACAGGGCTTGGTTAACACTCTGTGTGTGTTTGTTGTTGTTGTTGAATAAGGTAGGAATGTCTAGCCACCTAAAGGCCCCAGGAGTGTTTTTGTGCCACCGTTCAGATAAGAACAACGATGCTTTTTCTCCTAGCTGAGCACATTTCCCAACTTACTATGCATCATCCACCAAACAGTAAAATATATAGTGCTAGATCCGCCATGAAGAACTAGCTACCACTTAAAACAGCATTTTACTATGTTTATGTTATTACTTGTAAGTGCCCTCAGGTTTGAAGTCTAATTAAATCCGCTCTCAGCATTTGGGTGCAGAGTTTTGGACCCCGCTCCTTTAGAATGCTCTAATAGCTTGATGGTCTTGTCAGCGTTCTCAATACTTCTAAGCAGAGTCTCTAATCTTCTCTTAATTTTCTTCTGATCTTCAAGAGCACAGCCGATTACTATGGACTGAAACTTCTGATCAACTGGCCCAGGTGGCACCTCAGACAGACATGCACCACGGAGTGATATTAAATGACTTCTGGCATTTCCCAGATCATCCAGAAATTTGTCAACCACCGCATCTATAATCCTTGTGGCATGCTTTAAGAATTCTTGCTGCTGGGGGTTTCTCATCGCTTCTACTGAAACTTCAACCGTGAGGGTTCGTCCCATCAAACGGTTTGCAGTTAGATTTAATTCTTCTCTTTCTTCTTCACTGACGTGGCCCATGTCGCGGCTGCTCTGGGCACGGTGGATCATTTCCAGAAGGATTCCTTTCTCTTGCTCAAGAGCAGTTGCTGCATCTCTCAGGGCTTCAACCCTGAGCTCCAGCTGGTCCAGGCTCTCCAGGAGGCGGCTAGAGCTGTCAGCCATGGAGGAGGAGTGGAAAGTGGTGGAGGAGGAGTGGAAAGTGGCGGAACCGACCCTTGTTGGCTTGGGTGTTGGCCTTCACCTACAGAGATTTGACCTTCAAGATTTTGAGAGATTTATTAGTATGAAAGCCACAGATGCTGTCTGGTACACACGTCTTTATTCCACTGGGACTTAGAATCCTTACAAGAAGGATCCCAGGACACTCTCCTCACCTCCCCTGACCCCTTACGTTCTCACATTCCCCAGCTCCTTATGCTGCTACAATTCCATGACCCATTAGTGATATTCTCCTGCAGCCGCCTCAACTGCCTGGCTCCATGTCCCTGAATTGTACTGCCCAATGACCACTGTCGTTGATCAAGTTACACCCAACGTTTCACATCCCTGCAACTAAATATGCTGAAGAGGAGCGCCGTGCCCGCTGGCCTCATGCTAAATCACCATTCGCTGTCAATCCCATGGGCCATTCGTGTTAGCCAGCTCCCACAAATGGCCTTACTGCATCCTGCTCCATCCTCCTCGACAATTCTTTTATTCCTTCTCTCTGCAAACTCCCACAGCCTGCTCGCTTTTCATCTTCCACTCCGTTCCTGTTTCACCAAAACAACAGCGGTACCCACCAAGCCTGCGTGTTCCACCTGCTCTTCCCACAGCCGCCAGGGTCGGCACGTCCTGCTTCACCCTTCCTTCTATGACTTGTGTGTATGAGCGTGGTGTTGGGGATCAAGCTCTAGATTCTTACATCGAGCTTTATCTCCAGCCCATTTTTACTTTTGTTTTGAGACAGAGTCTCACCGAGTTGCTAAATTTCCCAGGCTGGGCTCAAACTTATGATTCTCCCACCTTAGCCTCCTAGAGGGCTGGGATTAGAAGCCAGTGTCCTGGGCCCAGCCCCTTCTGTAGCTTTGAATGGATTACTGGAGCTCAGCCAAGGCCCTACTCGCGCACTAGATTCCTCCCCTGTCCTGCATCTCCAGTTTTCCTTTTGCTGAGCCATTGCTATACCATACGACTTCGCTTATTGAGTATTAAGAAGGTCAGGCATGATGGTGCTGGCCTGTAAACTCAGCACTCTGAGAGGTAGAGGCAGGGGGATCTCAACTTCATACCTAACCTGGGCAACTTAATGACTTAATGAGATCCTGTCTCAAAAAATAAAAAAGAGCTGGGATGTGGTTCAGTGCGCAGGCCCTGGGCTCAACTCCCAGCACTGCAAACATAAACAAACAACAACAAAAACTGTCTTAAGGACACTAAAGACCTACACCAAGGACCTCACATCGGCAAATGCCTTGGTCCCTTCTGATCCTCCATCCTGCTTGTTTTTTCAACATTTCACAGAGCTGCACACTCTTCTCCCCCTGCCCCAAATACATTTCAGCTTTCCCTCCCAGTGCCACGCTCTACTGAATTTCTTGCTATGGCTTAGAGTATTTTGTTGTCATCATCCAGCTAGTGCCTCTTCATGCTCCTGCCTCTAAGAGCTGGGGCGCCCCAGGGCTGAGGGTTCAGACCTCTTCTTTTCTCTAACTACACTGGTTTCCTGGAGGATCTTGTCAATCACATGGCCTTAAATACCATCTCAGACTGACATCTCCAATCTCCCCTGCTCCTACGTTGAGTTCCTATTGTGAAACCAAAATCTAAGCTCCCTCTTGTTTCCCGGTCATGTTAAATGCATTCGTCTCTTATTTCCCTGTTTAGTCTTACATTCTTTTACTGCTAACTCTTTGGACTTTCTTATTGGTTCCCATCCAGACACACCTGAAGCAGGGATCCTAATATTGCCTACTCACCTAGGTTTCTGAATACAATATGGGGCTTGAGGAGGACGAGGAAGGACAAAAAAAAAAAAAAAAAAGACGGCAAGAAAGACTTGTGGCTACTGTGTTCAGTCCCAGTAAGACTGAGTGCTGTGGGCTCTCTATTGTCACCTTTGGGAAGAAGGGAGCAGGCTTCTCCCTCACTCCCACAGCCAACTATGGGCCAAGTCACTATGTTAGTGAATTCACTAAGGTTTAGACAAGGCCTGAGTCTTAGTATTGCAAGACAGAAATGTCATAGTTTTAAAGAGCAAGTCAATCTTCTAAGGGCAAACTACTTTACATACCTCATCGGTCTGATATATCAAATCAGACTACAGTTTTATTAGCTTGTAAGAACTAAATGTTGCACAAACTCAAATACGCAAACCTCCACCAGAACACACTTTGTCCTTACAGTTAAGAATTTTGAGGGGCTGAAAGAATGGCACAATGGTTAAAACTTTTGGCTACGTTCTATTCCCCAGTACCACATAAAAAAGCTAGGCATTGTGGAGCATGCCTGTAATCCGAGCACTCAGGAGGTTGAGGCAGGAGGATTGCTATGAGTTCAAGGCCAGCCTGGGCTACATAGTGAGTTCAGGAGCAGCCTGGGCTACAGGGTAAGACCCCATATCACACACACACACACACACACACACACACACACACACACACACACACAACACACACACACACACAAAAGAATTTTGAAAAGTTCCATCATGCTCAAAAGCTGATCATGATGGATGATGCTTTTGGTTCTGGACCTTGCTTTGTAGCTATACTGGCCTTGAGCTTGCTTTCCTCCTGCCTCAGTCTCCTAAGTGCTGGAATTACATATATATATATATATATATATATATATATATATATATATATATACATATATACATGTATACATATATATATATAGAAAGAGAGAGAGAGCAAGAAATGTCCATTTTACCAAACAAAATCTCATCTGATCTGTGCATTCTGTCTTTCTCAACAGACGCATACAAGAAGCAAATTATAATCAAGTCCTAAAAAAAATGGTAGCTAAGTGAATCTTTCTCCATACTACAGCCAGAGTGATTTTCTCTGAATGCATACATCTGAGCAGGTCACTCCTTTAAAACTGTCCTTTGGTCTGGAATGACAGAATCCTTAACCTGCCAGCCCTATTTCAGCCTCTGCCTTCAGTATAAAAAAACTGATAAGTCTGTGAGCTCAGATTATAATTCCATGGTACAAAACTCCCAATTCTCTGCCTCCCCCCTCAGATGACTTATTTGCTTTCATTTGCCATAAGTTTCTCTTTGGTAAAAACAGAACAGAGATATTACTTACATGATTGTAATGAAAATTCAGAGAGTAACCTGCTCTCGACAGTAAGTGCTGTCTATTATGCCAAAGCACTGCAGGGCCAGCCACGTTATCCAGGGCCATTCCCTAAATGTGCTGTAGACCAGGACCCTTCTGGCTCAGCACCCCAAGCCCACACTACCCAGTGGAAGTGCTGTCCTCCCTCCCATCTGCTTCCATTGTTTTTCCCTCTGAAGGAGGGCGACTTCTCAGGCAGTCTTTCGCAGCCCATGGTCCAAAGTCTCTGCCATGCTGGTGAGCTCTCATTCCACTGTACCTGGCTCAAGTCAGGTTCCTGCTTGGGGTGTGGAAGAGTTATCTTCCTTCTGGGTGGTTCCTCCCACAGTCTGGAATACACCTATAGCCACCCTGCCCTAGGGTGTTAAAATAAATGCATACTGGTTGCTTGACCCACTCTGGAAAGTCCAGGCCAGGTCTGATCACACAAGGGGCATCATCTGGAGCAACTCTGGCCAGGGGAATTCTCTATTCTCAATTTCCCAGGGTTAATCAACTCCCTTTTCATTAACATATTCTTTCTTTGCAGGTTTTAATGTATTTGATTGGATACCTTAGGACCGTAGGGAAACTTGGTAAAAACTCTGTTTCAGTATAATTTGTTGTTATGGCTTGGAACCGAATATCTCCTAAATGTGTCATGGGTATTGTAGGGTTCCTATGTGCTGTTAAGGAGTGGGGCCAGTCAAGAGGAGTGGATTGCAGACCCGTGGTGGATTGGAGCCATGTAATATATTATTGGCATGTGGCACATAAGTAGCAATTTGGCATATTACTGGACATGTGCCCTGGAAGGGCAGATCACTGGGGCTTGACCCAGAAAGGGAGGATTACTGGGACCAGATCTGGAAGGGTATGTGCTAGCTCCACTCTTCCTCTCTACCTTGGCTTTCTGTCCACCATGCTGTGAATACGTCATCTTCTACCAGGCCTCTGCTATGTGCTTCCACCATTGACAGCTCCCTATGAATGGACTAGACCTTCTGGAACTGTAAGCTAAAATAAATCTCTCCTCCCTTAAGTTACGGGTGTCAGGGATTCTGTCCTTGCAATGAATGAGTAGCTAAGACATTTGTTTTTAAAGTTTTATTCTCTGTGAGCACCCTATTTCTCTCTGTTTCAGTTTGGTGTGGGTGGGGTACATGAAGGTAGTCTCATTTCATCTCTGTTTTGGCCACACACCTGGCAGGATGCTATCAGCCAGTAAAGCCACACTGGTGTTCTCTATTTAGGTAACTGCTGTTCTTCCTATGTGAACGCTCCATTTTCTACACTGAGCTCCTTCAACTTCTCTTACTAAGCTCAGTCCCCCCAGTACCACCGTACCAGGCTATTCATTCTCCTCTCTGGTCCTGAGTCAGATTCAGCAGATGCCATCTATGAGAAAAACAACAGCTAGCCACCCCACCCCACTGAATTAATGGAAACCGAAGGTCGCGGTGTTTTTCAAAAAGCGAAGAACACAGCACTGCCCTGGGAATAACTGATTCTGTCTTAATTGGAAAATTAAAACTAGGTACAAGGGTGAGTATAATAAACACAGAAAATTCATGTAACCACCACGTGTTCACACTGCCTGATGAGGTCCTCCAATCAAGACCAGTCAAAGTGACTGTAGTTGCATAGATTCCGGCCACCTCTTGTAAAACCCCCATCAAAATGATTCAGTCCTGTGTCAGCAAAAAGAATTGGCCTACAGCATGCATCCCAAAACCCTCGACATATGAAAAGCCTTGTTCTGGGCTTTCATGCTATTTCCACAATTCTGAAATACAGTTTAGGCCAGAGATAGGTGTGGAAATGCCACAAGAAAAGAGCTGGTCCAACTAATGCTGAATGTAGCAGAAGGTTAGAAAGAACACAAAACCCAGGTTGAAGAAAGCCTCTCCCTGGGGTATTTCTCATCCTTTATTTTTACCCCAGATCCAAGACTTGTGGTTAATTCAGATAAGCACTTGACCTTTGTGGGTGATTATCCAAAGTCAACCTTCCCGTGTCTGAGGGTCACCTGTAACTCATTAATCTCAGTCCATTATTGTTTTGCTGGGATGTCTGTTCCATTTAAGATATAAAACTCCTAGACAGATAACATGGTAGGTTAATGCACTCACCTTTCATTTCTTGATTGCTGGGTTCAAACTGAACTCAGTTCTGTTATGAGTATGGATTATGTTTTGATATGTTCCCTGTCCCCAGGAGCCATTTGTCTATAGGTCTTCAAATCCCAAAAAGGATGCTGCAGGCATCAGCATCCTCGTCAGGGCCCTATACAGGAGGTTCCAGGGAATAGAAAGGCCCAGAGGTTACTGGGTCAGGACTGGAAAGGAAAGGACTATTTAGGGAATCTTGCTGATTGCGTGCTTCGGAGGGTGCTATCTGCAAGGCCACTCTCAACCCTTCAGATGGGAACAAGGCCATTGTCACTTTTCAAAAAATAACAAATTGCTTTATATCATATCTAGTATGGTTGTACTGTCATTCTCTACAGCAAAAAAAAAAAAGCGCTAGCAGGCAGTCAAGCAGAAAGGGCACAAACTCTTCGCAGTTTTAACATCATCTTTTTCAAGCAGTCTTGTGTCTAGGCTTGAGCTTCCTGCTCTTTCTTTAGAAAATACAAATCTACACCATCACCAGTGACAGAACTGGAGACGCCAACGTGGAGGAAAGTGACAACCAGGCTTTTGACTATCTGCTAGGCAGGGCAGCCTGGTGAGTGGTGTACTTGCTCTGCCATCAGGCTGCCAAGGACAGAATTCTGGGCCCTCCCCTTAAAGCTTTATCCACTTCCGGCCTCAGTTTCCTCAGCTGTAAGATGGAATAAGAGCACCTGCGATGACGGGGGGTTGTCACAGGACTGGACAGAGATGGGTACGTAAAGCCCTGCGAGCAGCACTGGTCTGCCAGGAGCTCACTGGGTACACTTACTCCTTTCTATTGAATCCCTCTGACTCATTCTATGGAAACTCAAGGGCTTTGCTCTTTGTTTTACTTTTCAACCTGTGCCTTCTTCAACCGCCCGACCAGCAACTGAACCCTGAATGAGAGCTGCTTGCTTTTCCTCCTGGCCCAGGACACGCCTTCCCACACCCGCTGCAACTTCCAGCCCCATGAATCCCAACCAGTAAGGGAGTAAGTAGTAGCCTGCACCAGGGCGGCGCTGTCCCCATAGCCTCGCTCAATGTCTACTCCTGCTGCTGGCCTCAGGTACCCTCAGGGTTAACAAAGGAAAAACAGGCACACAGCCTGTCACTTAGTGAGAAATGGAAACTCACAGTGTGGGGTCACAGGGCATGTTCCTCAGCACCTTAGCGGCTGCCTGGAGCCCTTCACTGAGTTGGGCGAGTCTCAGAACTGTGTATACAAGTCTCACAAGTTCCGGCACTCCAAAGACACGCAAGAGGATGTGCTGGTAGGCAGAGGCTCTGAGCTCCCCTTGCACAAAGTAAGACAGGCCGACACCTCTTCCTGACGATGTGCCAGGTGCCTCAGCCACCAGCATTCTGAAGTCACACCAGAGGGGAGCCTGGCATTTGCCAGCTTGGTTTTCTTTCATTTAAGAAAATACAACCTGAGAAAGACACTGCCACACGCAGGTGGGATCCGCTGTTACCTGCCCTTTGGGAAAGCTGGAGGGAGTTGGTACCTACCACAGTCCCAATCCCCACAGCAGCGGTGGCTCAGGACTCCCAGTAGGGGAAAGTGTGGCAATCTGGAGAAAAAACAAGCTTTCCCCCAAAACTGTGTTTACACAAAACACAGGCTATTGTTTGGAGCACACGTTTACCTGGGGTGAATGTGTAGGGTCAAGGTAGATTTTCAAGAGAAGGATTCCTGTCCCCCCAAATAAAACTACCTCTATTCTAAAGTCACAATTCCCAATTCTCTTTCCTATGTGCTTTCAGGAGATCTTACTACATGTGTAAGGTAATATCTTCCACAGAGACAATGTGTTAGGATCGTGTTGTCAGTGGAGAAGGGAACAGGAGCATGTACTTGCCTGGAAAGGTGTGTGGGAAAACAGGTACTCAAAATACCTGCTGAACAAATGTTTAATGTTATTAGAATCTATTGAGGCTTTTTTTCAAGCATGCTGGGAAAGAAGCTGCCAAAAGAATAACTAGTTGGAGCTGAGCTGAGAAATATTACAGTGATTAAAGCACTTGCCTAGCAAGCACAAGGCCCTGAGTTCAACTCCTCAGTGCAATATAAACCAGACATGGTGGGGCAGCGCCTGTGATCTCAGCACTTGGGAGGCTGAGTGAGGCAGGAGGATTGCTGAGTATGAGGCCAGCCTGGGCTCCATAGTGAGTTCAGGACCAGCGTGAACAACACAGCAAGACACTGTCTCAAAAAATAAATTTAAAAAATTTAAAGGAATAATTGATTTTTACTTTCAGGATTTAAGTTTATCATTAGTATAATATATATTAATATCTAGAATGACTCCCAAATTGAAGCAATAAAATAATCTTTGTATAGAACACAGAAATGGTTTCACAGTATGCAGCAACACTCATCTTTCCAGTGTCTGTCTCATCTACCCCTTTAAGAATAGAACGCAAGTTGGACGTGGTGGCACATACCTGCAATCGCAGCACTAGGAAGGCTGAGGCAGGAGGGTTCCCATGAGTTCATGACCAGCATAAGCTATGTAGTGATTTTAAAACTAGCCTGGACTATAGAGTGAGACCCTACCTCAACAAGAAAGAAAGAAAGAAAGAGAGAAAGAAAGAGAGAGAGAAAGAAAGAAAGAAAGAAAGAAAGAAGAAAGGAAGGAGGGAGGGAAGGAAGGAAGAAAGAAAGAAAGAAAGAAAGAAAGAAAGAAAGAAAGAAAGAAAGAAAAAGAAAATAGAATACAAAGCCTTGAGCCTCATATTCAATATTGGGGGTGGGTACATGAACCAAATTGGGTACGTGGCTTCTCAGGTAAAAATTACACTGCCCAACTCCTTCATTTCCAACTTCACAGCTGGCACTGTGACACTAAGTTCAGGCCAACAGAATGTGAATGGAAGTAATGTATACACCTTTCAGGTTATACCCTTAAAGGAAAAGAGCATGCTCTTTGTCTGTTCTCTCCTTCCCACTGGCCGGGGTGCAGATGGGACAGCAGGTGTCGCACACCCATGCTAGACTCTGAGTTGAAAGTGTGGATCCAGGATGGAGGGTAAGAGCAGAGGGAAGCAGCACGTGCTTTCACGAACTCCTGGAGAGCGTGAACTGTCTTTAAACCAATGTGCCTTTGAAGGCTTCCTTCTCCTGAACTTTCTCTTCCTCCATTATTTAAGCCCGAATTTTAACAAATATTAACACCATGCTACCTTGGGAAGGAAGGCTGAAAGGAGAGAGCTACTCATTTGAAGCAAAAAAAAAAAAAAAAAATTGCTGAGATGTTAATTATTGAGAATGATTATAATGAATTATAATAAATTATTGAGGTACAAATTTGTTCTCTACTTTTCCTTCTCCTGGTTCAAGTATTTCAGTATGAGAAGGTTCATGCGGCTGCTGAGTCATGAAAGATACACTGGTTCTAGCCTAAAAAAACTGGTTAGTAGACAACGATGCTACAGTGTGGGCCAAATCCAGCCTATTACATTTCATTGGTTTCTTCTGTTTCTTTCTTTCTTTTTTGGTGACCTGCGGGCTAGAATGATTTTTCTCACTTTCAAATACTATAAATGAAGAAAAGAAGACTCCTTAAGGGTATGCAAAAATTATACAAAATTCAAATTTCACTTTCCAGAAACATATTGGAAAAGTCAGTTTTATTCATTTAAATACTATTCATGGCTGCTGTCAAGCAAAGTGGAAGAGGTAGAACAGACTCAGTCGGAGTCCCAGTCTGAAGCAGTTCCTTTTGTTTAGAAGTTTGCCGATCTCCATCCAGCTGCTCTGTTCCGGTGGAAGTTAGATACAACCTACTTGCATCCTTTCCCTTTGCTTTGAAGTTTAAGGCTCGGGTATCACATTTGTGTATCTAGGATTTTTCTCGAACAGCTTGATTTTATTCAGGAAGAATATTTGATTAATTGATAAAGAATTTGGAAGATAACAGTGGCTAGATTGCATTGTGAGTGTTTCTGGGAACAGCATTTCTGGGATGGCGACGCGTTTTCAGTCCCATGGTTAGCTTCGCTCCATGTGGCAATAGCTAGGAGCAAGACCTGCCGCTAGCTTCTGCCTGTACAATGCCCCTTCTGCCTCTCTCCTTTCACTCTCATGGCTTTGATACAAGTGCAATTCCTTCATCTTTCTAGACCAATCTTGTGCTCTCATTTTCATGCTGGTCTTCCTGCCTTCAGTCTCTTTCCCTTCTAGCCATCCTTTGTCATAAAATGATGCTCTTTCAAAAAAAAAAAAGACATAGTGGATTCCAGTATTTAATTACATAACCACAACTCCCCTATTAAAAGAAAAAGTCACCCTTTTCATTCTTACAGAGTAAATTCCAGACTCCTTACATTGGCACTGACGATTCTTCACGTGATCTCTTTACCCAACTTCCCAACACTGTGTCCAACGGTGTCATCAGCCCTCTCCTGGATAATGCTGTTGCACAAGCTCTGCTATCTGGTCTCCTACCTGTGCTTCTGTTCCCACCACAATCTCTCACCTCCAAATCTAATCCTTTCCTTACCCTATATGTTCTAATGCTATTACATTTTATATCTAATATTAATGCTAACAAGTTCATGAAGGTTTCTCTGACACTTCTATCCCAGCTCTAAACCATTTTATCGCTACCTATGGCTTCTTTTTTTTTCTCTCACTTGGTGTCATTGACTTACCATTCTTCTAGTGTGATTTTGATTCTTATTAAGTACACAGATTTTGCTTTGGGGATGCAATCGGTCTTGGGTGTAGTCATCGCCTTCTCCCCCTTCACGTCCTTCACCTCTTCCTTTCTTTCTGGCAGTGCTGGGGATTAAGCTCCAGGCCCCCTACTTGCTAGGCAAATGCTGTACCCTTGAGCTATATCTCTAGCTCTAGTCTTGGGGATGCATGCTATCTTGTTGAAACTGTGATTCAAAATGCCGCTTCTTAGGGAGTTGGGGGCGTAATTCAGTGGTTAAGGTGCTTGCCTAGCAAGTGCAAGGCCTTGAGTGCTGGGATTAAAAGAGTGGTGGTGCATGCCCTAATCCCAGCACTCAGGGGACTGAGGCAGGAAGACTGTCATGAGTTTGAAGCCAGTATGGACCCTGCCTCACACACACACACACACACACACACAAAGAAAGCCCATCCTCAAAGCCAGGCATAGCAAAGCATGCCTGTAATCCTGGTTAACTGGGAAATTTAGGTAGTGGAATTATTTGAGCTCAGAAATTCAAGGCCAGCCTGGGCAACACAGTGAGACCTCATGTCAAAAAAAAAAAAAAAAAGCCCCACCTTTTTCTAGTGAGGTGACATGTGGCACTTACTGTGCCAAACAAAATTGTGCATTCTGCCTCTTGCTCTCTAATTTGATTCCTTTTTTTTTTTAAGGAGCTGTTTATTAGTCTTAGTGTATGTGTAATTTGCTTCTTGAGTAGAATAAGCACAATGGTTAAAACCCTTGCCTGGTTAGTGCAAGGCCCTGAGTTCAATTCCCCAGCAGCACATAAAGCTGGGCATAGTGGCGCACGCCTGTAATCCCAGCACTGGGAAGGCTGAGGCACACGGGTTGTTCTGAGTCCAAGGCCAGCCTGGGCTACACCAGTGAGCTCAGGACCAGCCTGGGTTACAGAGACCCTATCTCAAGAAAGGGGGGCACTCATCTGTGAGTGCTGCTCCTGGATCCCTGTGGCTGTTTCCAGTCCGTGCCAGCCAGCATTAGGCTCTGTAACTGATCATTTGAATTTGTGAAGGATTCCACATCCTCCCAGTGGAGGCCTTCAGAAAATTAGCCACAGCCAGTGTCTGATTTGCAACGCCAACACTGACTGGTGGGATGGGTGGTCACTCCTCTCTCCAGCCTCTCAGAGGACTTACCTAAGCATTTTCCTGGGCCCCTAACATTTCCTACTTTGCATCACAATTTTTTGTGGCATTTTCTTTTCGTTATGCAGTTGCAGTTCTAGCACTTTACACAGACAGAACAATCAGAGCAGAAGAAACAAAGTGTAAGGGTATGGGCTTACTGTGAATCTTTGCTGGACTACTGTTTTCTTAGTATTTTGACTGCAACTTTATTTATTTTCTTTGTTTATTTTGAAGATAAATAGTCCATGGTGTGAAGTCCATGCTATGGACTCACTGTGTATCCCAGCCTGGCATGGAACTCATAGCAATCCTGCCTCAGCCCTGGGATTACAAACATTTGCCACTATGCCCAGCTAATTTTTATGTGGTGCTTGGGAATCCACCCCAGAGCCTTCTGTATGCTAGGCAAGTGCTTTAACTGCTAAGCTATGCCCCCAGCCCTCGACTGTAAATTTAAAATCTATAAGAGAATAAACTTTTCTAACTGTGCTTTTATTTATACTACATGATTATTAAAGAATCAAATCAATTATCTTTTCCAGAAACTAACTCTTTGAGTGGAAAGGGCATTGGAGATTACAGGTGGATGAAATTCTCCATTCCCTTCCAAGGCTCCTTTTAGAGTGGCCAACTGACCGTAAGCTACTCGTGACTGCTTTGGTTACAGTACTTGTACAGAGTCAACACATTTGCTGATTAAATCAATTAGCCAATGATCCCTATACCATTTTCTCACTGACTTTCCAATGAGGTTTCAAAGTCTATATTTTTCCCACTTGGAAATTTTCTGGATCACTAACTTTTTTCAATGAACAATCAGTAGATTCCTACCTGTAATGAGTACTGTCCAAAGCATTAGAAGCCCATTAATGATCAGGCAAGATACCTGCTATTTGGATAATTAGTTTACAGTCTCATTGAACTCAGTACCTATATCTGCTAAATAGAGTAACTACATCACAGAAAAAAAAATCACAGCTTACACTGCAAAAAGATTGTTTACTAAGAGAGGACAGCACTAGAGAATCGTTTGCTTCCTCATTTACTGGTGTATAGGTTGGGTTCTTTCAAAAGGCAGAATTTACAAAAATTATAACAAAAAGGATCTATCCGGAAGGCTTACAAATCTGAGGATATAATCCAAGATGGCGGCCTGCTCATGCGAGAGCTGGAGTGTCTGATGGCTCCTCAGCCGCGAAGTAGAACTCCCATCCAGGACTGCAGGACAGCTGGTGAGAGTCTGCTGCAGACGTCAGTTGTTCAAAAAACAACGGTGAAGACAACAACTTGAAGATCGGTGACTGAAGATCAGCAACGGGCAGACAGGCCCAAGCCAAGACTGGAGCGAATCTGTGGTAAACATCTGTGATGTGTAGCAAGTCGGTCGGCGTCCATAGACAATTGCAAAGGTGAGAGCTTTCCCAGAGGGAGAAGCTGTAACAATCTTTTTTCTTCCTTCCTTTTATAAGCTCAAGTTCCAGTTGGGCCTCGCACATCTGGGTGGGTGCTCTTCCCTCATTCGCCAGCCCACAAATCACTCACACTCTAAACCAGGCTAGTCCTCAATTCCCAATCTAGGCGTGGTTCCCAAACTCTAATCCAGGTGTGGGTCCTGATTCCCTCGACTTGACATAATCTCTCCAATGGTCACAACTGCTAAGTATGGGACACAATTGTGCATCTTTCTCCCCCATCACTTAGGTTTTGCGCCTTCTTACTCCCGCCTCCGTCTGGAACTTTTTTTTGAGACAGGGTCTCACTCTGTAGCCCAGGCTGATCCTGAACTCACTATGGAGCCCAGGCTGGCCTTAGACTCATGGCAGTCCTCTTGCCTTAGCCTCTCGAGTGCTGGGATTACAGGCATGCACCACCATATCCAGCTTCATGTGATGCCGGGGAATCAAATTCAGGGCCTTGCCTTTGCAAGGCAAGTGCTTTAACCTCTGTGCCATTCCTCCAGCCATAGAACTTGGTTTAATTCTAAAATTTATCATGAATCCACGTTGTTCTCTCTTAGTACTACTGTGTTTTGGTTTTCCCATTATTTTGCTCTACATTTTCGGATGTTTGAGAATATTCTTCAAAACTAATGGTACCTTAAGTTTTTACCTTTGGCTCGAAGTTTCTAAAGCTTAGAAATATTAGTCACAAATAGCCAATATCTGTGAAACATACAGCCATAACATCTCAACAGCATAAAATTAAAGAAAGACCTTCTAAGAAACTAGTATTTCAACCAAAAAGTACTTTATTTAAATCCCATTTAAAATTAAATTGTTCTAGCTTTATTGGTGTATAATTGAGAAAAATTGTACATATTCAAGGTGTGCATGTGATAATCCCATACACGTAAACATTGTAAAGTGACTCAGGCAAGGTAACTAAATAAATTTTATTTCCAAGTAGCATACCTGATACTACTCAACAAACCATTGAATCTCAGTAGGTAAGAAGTACTGCCCCAAAGGAAGAGAAAGTAGTAAGCAAATGCCACTAGCAACCAAAGAAAAACAAATTAGGGCCTAGAAGTATAGCTCAAGAGTAGAGTGCTTGTCTAGCAGCAGGCATGGTACCCTAGCTTCACTTGCCAGGACTCAGAGAGGGAGAGCTGTGAATTCAGAGTAGCAAATCAGGAAATAGAAGGGCACCTTTAGGGTGTGATGTACTCTTTCACAATTCAGAGAGTATTAATGGACAGAAAACCATGCATCACACACCCTGCTAGGCTGCGAGGGTACTAGACTGTGGCAGAAACTACTGGCTGTGTGCCACGCCCCAGACCTTCATTTCATTTCATTTCTTTTCTCTTCTTTTTTCAGGAAAGAGTAGACTGTGTTTGCAGTCAGGAGGCCACATAACTGAGTCCCAGCCCATGGAATGAGCACAGAAGGCCTGTGACCTGTGTCCAGGCCTGGCCCATGATGCCCTCCCATGCCTGCTCTGTGTCCTCCCCTGCCCGCTGGCTCTGATGGAGTTAGCCAGGGGACTGTATGAGTACTGCAGAGCTTGTCACCCTGGCCCCAACAACGGCACAGAGAAGAGCTGCTGAGCAATGCCAGGAAGAAAGAAATCTCCTTATTGTTGGAGCCTCACCCACTCCAGCTATGCACAGAATCAGAGATAATTTTTAAATACTTTAAGTATTTTGTTTGATATTATTATATATTTTCAATTAAATATAAAAGGCCTAAGCCAACATGCCATCATACTACCTTTTTGGTGTTTGGTAAAATACCTATAACTTGTCAAAGAGCAGTAGAAACGCAAACCATCATTACATTTTACTTTTTGGTAAAAGTAATGGGAAATAACAAAAAATTCTAGCTTTATTGTTTATAAATTTGAAATTTCTTGCATCCCAGAAAACATTTTTAAAATGCTTAAATAATTCCAAACTCTCCTTCTCAGCTGAAACTCCACATTCATATTTTCAGCCAGAAGCAGATTTTTTTTCATCTCTTTACCAGCTTTCATTTATTTATTTATTTATTTGACAGGGTCTTGCTTTGTAGCCCAGGCTGGTCTTGAACTTGCTATGTAGCCCACTCTAGTGTCAAATTCACTCAAACTGCTTCAATTTCCCAAGAACTAGGATTACAGGTATGCTCACCACACCTGGTTTATGTGGTACTGGGGAAAGGAAATCAGAGCCTGTGCTTGCTAGGCAAGGACTTTAACTACTGTACTACTCTTCCAGACCTTCAGTACCAAGTCTGAAAAGAAAAAAGTTTTCCACAAATTGAGATGCTACCGTGGTGTGAGCTCTTTACGTTCAAAATGTGTACTTTTCATTTATCTCAGTCTTAGTTGATTAGTTAGCCTTGTAGCACTGGGAATTGATCCCAGGCACGTGCTTCACCACTGAGCTACATTCTCAGGCTCTGCTGGTATTTTTCTGTAGCACTTAAAAGAAACATGGTAGGAGAACAACTAAATGCCAATTTTAGTTGATAATTTTACTTCATAATCTACAATAAAAGTTTGTTGAAGGTTGGGAGATATAGCTCAGAGGTTAGACTCTTGGTTCAATTTCCCAGCATCCATAACATCCATTAGCTGGGCATGACAGCACATGCCTGTGTTCCCAGCACTTGGGAGGCTGAGGTAGGAGGACTGCTATGAGTTCAAGAGCAACCAGGACAATTGAGTGAGTTCAGGACCAGCCAGACTACAGAGCAAGATTCTGATTCCAAAAAAGAGAGAGAAAACTTGCTGGGAATATTAAATATATAATTAAAAACTGAGTGCGAGCAGAGATTTCTACATATTGATAATGTAGGCATACTTAGCAGAAAAGTTTTAACAAACTGGGACAAATATTCAGAACTGGAAGTAGCAAATGCACAATTAGCTTCCTAGCACACATGTTTAAAACACTGTCTCATCCATATGTCTCGACCTCTTTGCCTCTGTGTGCAGTTAGTCTGTCTTAGAGAGCATGGGCTAAGGTTCTCATCATGAGTAATCTGTGGGTCAAGCGAAAAAGAAGCCATCCTGTTACAGCCTGAGATTCTGAAACCCCCTCGTCACAGCCTTCCACTGCGGGTCAGCAGGGTGCCATCGCACCAAGGACCATTCTCTATTTCACCTTAAACATAAACACAAGATTTCTTGCACCAAGCACACCACCCACAACGGGCGTGTAGAGCGTATCCCTCGATCCTACAGACCCGGGGAAGCCTGGGATCTTCTACAGAGGGAGGATTGTTGCACTAAAAGCCGACCAGAGGAGAAATCTGCTTGTGTGGTGTATCTTACGGGGCCAGGATCCCTGCCCGCTGTAAGATGATCACACATTCGTCAGCATCCGACAGTCCTAACGTATGACTTTCCGTTGCGAACCACGGAGTAAATTTGAACTTGCACCTCTATTTGCAATTTTTAGGGGCTATTAAACAAGGGCTAAGAAGCGCAGCCCAATGGTTGAATGCTTGCCTAGCATCTGCGAGGCCCTGGGTTTGATCACCGGGACGAAGAAATACATAAATAAGCCAGTAAACAGGCACTTGCCCTCCGGTATCACAATTAACAAGGCGGTGGAGCTAACGCCACCATTCAGGGTGAAAAAGCACCCGCACTCCTTTTGAGTAAATGAGCATGTGGGAGGGTGCACACCCCAATACTCTCTTCTTTAAAATGAATGTCACTTAGATTACAAATTAACGTAATCACCTGCTCCACACAGGTAGATAATTGTTCTCACAGTTGCGCTTCTCTTTTGGTGCTTCTGGGAAGCACTTTCGAATGGCTTAATATGATTTTAATAGTGGTAGGGAAAGAGCTAGACCGCGCAGAGCCGGGAACAAAGGTAAAAGGAGCCCGGGAGCCCCATGCGCGAGGCGGTGCTTGGCAGGTGCGTGCAGCCCCCGCGTGGGCGGGTCTGCGCGGCTCCCGGCGCTGCCTAGCCTGTGGTTATCTTTTCCCTGCCCTTGTCTCTAAGCTATTTAAACAACCGCACACCCCAAACTCACAAGAAATTGATGTTAAGCATTCACAAGGAGGCGTCAAAAGTCTAAGCAGCTGGTCTAAGAGCCACTACAGCTCCAAGGATACGGAGGGGCACGACTCGGACCAAGCTGTACAAGTAGGTAGCCCTTCCACGCTCGATTTGTGTTTATCTACCTGGCACTTTATGCGGCAGACAGACAGCGCTGGGACGTGGGCATGTTGGGTGCAAGGAGCTGGGATTAGCGCAGTGAGGAGCCAGAACCAGTCCTTCCTCCTCAGCCGGGCTGCAAGAGGATTCCATCTGGAGAATCGGCACAAACCGAGTCTCAGGTGCCCTTCCGAAATGCCACAGACATTTACAACACTGCTTCATTTTGAGGTCGGTGGTTCAATCAACAAGCGTGCTAGGGATTCAGGAGGGTGTACCCTGGAGGATGGGCTTCTTTTAATTCTTGTTTAAACAAGGGGAGCTTCAGGCCTCCATGCCTCAGTCCTCAGATCCTGGGACTGGATCATCTCAGGGAATGAGGCTACTGTCTGGTACACTTAAAAATTGTTTTTGTTGTTTGTCTTATTTATTTTCATTTGATTTAAAAAATTCTATATACATATATTTGAGGGAGGACGACAGGGTTTCTCTCTGCAGTCCGGGCTGGTCCTGAACTCACTATGGAGTGCAGGCTGATTTCGAACACACAGCAATCCTTCTGTCTCAGCCTCCAAAGTGCTGGGATTATAGGCATGTGCCACCACACCCAACTTAAATGGTGCTGGGGAAACGAACTCAGGTCCTTGAGCTTGCTAGGCAAGCACTTTAACAGCTGAGCTATTCTCTCAGCCCCTATTTTTATTTAAGACAAGGTCTCACTGTGTTGTCCAGATTAGTCTTGAACATCTGGGGCTAAAGAGATTCTCCCGCCTTACCCTCCTAATTAAGCTGGGACTATGGGCATGAGCCATTGTATAGCTCGAAATTCCAGGTCATGTGCCAATGTTCCATCCCTTCCAGTGTCAAGCCTCAGATCTCTGCCTCTTCTGGGGTAAGCCCCAGTGTTACACCCCTTCCAAAGGGACCCCTAATAGCACAAGATTCCACAGCCATCCTGCAACATCTAAATACATGGGGTTTGGGGGGACACCTCAGATCCAAACCACAACATGAATTTAATTTTTGGCTACCAAAACCCCCAAAAGCTGGACATAGTGACACATTTGGGAGGCTGAGGCAGGAGGCTTTTGAGTTCAAAACTAGCCTGAACTACACAGTGAGTTCAAGGCTACCATGAGCTGTATCACAAGACCCTGTCTTAAAAACAAAAATATAAAATAAAATAATAAATTTAAAACCCAACTACAAAAACATTTCTTTCTTCCCAAGAGTCTTATACTAAATGCTCCTGAGTTATATTACATCTTCCACTTAGGATCTATTGTTCACACCATTTGTCAGTTGGTGGTGACATCTTTTGTAGTACTGTCCTACTTTGCCACTGACTTCTTTCCATAAATGTTTTAAGTCAGTGTGCTGGCATGCTGCCTGCTCCCCTAATGTCCTTTTCCCTTCTGCACTCTGCTCCGCAGAGTTTGACACTGGCCTTGGCGGATGTTCTCAGTTCCCTTTTCTCTGGCCCTTGGCTAAGTTAAACCAATGAAAACCTCTGACAGGAAACCAGAGGGTAGAAAGAGAGAAGTGCATGTTCTGGCCCCTCCCTGCTGGGATGTTGTGCCAGCACTCCTCCCTTTCCCATGGCGATAGCCACAACTACAGCAACCGTGCTGACTTCCAGTGCCTGCCCACCACCCTTTACCTCTTCGAGTTTGCAGTGGCGCTGGCTCTACCCATGTAGCAAGCCCCTTTCCTTTGTGTTTCCCAATACCCAGCCAACATATCTGTAAATGGTTGCTTCACTGAACTCTCCGCAATTCCCAAACTCGAGTGTACAACCTCTTCCCCGCAACCATCCCACTGCCAGAGGCAGTCACTGTGGGTTATGCCTGCGTGGCCTTATGGAACGTGTGTCTCTCTGCCCCCCTGTGGCTCTCTATGACAGCTTTGCTAACGTTTCCTGAGGGAGAGAATGAAACCAAGGACTAGTTGCCATACCTGAATTCACACACACACACATACACACACCCTTAAGCAAGCAACTAGTAAGAAGATTCACTTTCATCTAATACTATCCATAACCAGGTATTGTGTTACCACTTGTGTTCTTGTGCAGACTCACCATAATATCGATTAATCTATACTGAAATAGTTCCTGTATTAGTTAAATTCAATTATTCTTTTGGGGGTGCATTAGTTGAACACAGATAAATTGAATTTGGTGAACTAGAAATTCCATTCTTTTCTTTCTTCTCTTTTCCAATGTATGTATGTATGTATGTATGTATGTATGTATGTATTTACTTGGTACTGGAAACTGAGCCCAGAGTCCTCACACTGAATTACCTCTCCAGCTCATTCATTTATTTTTTTCAGTATTTTTT
The DNA here is from genome assembly GCA_004027205.1 of Ctenodactylus gundi. NCBI lineage: Eukaryota > Metazoa > Chordata > Mammalia > Rodentia > Ctenodactylidae > Ctenodactylus > Ctenodactylus gundi. Next base: position 178,586 of record PVKB01003287.1, on the reverse strand, counting down.
TTGAGACAGGGGCTCGCTCTGTGGTCCAGGCTGGTCCTGAATTCACTTCAGAGCCCAGGCTGGCCTTGGACTCATGGCAACTCTCTTGCCTCAGCCTCCCAAGTACTGGGATTACAGGCGTGCGCCACCACGCCTGGCTTATGTGGTGCTGTGGAATCAAACTCAGGTACTTAGTGCTTTGCTTAGCGCTTCCTCAAGCGCTTTAACCGCTGAGCCATTCCTCCAGCCCTCATTCATTTATTTCTGATTTTGAGACAGTCTCGTTAAGTTGTTAAATTGCCTAGGCTGGGCTCAAAGTTGCAATCCTCCTGGCCCAAGCTCTCAGAGAACTAATTTTAGTTCTGTACCCTTGGAACCTGGCATCTTTGTTCTTTTAGGACTTTCTTTGTTGATAACCCAGTTATACTAGCTTGTGGCCCTCCCTGCTCCCAGTTCTTCCTCTGGATATGATTTTGCATACTTCCATCGGATTGGTAAAAATGAAATAGATCTAACAGGTAGCCAAGCAGTGAATCTCTACACAGAGTCTCAGCTTTTTTGCCTGCTTATCTTTTTGGCATTTTATCTACCCCCTGTTTTACTGAAGTCTGAGGTGCCCCCAAACATATGTCTACCCCAGTGGGTCAGAAAGTGTGTCAACTCTGTGAAGTGGGGATTAAAAAGTAAACGTGCACAAAGAACCTCAAGATCACAGTAGAGGACTCTCGGGGTAGTCTTTCTTCTGAATGCCAGACACTCGTGTCTCTCAGAAGTTAACTCAGATATGTGAATCCGGGGCCTTGCACATGTTAGGAAGCATTTTGTCAATGACACACATCCTCAGCCCATTATCATAACTGTTACTGTTCACCAAGTATAATGTGAAGGTTAGTGAATTTATAGCCGTTGTGCCTTGAAAAGCCACTGTTTGAAAGTTTGGTTGGTCACTGAGTAGCAACGGCAGGTTGCCTGTGGTGGGAACGCCAGGGTCCTACTGTTCAAAACTTAACAATGATGTATTTAGCCAATAGTCACTTGAATGGTGTGGTGGTTTGGATCGGGAGTGTCCCTCCAAAAGCCTCATGTACCTAAGGATACTGTGTAGGGTTGGGAGGTGGCACCTGACTGGAGGGGGGTGGGTGCTCGGGGTTTGACCTAGAGGGGCATGTGCTGGTTCTACCCTTCCATCGAGTCTTGCTCTGTATCACCATGTAATGAGGATGTCTGGGGCTGGAGCTCCAGCTCTGGCCCTGCCCCCGCTCCACCCCTGCATGTTCTTCCATTATTTTCCAGCTGCTCACCTGTAAGTGGACTGTGACCTTCTGAAACTGTAAGCTAAAATAAATCACACCTTCCTAAGTTGAAGATGTCTGGTATTGAGTTACAACAACAAAAAAGTAACTAAGACCGAAAATGGTACCGGAGAGGTGGGATCTTTGCTGTGCTTTACCTGACCATGTGGTTTGGCAGCCTTTGCAGCCGGTTTGTGGGAGGAATTTGGAAAGGTTTGGGGATGTTGGCTGGAGAAACCTTGGAGTGCTCTGAGCCGAGCTTGATGGAAGATTCTGGTCAGAGCTCAGAAGACCAGAATGCTGATAGAAGTGTGGATTGGAAAGGCCAGGCTCAAGAAGTTTCAGACAGGAAGGAGCACTGTATCGGCAAGTGACCTAAAAATCATGTGTGTTATGCCTTGGCAAAAAGTTTGTCGGCATTTTGCCCTTGTCCAGAGACTTTGCCTGAAACTGAGATTGGGGCGGTGGACTGCTTACTCCAGTGGAGGAGATCTCAAGGCAGACTGATGCTTCAGCTGTTACATGGCTGCTGTTTGCGGCCTCTAGCCAGCTCTATGGTGAAAGACAAGATAAAATGGCAGAGAAAAATCATACAGAAGAAGGTTTGCAGCGTCAGGTACAAAACGACCTGCAGTAGTGGGGCCAAAGAGCATAAGGAAGTCAAAGAGATTAGCATTAAAAAGAAGCTAAATACTTATACTCAGGATAAGAAAGATGGCTGGAGGGCATTTTCAAAGTCTACAGGACCCATCCCTTCCCAGCTCAAGGGCGGAGAGGTGAAAGACTTTGCTCTGAGAAGTGTACTGCAGGGCCAAAAGAAACAACATCTCTTAGAGTTCAGGAGCCTGGAGTTCAACCTTGTAAGAACTTGGAAACTTCTACAGCATTTGCCCAACGGGGCCAGGCTACTGCTCAAGCCAGTAGCAGACCTCGGTTTAGTGGCCTGGAGTTGTGGGTTTATGGAGGCTTCCCCCCAGATCTCAGAAGAAGGCGTTGGAGGCCAGACAGGGTGCCACTGGGAGGGCAATACGTGAAGTTGCAAAGGAGAAGCCAAAGGGGCAGTGCAGAACCCAGGAATTTGGGAAGCCAGGAGTATGGATCATCTGCTGAGGAAAGCTGCCAGCGGTGAGGGAACAAAGAAGATGGAAATTGCTGCCAGCTGCAATGCTGTAGGGGCAGGGCCACCCAAGCCCTTTGGAATACATGTCTTGCACAGTTTACCGCAGGTGATGCGCTACCTGGGACTACAGGATTTAACTTTTGCCTTGTTAGGTATAGGAATTGGTTTGGTCCTATTGACTTTTATCCTCCTGTTCCTCCCTTTTGGAATGGAAAGGTTTGCCCTGTGCCATTTTATGTTGGAAGTGCTTAACCCCTTGGCTTTAGCAGGTGCCTTGATTCTCAGAGGACACTTTGGACTCAGACTTTTTAGCAATGCTGGAACTATTGGGACTTTGGTAACTCCTGAAAAGGAACTAAATACATTTTGTGTAAGGAGAAAGCCATGAGTCTTTTGGGGGCCAGGGGTGGTTTGGATCTGGAGTGTTCCCTAAAAGCCTCATGTATCCATGGACACTATAGAGGGTTGGGAGGTGGCGCCTTGCTGGAAGGAGGCAGGTGCTTGGGGCTTGACCTGGAGGGGTGTGTTCTGGTTCCGCCCTTCCTCCTAGTCTTTCTCTGCACCACCATGATATGAAGATTTTGGCTGGAGCTCCAGCTCTGGCCCTGCTCCTGCTCCAGCCCTGCCATGTGCTTCCATCATTTTCCAGCCACTTACCTGTGAATGGACTGCAACCTTCTGAAACCATAAGCTAAAATAAACTGCTCTTCCCTAAGAGTGAATGCAAGGTATTGAGTCAGAGTGATGAAAAAGTAACTAACACAAATGGTTATAGCTGGAAGCTACAACCATCTACCTCGAGGGACTAGGAAACACTAAAATTGTGTCAGCCAAATTATTCATCATTTTAGTAAAATTAAAGCTATGAGAGAGATTTGAGCGTCTATATTTTCCTTACCCAAAAAGTTAGAGACAAAAACTTTCATGAACAACTTTTTTTTTTGTTTTATAAGAGAAGAAATTATTCAGGATTAATTAGTTGCAAGGGGTACATACAGCCTCTGATCTGATAATGTATCCAATATTATTTCTACATTTACGCAGGATGAATTGTGGGATAAAGCCAGGTGGGTTTCCAAAGGTAAGCATAACAATCACTGTAATATGTAGAGGGGTTTAATCCTCCCTCGTTTCTGACCTTTACTGCACCTTGACCATATTTGGAGTTCAGATGATACTAGCCTACCCACTCTCTAGAGAGAAGAAGTAAATAATCAAATAACCCAAAAAAGATTTAGTCCTAGAAATAAGGAGATGGGGGTGGGGTGAGCTGAACAAGCAGAGGCATGGGGGTACACTTTGAGCCTTACATTGTGTGTTGAGAGGCTGGCATTTTTTTTTCTCCCAAGGTGCTCTTTTTCACACTTATACAAATGACAATTGCCTATAACTTCTATGGTGGTTCTTAAGGATTAAAAAGAAATCTGAAATCATTTTTCATGACAAGTGAAATGGTTTTAAAAGACAAGCAAAATAGATAAAGAAGCACTTTGCAACCCAAGCAACGGTGAACAGCTCAGGTTAATGTCAGAAATGGGGAAGCATCTGGACAATTTTTGCAGCCTTGAAGAAAGTCTTTGAGTTGAATAATTGAATTAGAGGCAGCTATCGTGGCTTTGTGAAAGCGATACCTTGTGTACCGTACTAGTTGGAGTGTGATAGAGGGCATTTCTGCCTTAGAAAGAAAATGGAGCACAATGGATGCCATGTAATTGTTAAAAAAAAACCACTGGATGTTGTTAACAATAAAGATTATTGGCTGAGACCATGTCTATTGTGTAAGGTAAAATAGCTCGTTGGATTTAAAAATTGCTCAAAACCTGCAAAAAGTGGGTGAATGTTAATGGTGGATTTTTTTAAAGTGAAGAGTGGTTATCAGAAAGGGTGAAATAATAGCTTTGAAAAAAAACTACTCAAATTAGAAGAACACACACAATCCAACCTCATTACATTTCACTATTATGATTCTTTTCTCTGATACCACATACGAAATTTCCAGGTAATTTTTTAACCCTCTTCTGTTTACCATCTTATAATAACAACCCTTTCTGAAGAAGAGAGAGAGAGAGAAAGGCAATGTTTAACAGAATACAATTCAGTGGGTCGACTGTGGTTACTGAAGCATACAGCCTTGGTTTTTTCAATGTAACTGTCTAAAAATTCTGGCTACGTATTTTCAGTCCTCTATAGAAATAACATAACCAAAAATCAATGCTATATTACCTATATAGGGGGAGATCAAAAGATATGGTGAATGCTTAAATTTAAAAAATTTTAGTTGCTTTTTTTTGGAAATCGACTTTTATTAAGTTTTCTCTAAGTGCCAAATGTTCTTAGTTTAATTTAACCTACAGAGCCACTTCAGGACTTGTCTGTCATTATCCCAATTGTAAGTGAGGAAGCTGAGGCCAAAGGATTCCAAAGAGTGTCCCCCAGCGAGGCACAGGGATCTGTTCATGCTGGAAGCCTGAGGTTTGGGGCCTTGGCCACACTGAGATCCAAGGATCTGGCCCTAGATGTCTGAGGGGAAGCTATCCTAAGGTCCCCTGTATTCTTCATCAGTCCCCACACTCTCTACTGCTCTTTATTGCTCCTCCAAAGGCTTATCTTTTCTCCCTCAAAAATATTTTTATTAGTATGTATTCATAATATGTGATAATTTTATCAACTTGGGGAATGGGTTCATATAATTTTCATATCGTAATCATTTTTACTTCTCTTCCCCCTTCCTGCTCTCTTGATTTCTCCTTTCCCCACACCCCCTTCCCATCTCCACAAAATCTGTGTCCCTGTTCCCCACCATCACTCTTAAATTGCTTACTATGGTAAAAGACACATTGCCATGAAGCCCCCCTCAAATAGACGATGCCCTGCTCTGAGTGCATCTGCCCCACCATTTTTGCCACTTTTGAAGCAGTTCTGGAAATCCTCTTTTGCGAGTCTTCACAAGGTGATCAAAAGTACGGTGACTGCTGCTGCCAAGTGCCATCCAACAGAAAGGCAGGCCCTGCCACAACAACTCTGTGGTAAAAAACCAGAACTATGGTGTCTCCTCATCCACTTGATTCACTAGATTTAGCTCTGGTTTACTCCTGGATCTGCCCCAGGGTCACAGTGACCATGAAAGAGTAAAAAGTTTTGAATCAGTGCAGGATACTGAGATAGGTATGTGAGCACAACTGAAGGGACTCATAAACAAACCGACAAATGAAAGGATTCCCAGAGCTGCTTCAGAACATGGCGGGAGCCGGGAGATAAGTGCGTGCTAAGGCGGGGGCGGGGGTGGGGAAGGTGGGGGTGGGGGACTGGGGAATGGATTTCGAGGAAATTAATGGCCAGGTGTCTTACACTGCACTAAATTTTTAAAAATGGAAATGTCCACTGCATTTTGGACCACACCTTGTATTATTATTCCTGTATGTATACACACTTAGCTTATGGCACCTTATTAACAAATTACTTACAAACAGGAAGGCAAGCTTGACATTATTAATAGACCTAGGACCTTGTGGTAGATTCAAAAATGACTCTACAGAGAATAATAATTCCCCCTTGGAAGTATACACAAGTCAGAATGACCAGTGCTTTTTTTTTTTTTATCCAATTCAACTGTATCCAATATGGATAGAATTTTCAAATCCATTTATTTATCTAAAATGTAGTATTTTTAGAATATGTAAATTTGAGTAGTGAAGACTTTGGTCTTTTTGGTTTATTTTTAGTGACTTAGAGTAAAAGCCATATTTTCTGCAATCCAGCCTAAGCAATTTCTCATATTTTTAAAAAACTTATTTATTTGAAGATGGAGTGTTGCTAAATCACTAAATTGTCCAAGATAGGCTCAAATTTGTAATCCTCCTGCCTCAGCTTTCTAGAAAGTGCTTGGATTACAGCTCCCAGAGTGCTAGAATATGCCACCTTATCTCACTTTCGTAAACACCTTTTGATGTCAGTATAAAATTGACCTTAGTAAAGGTAGATTCTATACCAACTAGATGAGAAAAAGTAGTCTTAAATTATAAATTATAAACTAAGACTATGCCACAGTTTACATAAAATTTTTTATGAAATTAAATAACTTCTGAGATACTATAGTCTTTAAAATTCTGAGGAACTGATGTTCATATTGATATGTATATGTGAATACCTTGTCAGTATACAAGAAATTGTATATAAAATTTACTTGAACACAGTAGGTCTGATTCAGCAACTTAGATTGTTTAAGAATATCTTGAGTAAAACACTTTTTTTCTGTATAAACACATTATTATTAGTTTACATTGTCAAATAAATGTTATAATATATGTTTTGCTAGACTTAAACTTACAGAATTCCCTTACAGAATCAATTTCAGTGTCAGACTATAAAAATTGGAGGATTTCTTATGTTTGAAAAGTTCAGTCAGGTCCAGTGGCATAAGCCTGTAATCCCAGCACTTTGAGAGGCTGAGGCAGGAGAATTTCTAGTTCAAACCCAGCCTGAAACAATTTACTAACTTATTGAGCTCTTGTCTCAAAATCAAAAAATAAAAATGGGCTGAGATATTACACAGAGTGAAGACTCTGGCCTTGATCCCCAATATGATAAATAAATAAATAATTATAGTAGTTGTTGAATTTCTGCATATGTTAAGATAATTTTACGGAATTTTATTGTATGGTAATTCAAACAAAAACTTCTTTTAAAAAAAGAGTTCAGGATGTAGCAAGTGGTTTTAGTTTCCTTTTTTTTTAATGTTTGTGCTGACTCCTGAAGGATGACATGTAGCCTATGGCATGTAATAATAATAGTTTATAAATAAATTATAAATAATCCTAAGACTGTAAAAAACAAGGAAAACATTTTAAAATACATACCACAAATATATAAGAACTATGCAATTTTGGGACTCTAGCTTTCCTAAGGGAGAATTTCAAAGTTAGTAAATCTTCCCAGTGTAAACTTATAGCCTCAAAAGATGAGAAAGCCTTTTTAGGATTTACTAATTAAGAGTAACAATTTCCCTCAGCTTTTAAGAAACATGATTTTTAAACTGTGTTTGTATCGTAGAATAATAACTAGAAGGAAACAAGAAATTGTTTGAGTGCCTGCAGACCAGAGTAAATGAAGCTATTTAACTAGAGCTTTCAAATTGCTTTTGTTGTTGTTGCTGTTGTTGAATACTAAGAGTTGCTCTGGGGGCCTTAACATTGAGCTTCCTCCCTTGCCCCTTATAAATTTTGAGACAAGATCTTGCTAAGTTACCAAATTGCCCACGGTGGGTACCAACTTGAGATCTACTTGCCTCAACCTCCCAAAGTGCTGGGATTAGAGGTATGTACTACCACACCTGCCTAATCTTAATGATCTCCAAACAGAGATTCCACAATGGCCACCAATCAACATATTCTTGTGTTTTTCCACTGAGATGGTTAAGTTACAGATAAGAGTCTTTGTGTTCAGCTCCTATGTTAAGTTCTTTCATGATCTTTGATTCCTTGAGGCATAGAGATAGATGCATGACCAAAAAAACGATGGCTTGATTTTTTTGTTCCGTTTTTTTTTTTTTTTTTTTTTTTTTTTTTTTTTTTTTTTTTTTTTTTTTTTTTTTTTTTTTTGAGATAGACTCTCACTATGTGGTCCAGGCTGGTCCTGAACTCACTAGGTGGCCCAGATACATGGCAATCCACTTGCCTCAGCCTCCCAAATTCTGAGATTACGGGCATGTACTACTGTGCCTAGCTTATATAATACTGGGGGATCAAGCCTTGAGGGGCCTTGAGCTTGCTAAGCTTTTTAACCACTGAGGTGTGCCTCCAGCCCTCATACCTATGCTTTTCAAAACAGTAGTTGGGTCATCATGTCAGCCATTTTTTAGGCTTAGCAAAGCTACCCTTTAGTTATATGCTATGTTCATAGAAATGTCCATAAGACATTTTTATCATAATATCTTTTCCTCTTCACCTTGAGTTCTCCACAATCTTTATGTTTTCTTCTTTCTTTCTTTCTTTCTTTCTTTCTTTCTTTCTTTCTTTCCTTCTTTCTTTCTTAAGACAGGGTTGCACTCTGTAGTCTAGACTGATACTGAACTTACTATGTAGCCCAGGATAGCCTAGAGCTCACAGCAATCCTACAGTGCCCACCTCCACACCCAGCTAATTTTTATGTGGTGTTGGTAATGAAACCCCCAGGCCCTGGGCATACTAGGCAAGCACTCTAATCACTGAACTTCACCTCCAAGTTCCTCTTTTGTATTTTTTTAGAATTAGCCTCATTTATATTTTAAAGAACAGTGAACCAAACAGGTTTAGTGCTCTCATTAAACATAAGTCCCAGTCCCAAGAAAATAATTTTTCCTAGACTACCTTTGATGTATGTTTTTTGCATATTCATGGTACTGGGGATTGAAATGGGAGCCCTCTCACTGAGTTATAGAGCCAGTCTGTTTTATTTTGTTTTTGAGAGTCTTATTAAATTGCTTAGATTGGCCCTGAAGTTGTGATACTCTTGCTTCAGCCTCCGGAGTCACTGGGATTATGGCCATAGGCTATCACATTCAGCTCCATTATCTTTTTGAAACAATTCTGGGAAGATACTAGATGCTGTACATACAAACCACATATAAATGGGGGCCAAGGATGTAGCCCAGGGGCACAGCACTTGCTTGGCATGTTCAAGGCCTTAGATTCAATCCCCAGTTCTCAAACAAAGCAAAAGACCACAAAAGACCAAAGAAGTCCCACATATAAATGGACTTGTATACATGTGTGTGTGTGTGTGTGTGTGTGTGTGTGTATACACATATATAAAACATTAGGAAAGAAATAAGCACATAGTTCTTAAAGTTTTTTGATTACTGGTGAAAGCACACCTAAGAATACTAAGAATATGAACAGGAGAAGCCTGATGTCAAGGAGTCACAAGTACTGATAAAAATAGGATTGCTTCTCCAGGTGATTCCCAGGGCAGTTGCCATCTCTTTTTATGAACACTGGCGGGTGGTTACACAGACACCTTCCTCCACAGCCAACAGAACAGAGTAAAATGAGGTTTGTAATTAGCTTTCAGAGAATCTAAGAAGTAGCCATGGAATCAAATGAGTTGTCCATTTCTAGCACCTGCCTATATAAAGAGGAACATGGTAAGAACTTATTTCTACATCTAAATTTCAAACATTAAGTAACACCCAGAGACTTTGATGAATTAATTCTGTAATCTAGAAGTTATCACTGGTTCAAAGGAGTAGCCAGGCTATCATGGATTAACTTTAGATGTGGATAGGAAGGGATCTAAGAGGGGACCAGTGATGACTCGCAGTCAATCAATGAGATACGAGACCCAAAACAGAACCAGAACAAATAACTTCGCAGTCCTACTGGCAAAAGGATTTATCCACTCCTTGTTATGAAAAGGATCCATACTTTGGGTTACCTTTGTATTGTTTTTCACTAATGTTACTAATTTGTCAGCATGTTTCATTTTCTTTCCACAGTCTTTCGTAACCTTTGGAGGCTTTATCTCATGTTGCTTCTCCTATGCCTGAAGACGGTGAACAAAAGAGGGTGTACTTCTTCTAAATCCTGTGCTCAAGGTACGTAGGGCAGCAGGGCAGCCACTCCAGGCTAGCCTGGTGCTGCCAGGGTTATCACCCATCAGCGATCTGAGAGTGAGGCCGAATTTGTGAAAAAAGAAAGGAGTTTAGTAAGATGATTGCTTTCTTTCAAGGGGCAAGTTTATAAAATTGTTATTATTGCGTGAGTGTGGTGGCACATGCCTGTAATCCAACCCCTCTTGGAAGCTGAGGCAGGAGGGTTGCAAGTTCAAGCCCAGCCTGGGCAACTTGGTGATTTAATGAGATTCAGCCTCAGAATAAAAAATACAAAAGAACTGAAGGGTGTAGCTTAGTCTGAAGTCCCTGAGTCCAACCCTCTGTTCTGGGGGGGGG
>PVKB01003287.1:114634-168171 GCA_004027205.1 Ctenodactylus gundi | reverse complement strand
GCCTGTCTTGGTCTGTTTGGGTTACTACAGCAAAATACCACAAATTGGGTAGTTTAGTAACAATAGTAGTGAGCTGAATGCTGTGATGCCTGCCTGTAATCCCAGCACTTGGAAGGGTAAGGCAGGAGAAACGCAAGTACCAGGACAGCTCGGACTACCTAGCAAGACTGTGTCTCAAAACAAAATGAGACAGACAAAAACTCAAAAAACACAGAAGCTAGAAACAGTGACACATATACTTGCAATTTTAGGTACTTGGAAGGTTGAGGCAGGAGGATTGCAAGATTGAGCCCAGTCTGGGCAATTTAGCAAGATCTTGTTTCAAAACAAAAAACAAACAAACAACAACAACAACAAAAAACCCAAAAACAAACAAACAAACAAACAAAAAAAAAGGTTGGGTTTGTAGTTGGGTTTCTAGTTCAGAGGTAGATTCCCTGGGTTGATTCCCAGTATAAAACAAAACAATATTTCTTACTATTCTGAAGGTTTAGATCAAGGCAAATTTTTTTAATATAGTGCTTTCTGTCTTATAAACAGCTGTGTTCTTACAAAATGGAAGGGGTGAGTCATTTTGTGATCTCTTTTGTAAGGTAACTAATCTCTTTATAAAACCTGTGTCCTCATGACCTGACCACTTCCCAATTTCTCACTTCCTAGTACTTTCACCTTGGGGGTTAAGACTCCATGTGAATTTTAGGGTAGACACAACATTTAATCCACAGCGTTTCTACTTCTGACTCCCAATGCTTTCTGTCCTTCCAGCATGCACAGTTTGTTCCATCTGAGGAGTCCCAAAAGTCTTGACTCATTGCAGCCTCAATTTACAAAGTCTAAAGTACAGCATCTCATCTAAATATCTTCTAAATCAGATATGGGTAAGACTCAAGCTGTGGTTCATTTGGAGGCAAATTATATTCCAGCTTGGAGTCTGAGAAATCAAATGTTAAGTCTTCCAAAACGCAACGGTGAGACAGGCAGGGAATAAACACTTCCATTCTAAATTAGTAGGAAAGGAAAAAGAAGTGCTAAGACTCAAACAAATCCAAACTACCAGGCAACTTCCGTGAGACACAGACCGTGCCACAGTTCTTAGGGGTAAGGTCTTGAGCCTGTGACTCTCCTAGGCTAAACCAGACACTAATGTAGTATAGGTTTGGATTCCTAGGAGTGTCTCCCTCCCCAAGCTTCTACTCTTCATGACCTAAGTAGGGTTTTCTGTAGAAACCCCATTCTCTGCCTGAGCTCCATGGCTCTCCTGACACCCTAGGAAATCTCAAAGAAGGCAGCTGCATTGCCATATACAAATATAGAGCACAGGCTGGACCAGGGCTTCCAGACCACATTTGGCACGGCTGAAGGGACAGGAAGGTCAGGAGCAGAGCCAACCATTGGCGGTGGAGGTGGGCAGTGAAAGCCTCTCTTTCAAAATAATTCTGACCGCCTAAGTTTTCATACTCTGCGCTCACTCATGGTGGGAGAGATACCCAATGTTTTCTGAGGTGTCTTTGAGGTCATTCATCTATTTCTGGGAAAAATCACCACCAGCTTCTGGTCTGATGGATGACTAGTGCCCTTACTATCTTGATGGACAGCACTTAGCTTCCTTCAAGATGGCCAGTCCACACGAATCCTTTCACAGCTCTTTAGCTACTCCCTTATTCTCTTCCAGATTTTCCTTTTTTTTTCCTTCTTAAAATGAACTGGCAGATTTTCCAAATTCTTGAGTTGTGATTCTCTTTAGATTACTAATTCCATCTTAAAATCATTTTTCTCTCCTCGCATTTTACTGTAAGTTGTCAAGGGGAATTGGATGCGCCTTTGATAGTTTGCTTGGAAATGTCCTCAGCCAAGTACCTAATTTTATCCTCACAAGTCATGCTTTGCATAAAGTTTAACCAGGCTATGGACACAATTCAGCCACATTCTTTACTACTGTATAAAAAAGATGCTCTTTTCCTCCAGTTTACAATGGCATCTTCCTCAATTTTAGCTGAGACTGTGTTGGAAAGAGGTTGACCCCATATTTCTACTGATACTCTGTTGCCACTTAGGTATTCTCTGAGGGGACCAAGGCTTTCCTACAGCTCTCCTGATTCACTTGAGCCCTCACCAGGTCTGCCATTTAGGGTTCTTTTATTCCAGTGGAGGCTTTCTCTAGCATGTACTTCAAAACGTTCCCAGTTTTTCTCCAAAGCAACTTTCATGTTCCAGGTATTTGCTAGGGCAGTCTCCTTTCCTTGTACTATGTTTGTGTTTTAGTTCATTCAGGCTGCCATGACAAAATACAAAAAGCTTGAAAACAGTGAAAATGTACTGACCATTCTAAAGACTGGAAATTCCAAGATCAAGGAAAAAAATTCAGCTTCTCTTAATAGCCCACTTCCCATTTTGTAGAAGACAGCTCCTCACCCTACCCTCACATGGGGTAAAGAGTACTGAGTTTCCTCAGACATCTTTTACAAGGTCCCTAATCCCATTTTGAGGGCTTGGTTCTCGTGATCTAACCACCTCCCTAGAGGTCCTACTTCCTAATACCACTTTGGGGGTTAAGATTTCAACATATGAATTTTGGAAAGATACAAACGTTCAGGTTATAGCATTGTGTAGATGCTAATACAAACTCATTCCATTTGTTACTTAAAAGTTGTTCTTTTAATTTTATTAGCTTCTATTTGTCCTCACAAGTCATACTATTCATATTGTTCATATAGGGCTGTCTCATCTTTGGGCAATCCAGTCCCCCCCGTCTTGGTTTTATTTTCTAGCTGGGACTCAGTGCAAATGTGAGGACCATTAATAACTACCGTCACAGTCTTTCCCAGGGCCAGTATCTTCATTCATAGATTTAAGGGAGAAAAAGGTATTACTTGCTGAAGGGTGGGGATATAGATCAGTGGTAGAGTGCTTCACTATCAGGTATGAGGTTCTGTGTTCAATTCCCAGTACTAAAAAAATAAATAAGCAAATAAGTAAACAAACAAACAAACAAATTCCCTGTTGAACAATAGCTTTAGCTCTGCAGCAAGCACGCAGGTAAAAACTTACCAGGAGATAGGCCATACATAATGTTAGAGAACATTAGGCATGAGATTTAAGACTAAGGATGTGTTTCATGTTCATTTTTAGAACTTTGTTTAAACAAAGGAAAGAAAAGAAAAAAAGAGAAATTTATACATTTTCCAAAAGAACTTTGAGAAATTATAACAGGGTAAAAACTAAAACCCATTTTTCCTTCAGAATCAGTATCCTATTCAGGAGCATAATAAATTAAGGCTACTGTTAACTTCAACAATATATGACTCATAAATAATAATTCAATAGAGGATGAGAAATACACTTAATGCAAGATGACGGGAATAATACAGCTGTATGTCTTGTCTGTATGATCCCAAACATAAAGATATTTGGTTCTGTTTTGTTTTTTAATCTGAAATTACAATATTATGCAGCTATCTATAATTCGATGGCCAACAAACTTTTAAAAACATCAATATTATTGAACATGTTACACATTTCTATACATTAGGGTTTTTTCAACATTGGCACTGCTGAAATTTTGGACTGAATAATTTTTGCTATGGAGGGCTGTCCTATTCTTTTCAGGGTGTTTAGCAGCATTCCTACTCTCTAGCCAGTAGATGACAGTTGTCACAACCAAAAATGTATCCCAACATTGCCACATGTTCCCAGAGAGGCAAAATCACCTCTGGTTGAGAAACACTGCTTTCTAGTGTGCTATTACCATCCGAATGCCTTGATTATCTTTTTACCCTTACCTTTACACCCATCTTGCCATGAGTCACATTGATCATAATGATTGAAGAAATTACAGATTTACACTGGCAGTCAGGCGCTGTCAGGCTAGTGGACAAAGTGGGAATATTAAGGAAAAATGTTCCTATAATTATAAAAATTAAGTGATTGCACTAAATAGAGTTTAAATTTTGGTTGTAGGCTGGAGTTGATTACATTCATTTGTCTAAGTGATCCACATCACTCAAAGACAGCAGCTATTACTTACCCAGCTACAACACCACAAATACTAACACCTATTTTGAAAAGAGGGGTTTATACTTCATATGAATTCACTGGTGGTCTGAAAAACGAGATGCTAAGGACTCCTCAGACACTCAGACAGGCATGATTTTTCCTCCTAAATTTCATTAATCAGTTTTCTTACTGCCTTTCTTATTTAAACACATCTTCAGTGGCACCCACAGTCAAAATTCTATTGTAAAACTAAAACATGAAATATCCTACCTTCATTTCATACAAATACAATACATAACAAGCATAGTTAATAATACAAGTAGCGTATATTTTCTGCTTCATCATTTTCCTAGGTCGCAGTGATTTTTAATCCCACTCCTGTGAATGGTGGATGGTCTTTTGTCTCTTCTAAATGTCCCAATCCTCAGGGGATAATTAAATATTACCCATACCCAAAACTAAGTTTTGGAAGGATTTACTTTGCCAAATACATAGACTCGATTTGTACTATTGTCTCCATTTTTTCCTTTTAAGCTTCCTAAAACAAACTATCAGTTTAAAACTTATTTAGTTTTAAATGACTCCTTTTTAAAAAAGAAAATACTGTAGTGGGATGCCGGGATTGCATTCATCCCAGCATGCCCCACCACTGTTCTTTGGATGGCAATCACAGGACCCAGACATCAAGCTGTGGAAAAGATTCTTCCAAGCAACAGCATCTGGCTCTTTGGCAAACTGAACAGGCAGTTGCCCTGGTGGCTTTGGAGTTGCCTCTGGGTCTGTCACAGGGTACGGCTGCTGATGGAGTGTCTGGATTCTCATTTCTTTTTCATTTCACTCTTTCTCACATACCTTTTGGGCATCAAGAGACTCATCCTCTTCCATAAGCAAATACTGCCCACCTTGAACATCACAGACCTTTACATACAGCCTGTGTGACACTCCGATAAATATCCCTTCCTTCTGCCCTTACGGAAGTGTAAAAATAGGCAAGAATTCTGGCATCCTAACACTAGCATTCTATTTCTACCCCACCTGCAGAGAGAGTCAGAAATTAAATGTTCTATTCTCAGTCCTGAATATTTTAAGCCTCCATTTTCACCTTCTTTACTTGCAATAGATCTCTTTGCCAGTTAAATTTAATAAATTCCTGTTTTAATATGAATAGCTACCTAACCTCATGGAAACTGTTTAAAAATTATTCTTAAGATTGTACAATCTGAGCTGGTAAGGTGCTATAAGGACTAAGGAGGTTTAGTTTGAGGAATTCATGGCACTTAAAAATCCTAAGTGAGGTCCCTTGAACAATCACATAATTGAACACCAGAATAATTAAGTCTAGAACAAAAGGGGCTCTTCAGTCCTCCTACCTGTGAAGAAAATGTAAGGCCAAATTTGGAGAGTAAAGAATTAGTTTTTGGATCTTTTAGGGGAAAAATCCCACCTTCTGAATCATTTGCATAAAGAGCATTAATCAATATGTATGACCGTTAAATAGACCACAGGCTATTCCTGCGTGATATGACCCACACATCACGCCCCAAAGACAAAATAGCTGTTGGTAAAGGCGTGGTCCAAAAAGACACAGATCAGTAAGACTGCTTTAAAGAAGTAACATTTAATTCCTCCTGCCAGGCACAGCTCAACAGAAAAAGGAAAGCTGTGTCTATTGCTCACCTCGGTAGAGACGCAGCTATAAGCCGCTACTTCATCACTTTCAACAATGCCATTAAAAATCTATAGAAAAATTAATGGGAATATTTGTTTCTTAGTTAGGAAGCAAATGAGAGAAGGGAATCTTGATAAGAAAAATTATTTAAATGTAAGTTGTTACATGGGAAATCCTAAATTTGAAAGGAAATAAAACCAGCTTTAAAAACTGGCAAATAATTAACATTAAGATGGCCCAAAACAAACAAATAAATACACAATCACTAGTTCTAGTTCAGAAAGGGGACCTTAAAACTAAATCATATTTATAATTACTTTGAGTACTATTTGCATTTTTAGACAGAAGAACATAATGATGGAATGCACATATATGGGCTCAATATATTTTAGATATTGGCTTAAAAGAATATAGGTAAATCAGAAATGTGTTCTTATTTCTACTAAAAATTATGTACAGGGAAGCAAATCCTTTGTCTAAACAGAATAAATCAAACTGGGCATTGTGGTGCATACTTGCAATCCCAGCACTTGAGAAGCTAAGGTGGGAGGACTGCTATGAGTTCAAAGCCAGCCTGAGCTACAAAGTGAGTTGAGGACCAGAGTAAGACCCTGTCTCCGAATAAATAAATAAATAAATAAATCATATGCTCTGTTACCATCTGATTTTACTTTTTATATTATTTTTTTAAGACAGAGTTCTGCTCTGTTGCCAAGCTGGACCTAAATTCACTAGTAGTGAATTAGTAGTGGACTAGTAGTCCAGGCTGGCCTCAAACTCAGAGCAATCCTTCTGCCTCAGCCTCCCTAGGGCTAGGATTATAGGCATGCAACACCGTGCCCAGCTTATGTGATGCTGGGGAATCAACTTGGGGCCTTTTGGTCGGTTGGTGAGCATTAACCACTCTAACCGCTGTGCTGTTCCTCCAGCCTCCGATTTTACTTTTTTAGAAACAAACTAACGTGAACACTGAGTCTTGGACTTCAGTCAGTCCATGCGAACAGCATGACAACTTTTCCCAGGAACCAGCACCAGAATCGCAACCCTAAGCAGTGCACAGATCCCCAGGGAGGGAAATTTTGTCCAAAGGATGGTAGTAACCTAAACTCATATATAAAATACTTGTTGTGATACTGCTTCTTCAAAATGAGAAAAAAAACCACCCTTACTTCTTGGTTAATGAGAACTAAACTCTAGTTATTATCGATCTGTGACAATTGCCCAACACATAGCAGGCTCCAAAACAGTCTTGTTAAATGATTTAATGAATGACTGTGAAATCATGCTACAACCCACTTTAAAAAATATTGGTGCCTGGAGACTTCTTGGATTATTAATCACACATCTTCAGATAAATTAGAGACTTCCATGAGAAATTCTGCACATGAAAAATAAGTGTATCCATTTCACTTTACGTGTACAAATTGGTTAGTAGACCAGCTGACTCAAGTATATAGTCAGATTTAAGAATACATATTCTAATATTAAAAGTTTGTTGCTTCATTAGTTTCTACAGTTGACTAAAGTTACAAGGTACCAACTACCAGTATATTTAAAAACATTTCTTAAAGAAAATGGATTTGGAGTGGGGATGTAGATCAGTGGTAGAGCACTTGGCTATCATGCATAAGATTCCCCACATTGTGGAAGAGAAAAAAGAAATGAATGGTAGTGGGATTGTTTGTTTCTTTGTTTTTTTCATAGGAAAAAAAAGGCTTACTTGCAGTGATCTATTTCTGGGTGAATATCTAACATCCACAGATTGTCTCCGTCAGAAGAAACACCTTCACCCAGGTCTTTCCTACCTGTGGTTTGTTGTTGAAACAGTAAGAAAACATCAGGATAAGCTCAAGCCCCTTATTCTGTTGATACTTACTATCTACAGACCATGCCTGCTTTCTTCTGTGTTCCTCTTGACGTATTTTGAGCATCAAGTACGACAGCGTGAAATAAAAAGGAACTGCTTCTCTAAAAGTGACTCAAAACACATCATCTACATTTGGTGTGATCTATGTACTCTTTAAGTGATGACTTTAATTGTCATTTTCAGGAGCCAAGTATTGGAAGCCATTGTATCTTTCACTTTTTGCTTGTTCATTAGATGAATACGCTGCCAGGAAACTGCCATTTAGGCTAAGAGTTACTGTCTGTCGCTGAACTAGCTTAAATGGTATTCAATAAATGATTAGGAATGTCATTATTGAGTGGCTGTCCAAAGTCAGACACGTGCTAATACAGATGCCTCCAAGCATCCATAGGTTAAATGCCAAGAAACAGCCACAGCCACAAGTCAGTCTGCCCGCTGCTCTTATGTTGCTATGCAGGTAACATCTAGGGTTCAAAAAAAAAGAGAACCAATTCTCATTTGTGTAGGACAACTGGTCCTCCCTCAAGGCAACAGTCCACACAATGGCCTTGCCTAAGGCAAACACCAGGGCAAAGGGCATAAATAGTAACTGGAGTACTTCAACTTTTGCTATCTGAAAAACAGAAAAAAACTCTAGATATATCACGCAAGAAAGACTGACCATAGAGCGAGACCGGGAAGGAGAAGGCTTCCAGACTACACCAAGTAGCTGATGGTGTCTCATCAAAGGAAGGTGAAAATACTTCAGAAACCCACCTCCCCTAAGGGAGGGAGCAGAGGAGCCTGAGGGCTCCAGGGGAGAAATCCAGTAGGCCTGTCTTCAGAGCCTCTGAGGGGCTCCCTAACCTATAGGCACAATTGTAAACGCACGAAGACTACAGGATGTCTGTAGATGAATAGACGGGGCAGTCAGGAAAGTGGGGTATGCTTGATTGAGGGACCCCCAGGGCTGACGAGAAAATCATGCATTTAGGAAAAGGAGCTTTCCACCCCAGGCTACCACTCCAGGCGGGGACGTGTCCAGCTGGACCTGGGGGATGGAGGTCTTTCTTCGTCCTTCCCTATAGACTGGATGTGAGCCAGTGTCCTTACAGAGGCCGGGAAATCCATCTACTCATCTTCCTGCCTTCCCAGGCACCCTCCACTGGCCCGGGCCCGAGCAACACATCTCCCTGGCACGTAGCTGCTCAACGCTAGAAGCCTCGGGAAATCCCCAAATTCGCGCTCTGTCCACCAGCCTTAGCGATGGCCTGGCCTAGGCGCACCGGCAGCCTGCAGCCGCGCCCTGGACAGCAGTGGGACAGCGGAGCGGGACCGGGAGGGGTGGTGACGGAGGGGTGCGCCTCCTTCCTCAGCGGCTGGGGCCCGGCTGGGAGACTCCGCCAGGGAAGGCAGGAGGGCAAGGCTGGTTTCGAGGGCTACCGGACACCAAGCAGGAAGGGCCTAGCCCTGCGCAAGCACCGAAACGTCTCCTAAAGGCACAGATTCAGAGGTGGCCCCTTTTCCAACCCGTCCCGGCTCCGGGGGCCTGGGGACTGGCAAGGCAGCTGGAGCTCCCGCCCAGGAGCACAGGCGGCCACAGGACCAGGACCCGCGGCAGCCGCCCGGATTGCCCACGCCGAGGGTGGATCCCGGGGTCTCCCCACTCCCCTCCCGTGAGATCCAAACCCCGAGACCGAGTCCGGGCAGGCGCGGGGGCGGGGGGGGGGGGGCGGCTAGGACAGGCCCGGCCGGCCCCCGCTCCAGACACGCGAGCGCCCGGCTCCAGAGCCCGCCCGGCCCCGGGCCTGAGGACGGCAGAGGGGGGCTTCGGAAAACTTGGACGACTCGCGGGTGACCCTGTGCGCTCAGACGGTCCTCGCCAGGTGCACCCTCTATTTCCAAGATTTCTCCCCGCGTAACTTATCCGTAAACGAATCGGAGCAGAACCCAGGCCCGGAGGCGGCCGGGTCTGGTTCCCCGAACTTCTCCCAAGGTCCCAGGTAGCCCCCAGCCTCCCCGGCCGCCCGAGCGCGGGGCCGCGCCGCCCTCCCCGGCTCCGCGCGCGCGGGCGGAAAGGCGCACGGCCGGCGCGGCAGCCCGCAAGCCCTCGGGCGGGGTCGGCGGGCCGGGACGCGCGGCCGGGTGGGGACCGCCGGCCCGACATGGCCCGCCGCGGCGCACCTGAGAAACCCAAAGTAAGAAGTGGGTGAATTAGGACAGGAGGGAGCCGGGGAGTTTGCGCCGAGTGTCTCAGGTAGGAGCGCTTTCGCTGACATTGACGCAACTGCATCAGAGTTAATGGCAGAAGCCTGCTTCTCATTATTAATTGTCTTTGTGTTTGGATAAAGTATGTAATCTTCTCAACCACACCATTAAAATAGGTTGCCTTTTCAATTAAGTACTGTCGTGAGCACAGCAGTCCATTTTCCTAATGAAGATGCATTATATTTTCACTTTTTTTTTTAAATAATGGAAAATCCTAGGTTTTCATTAGACTCCATTACGGAGAAATACAAGAGGGTATCTGTAAAATTCATGTGGCATTGTAGTGTATTAAACACCAGGCTTTTAAATAAATTAAAATTTGTGCAGATAAAAACATGGGTATCAAACATGTTCAAGCTCACTTCTTTCAGGTTTTAAAAAGCGAACACGGCGAGTTCATTTTTCCCCCCCAATGCACTTAGCAGATGTAACAATAAAAACAAGAACTGCGTCTGAAAAATACCTTAGTGAACTTCTGGGGGGTTCTTTTCTTGTTTACAGATGACCCTCAGATCTTTAAAGTGATGGGTGTCAAAAAGGGACTGTACGCACTTACGTAATGTGCAGCCTTTGACTAAATACCTTAGCTAGATCACTCAGGAGGAAAAAAGTGTCAGGACTATGTCCCTTCAGTTACTTTTCCTTCTTTCTCTTCAGTATTGTTTCATTTTAAGCAAATTGAAAGCCAGAGACTCTGCTTAAAATTGTGTGACTTTACAAAAAGCAACTTTTTTTTTTTTTGCTAATAAATGCACAATTCTAAGTGTAAAGTTTTAAAAATTGGACAGAAATTTTCATTCCTGGTTGTGAAAGTGGAAAATTTGGATCCACAAACAAAAATGTAAAGTGTGTCTTTTATTTTGGGAAATGAAGAGTATGTAATGAAAGGGATCTCTCAAGATCTGTGCTTTCTTCATTAATTAAAAAAATAGGGGAATTATCTTTTGCATACGAAATACTATTTTAGGCAAATAATTTCTCTTTTCCCTTCCTTGTTCAATGTGAACACTTTCAGAGAAGCCACATCAGAGGACGGCGCGTGGGGAAAAACAGTTGAATTCTTTTAAGTAGGAAAAAAAAAGTTCCCAACAACAGCCAGACTTTCTCTTTGTAAAGCAACATCCTTAGGTTTCTCGCAAACATGGTCTTTTCCGGGTTTTAGGTGTTGTGTCTTTCAAATATTGAATTCTTTTTTTTAAATGAAGCAGCCCCTTAAAATGATCTGCAAAGAGTGGGAAATTAGATTTTCGATTAAAACCTTATCCCATCTCGAAGGATTACTCTATATTGATTCTTAAATATGGCTACAATTGATGGGCTCTAATTAAAAATCCAAAGGAAAAGTCTGTCGTGCCCATATAAAAGAAGCTTTTCATATACGGGAAATAAAGCTTGTAAAAGGTTACAAATAAAAGATTAGAGATTTATCCAAACTAGTTTAAAGCTTTACTGTGGTTTTCTTTTCTTCTTCTTTTTCTTTCTTACAAAACCATTCCTGGGTCTTTTTTCCCCCAGTTTTAAATGAAGTTTGCAAACAGGCAAGATATTGGACTGTAATGGCTGTTTTATATCAGCTCTGTAAGCCCAAGATTGCTGCCTGCACTAGAATTGATTTCAAGGAACTTCAGGACCAGGAGATGAAAATTATGTAAACTGAGAGTTACCACCCTTCACCAATCCGTCTACACAATCTCCACGTTCATGAGTGTGCACACGCATACACACACACACACACACACACACACACACACACACACACACACTTTCCATCTCTCACAACTCGCATTAGCCCTTCCTGTCTCTCACTCACCCTAACCCTGCTCTGTACACACGCTTGGTCCCCACACTCAGGGGACAGACACGGAGCTCCCAGCCCACACTCAGCTCATAAATGTCCTACAGCCCCACATCTCGCACTTGTCACACCACCTTAATCCGTTTCATTGCGGAACAGCGTGGTCCTCTTTTCCTCCTTTTTGCATTTGGAGTTTGCCTCCTACTCTTTCATCAAGACAGCGCAATCCTATCTTTGAAGTTGTTCCTCCTTCACTCCTTTTTGAGGCAGCGGCAATGCAGGCAATGAACGCCTCAGCTGAACTGCTGCCTCATATTTTCTTACAACTCTGCCCACTCTGCCAGTATTAAATACTCATTAAAAATTAATCAAAATTAATCTTGGCAAGTTTGTAACAAGGTCCTATCTAAAAAATTAATGAAAAGTGACTTTTTCTCTAAAAAAAATGTGGTGGTGCTAAGACAAAATATAGTCCCCACTGTCCACTGGATTGTTAAAAAGATTGGAAATTGATGTTCATATTTCTGAATCGAGTGCTCAGGGAATCTAACTCGTTCCTTTCCCCCAGAGAGGCAATGCTCTCACAGAATATGGGTTTTCTTCTTTAATTAGCCTGGAAGGATCCTGGGATCTCTCTTACCTCTCTCCTCTCCCTTCCTCACCCCCCCCCCCATACCATAGTTAATAAAGTTGGAGGAAAGTTTGGAATATTTTAAACTGGACTGGCATGTGGGGTGGAGAAAGTAAGTTCATTTAGTGTTAAATTTGAGTCTAGATTTTAAGATATAATTATCTGTCATATACTGGAAACTGCATGCAAGCCTTGCAAAATAATTTTGATTTCCTCTGTATTGTTTTTCTTAATTTAGCCTCAAAGCACCTATATCACAGATGCACAGCCAGATGATTATACACCGGACAATTAAAAAAATCACTTGCTTATAAAAATTGTTTAAAAACACAAAGTACGCTACCATAACTTGGATTTATAGAGGAAAAAATAAAACTAAAGACACAGACAATGGGAGAAAAGTTAAGCATAAAAAATAAAATACAGTGAACAGCACATACAGCGTAAGTTCAAGAACTTACTGAAAATCAACAGTTAGAAGTTTGCATCCAAGGAGTTTTTTTTTCTCTCAGCAAGCTTCCGAGGTTTCCAGCAAAAGAGCTCCCCACCTCCCTGCATCCCCCCAAACCGGTGGTTTTTGTCCTGACCTAGAGTAGGGTTTGCGGAAACTGTACCTGAGCCGGGCTGTCTGCAACTTCCAAATTGACAAGAAGAGACTGGAAGATAAGAGCATGTTCTTACAGGTGAGGAGCAATTTTGCAACTTTTCCAAGCGACACCCAGAAGAAAGCTTGCTTGCTACCAACTGCTGCAGAGTCTGGGCAGAATTCCTCTAGAAAGAAAAAGAAAGTCTTTTTTTTCCTTCCCCCTGCCTGCATCTCTGCCCCTAGCTGTCTTTCTCTTCTCTGTCTCTCTCTCTTTCTCTTCCCGATCCAATCTTTTAAGAGCTTCAGCACATTGCTAAGCTAAAGGGAAATTCTCTTTGATAAAGCGGTGTTTCCAGCTTCTGGGTTTTAAAACCTAAATCTATATTCAAATCTGGCTGAAGGTGTGTTCTGGGATTTATGAAAGCCTCTTAAAGGGGTAAATTTACCAAACCGTGACAAAATCATCACAATCTTACTTTAGACATCTGAAGTGGATGAGAATTTTAAAGAGACCCTTGTTTATTTAACACTGTCCATTTCCAACTCATGCTTTATTGTATTTCTGCAAAGTTACCAGCCCAGAGGGCAGAAAGAAACGGCCGCTGCACGCTGCCTGGTCGCGGGAAGGGGGGAAAGCCCTCCCACTGCCCCATCCCGCGGAAATCTGGCCCCATGGAACATAACCCAGGGATTTTCTGGGAGGTTCGGCTGCCCGGGTCATCCTGAACCTCCACCTCAGATTCAAGGGATTTCCCATGACACTGGACCTTACAGCTGAACGATCTCCCAGTCCGTTCCCCCCCACACACCCCCCACTTGATTTCCAGGAGATCATAGGGTGTTTCTGTTTCTCCATCTCACCCCACCCACCCTGTCCCCAAGGCCTCTCGGTGCCACATCCACAATATTCGTTTTTCCCTTTCCTTCTTTGATGCTTTCAACGTCACTATGGTCTATCTGGGGGAGGACGAGTAGGCAGGAGACTTGGCTTCAGGTGATCCGAGTGGCTCTGCCCTTTCTTCAGGCAAAGCGCCCTGACTCTGACCAAGAGCACCGGACCAACGTTTCCTTAGCCAGCGCCACACGGGACCGACTGCCTGGGGCACTTGTTCCCCCAACCCCTCCGAACTAAAAGGTCTTGAGGGTAGTCGCCAGGTATTTCTGCACAGGGTGGGCAGGGTGATTTCAAAAGGTACGTACTCACCCTCCCCCCAGCCCGGGCCCCCAGATAGTCGTGACTCCTGGGAAAGCGACAGCCCGGGGTTTCTTCTGGAGCTGAAAGCGAAGGGCCCAGGAGGAGCATGACGGGCCCGGGACCGTGCGCGAGCCCCTGGGGTGTCCGGGGCCCGAAGCTCTTGAGACACCTGCGAGGCGGGCTGCGGCCGCCGAGTGCCCAGCCCCGGGCCGAGCCCGAGCTGAGCCCAGCCGGGCTGCCGAGAGCTTGCGGCCTCGTGCGCACTCCGTAATTCGTTAATTGCTGTAAATCCCAAGGACGGCCACATTTGATTACACATACAGTATAAGAACCTACAACAAAGCGACGAATTAATTACCAACTTCATTAACATAGGTCCCCAAATTAAAAGCAGCGAGCTGTTTCTTTGGGCCCACTTGCCGTGGTGGTTGGGGGAGGGGGTGTTGAAAAAAAAGATTTTATTTTTCTTTCCCTGGCCCGGGAGTAGCAAGAGGAGAGCTGCCGCCCGCTCCCAGCACCCCCAGTCTCGCCCCTTTTCACACCCGATCGGCGGTTACACGGGTTCCCCACCCCCAACTCTCCGCCCAATCTGTTTCTGCTTTTCTAGGGAATCAATCCCTTTGAAAGCTGTCGGGCCCCCAGGCTCTCTGTGCCAGGCGGACGATTTGGGCTGAGGTTAGCTGTCCCTGGCTTGGGTCCCTCGGTCCCGACACCGCCCAGCCGGCCAACCCTCCATCCCCGGCTGGACCGCCAGCTCGGAGAGCCCCAGGCCCGGCTACGTCCGGAGTTTGGTGGCGTTAGTTCTGATAAAGAAACTGTTTCCAAAGGGAACTCTTGCCCACACGCCCACCCGCAAGGCCTGCCAGCCTTCCCCCATCTTCGCCACCACTGCGGCGTTAGATTTAGGAATTGGTGTTCTTTGCAGCCTGACGTGCGCCTCAAAACTGGAAAAAAGAAAAAAAAAAAAAAAACCTGCGTGAAAACCCTGAGGCCGGGTCTCTCTTTCGCTCGGGCACAAGGGGATGTTTACAAGATCCTGCAGAATAGAGGCCATTGACTTCTTTTAAAATAGTTTGTTCGGGGGCTCGGCATCCCTCTCTTTTTCCTGCGTGCACCACCCTCCAAGTCCTTCCTTCATCCCCCTGTCCTTCAGTGTCACCTGGTCCTGCCTGAGAGGGCACAGTGGTGTTTTTAAGCTCGACTCTGGCTGCTCTCCGCTTTTGATCCCCACGCTCAGGGCTGGCGTCGGAAGCAGGAGCCCCGTGACCCGCTCCCCACCCTCCTTCTCCAGCCCCGACTCCGATATTTTCATCTTTCCATCTCACACAGTTTGGGTGTCTGTCCTTCCACCTTCCCTAAAATAAAAATAAAAACACCCCCGCTCCTCCCCCCCCCCCCAAAAAAAAGAAGGTGCCTGGAAAGGAGTGCAGAAAAAGAGGAGGAAAAGAAGGGGAGGCCTCCCTGTCCATCATTTTAATTATACAATTAGTTCACGGGCTCCGACCCATAATGTATATTTTAAGCGGATCCCGGCGTCTTTCAAGAACATTCTGGTAATGTTGGAGGCCTGGATTTGTTGCCTGCTCGTCCCCCAGTGCAGCCGCGGCCTGTTTTCCTCCCCCTGTTGTGTGTTTTTATTATTTTCCCTCTGGCTTAGATGTGTCAATCATTCTCTCCCTGCCATTGGTTGGAGAGTTTGCGTCAAAAAGTTGCCAGAGAGGCGCTTTCTCAGCAAATCTCCCTGAGAGCGGAACCGACCTCAGCTCCAACTCGGCTTCTACCGTTATTAAAAATAAAAATCGCTAGCGCAGCCCTCACTCCTCACGCCTACTTTGTATGTATCGTACAGGGGCACATGCGTGTTTCCAACTCAGACCACTTTCTTCATTTTGTGTTCTCTAAAAAAAAATTTTTTTTTTGCTTGTGTTTGACTTTTTATGGAAGGGTGAAGACTGCAAGATCTCTAACCCAGTCCTCTTGATTTCTTCTAGGATAGCTGGCTATCTGGAATTTTGGAGGATAATTTGATTTTTTTCCCCTAGCCAATGCGGCTGTAAGGTAAGTATCGGTCTGTCTCGTCTACGTTCATGTCGTTCTGTCCCTCCGTCTACTGCCCTCATCCGGCACCTCCAGTTGACCGTCTCGTGCGCGTCTCGAACGCGGAGCTCGCCTGAAACCTTGATGTATTTTATTTACCTTTTGGAAATTTTGAAGAGTGATAATGATCATTGGGGAAAACTGATGATCTGGTGGGGAGGGCAGGACTGGGAGGGAGGGAGGGAGGAAGAGAAGGAGGGCGGAAACGTGCTCCTGGGGTCGCCGCCGCCGCACAGCGTCGTCGAAATCCTGGGAGTTCAAGCTAGAGTGTTTGGTCGGGAGGGGTTCCGTTGGTGTTTTTGTGTCCACGCCATTCCGGGCTTCTGCCTTCGGTCTTTGCTTTTTGGCCCCAGGTTGGATCGGCGTCTTTTGGATTGATCCCAAGGACGTTTTAAGGGTCCCACACAGAAAGATGCATATATAGTCAGATGGATGGATTAAAACAACAATGACCAAATGGTAGGCGCTTCCTTGGGCCGGTGCGCCGGTAGACCCGCAGCGGCAGCCCGGGAGCCCCAAGGAACGCGCGGACCCCCGAGCGGCCGACCGGGACTGCGGGTGTGTGTGTGGGGGGGGGGGGGGGCGCGGCCTGGCTTCGCGTCCTCCCCGGCGCTCGCCCCTCTTCCCCGTCGGTCCCCGTCCCCTGGACAGAGCCGCGCCGCCTTCGCCGCCTTCCCAAGGCCTCCGCTCTCCAGTTCTCTGTCATCCCACCTTCCCCACGCCAAGCCCCTGGAAGCACAATTACCTCCCCGCACACCCAGGTCGCCAGGCCTAGGCAGCGAGGAAGCGTGGCTTTCCAACGTGACTTCGCCCGGGAGTGGCCCTCGGCGTCCCAGGGACGGCCACGCTGGCTGTGCGTGGGCTCCGCTCGGCCCGCGAGGGCGCGGGAACCCGTGGGCTGGGGACCCACCGCTGGCCCCGGGCGCGGGGCCGAGGGGCGCCGGGCCGGCCCGGGCCGGGATCGAGGTGCCGGAGTCCGCGGCCCAGCCTCTGCGCTCGGCCGGGCAGGAGGACCTTCCCACGGCCTCGGGCGCGGTGTCGCGCGGCCCGCGCGGGAGAAATCGTCTCGTGCGTGGCGTCTGAGGGACGGCGGAAAGCGAGCGCCGGAGCTCAGGACGCCGTTTCTGGACGCCCAGCGCGCCGCCCGAATTCCTCCCGCGGAGCCCGCAGAGGGGCGCGGGCGCGCGGAGCTGGCGGCGCGGGGCTCGGCGCGGCCGGGGCGTCAGGGCCAACCGCGTTGGCGCGCCCCTTCCCGCCGCTTCATTCCCCGAGGCCGGGCGGAAACTTTCCCCGGGTTCGCCGGGGAGACCCGCGCCGGCGGCTCCCCGCGGGCCCGCATACCTCCTCTTTCTTTCTCTCCTCCGCCTCCTCGCCGTCTTCCCAGCCGCGGGCCAGCCGCCAGTCCGCGTAGTTTTGTTTCCTTTCCATCATGCAGAAAATTAATCAGCCAGGACGAGCGGCAGAGCCGAGCACGGCGGCCTGTAATTAAGGGACGTGTGCCCCTCGGATTATCTCGTTAGTTTATCAAGAAAACATTTATTATAATTAATTCTCGGACGAGGTAATTATTATCGAGCGAGGACACAGCAACTGGTAGATGGGCTTCTTGGAAGAAAAAAAAGCCGGGGAGGGGGAGGGGGCGACAGATTGCACGAACTGACCGTTGCATATAAGGCTGCGCGGGCCGCGGCGGGCAGGGCGGCGGGGCCGGGGCTGCGCGCGCGGGTGGGACGCGGCGCGCGGGCCTCCTGCGCCGGGGACTCGCCGCGCTGCCGCCGTCGGCTCCTAGGCAGGAGTTCTTCAGAAGCCGCTTCGCCTGGAGGGAGGTTAAACCGAGTCTCGCGTTTCGGAAAGGGCGCTTCGGGACTCGGTTTCCAGGGGAAGGGAGGCCAGGCATCCTCACTGCGCTTTGAAAGTTAGACCGAAGGGCCCACCGCCTTTTCTTCGGTGAGTGCTCGCAAGGGCTGACCGTTGGGAGTGCTCCGGAATTTGGGGTTTTTCTTTTTTTTTTCTTTTAAAAGTGAATCAAGGGGCAGAAGTGAATATAGGCTTTGCTGAGACTTAGCCATTTTGTGATGGTAGGGGCGAAGGAGCTTCAAGAAGGTTCCCAGTCCTGGTGCGTCGGTCTCTTGCTGCTTTTTATGTTGGAATGTGCCACTTGGTTGTGTGATGTGTCCGGCATTTCTAATTGTGAGAGCTAGGCACGTCGGAACATTTCTGTATAGGGTACTCTACTGAAGTTCAGAACTTTCCAAAGTAGTAAGATTGTATTAAACAACACAAAAACTTTCATTTTAGGGGGTATTTAAACAAATCAATGGCTGTATTTTAAAGCAATATGACGTTCACAGCCTCTCAATAACTGCACCTTGAAAGAAAATAGAAAAATTCAAAACATACGGTCTTCGTTGTAGGAATAACTGAAGTAGCTTTTCTGATGAATAGTACTACTGACTTTTCCGGGGAGGACATTTACCAGCTGTCATTAAGTTATATTTTAGAGTGGATCAAGCATGACGTTTGCGTCCTGGATTTACATCAGGAAGAATTCGCAGTTACTTCTTGGGAACTTTATGTCTTGATGGCTTAAGCAATGTAAATATGAAACCCCAGGATCCTTAAAGCTCATTAGGACTTTTTTTTATAAGTATGAGAAAACTCCTAATCGTGTATCCGCCATTTTGAGGCAATCTCCCATAGTGTCCAAGTTTCAAAGTAGAGATTTTTGCAGGATGAGGGCCACATTATAGGAAAGTAAGAGCCGGACTTGCAAATTGCCACGCGATATTAACATTGATTTTGAATCTCTGTGCTGGAGATAGGGGAGAACTTGAATGAAGAAAATAAATAACTTTTCTTTTTCTCCCCCCCCCCCCCCCCGCCCCGAGCTCTTTTTCTTTTGCGATTGTAGGAAAACTTGCAAGGTAGGGAGCAATTCCATTAGTTTCACAACTTTGGGTGTCTGAATATATACTTTCTTGAAAACTGAAATATGCAAAACGCAGTTTTGGTTAACAGAAAACTGCTGCAGCTGCTGAAGGCGCAAATGTCCGAAAATTTGCTTCTCTAGGACTTACAGCCTCCACACATTAAAATCAACATGGAAGTGGCTTGCACTACAAACGCGCACCCTTTCTACTTGCAAATTCAGGGGCTTGCCAGCTCCGGATTGGTGGGACACTAACTTTACTTCAGAATTTTTGGCTAGTGCTGAGCCAATCTTGACTTTTTTTTCCAGTATGTTTAAATATTTGATGGATGTTGCTTTAAAGTTAACTACTTGTTTGTTTAGCTTTAATTCTGTAGACACATATAATCAATGTTCTCCAAAACTCTAATAAATCTGTTACCTCAAAATCTAATTATCTAGACTACTAATTAGGTGAAAATTATTACTGGAAATGACTTCAAAAGTGGAACAATTGTGGTTGGGCAGTTTTCTCAAGTTTGTTCTTTAGCAAGTTGGTGTTTTTGACGTTAAATGCATTGACGTTTTAAGTTCACAGCAGTTAAAAGTGGTAAAAAGCTAAGATAATTAAAATCTCTGCCATGGAAAGGCAACAGTCTGGGGAGAGGTAGATTTCTTGAATTGTTTCTTTGTTTCTCACCAATGGGCTTTGTTATCAGCATTATTTATTTAGCCAAAGAGTTCTTTGTTTCTGCAAATGGCCCCAATCAAGTTTTGTTTGAGACAATTAGCTAGTGCCAGCCAATGAGCCCTATGCAAATGTTGGGATAGGAATGCAATGTGTGCATTTGAAGGCATGGGGTTTTGTTCCTGGGAAAGGCAGATTGTAACTGCTTTCTTAGGGTCCCTTTTTTTAAGTTTAGTGTGGGGGTGGGGAATACAGGTTTATCTGGTCTCCCTCTAGTTCCCGAGCAGCTGTGGGTGGGTGGGGGGTTGGGGGGGGGGGTTTGGCCGCCAGGCCTTTAAAAGCCTCTGCCTTGCTTAGCTGGGCTCTTTCTAGTTAGTGGTGGAACGTGAGAGAGCTGTTGCCTCAGAAGCAGTAAACCAGCACCTCTGTTTATTTGCTTTGCCCTTAGTTCCACCACTCCGAACCCACCCACCAAGGACCCTGAACCTGTCCACCCGAGGCGACCCGAGACCTTCTGGCTGGGTCCCTCCCATCTGGGCTGACTTTGCGCCTCCAAACAACCTTAGCATGATGTCTTATCTTAAGCAACCGCCTTATGCAGTCAATGGGCTGAGTCTGACCACCTCGGGTATGGACTTGCTGCACCCTTCCGTGGGCTACCCGGGTAAGTGAGCTTGCGATACTCCTGCCCCGCCCTTCCCCACGCCTGTTCTGTGGGGATACGACACCCTGTTTTCCCCCAGGTCCAGGATGGGAGATCAGGCTGTCCGCACCACAGTTCCAGGCGAGGTCCTAACTGGGTTTTCCTAGCAAAGAAGCTGCAGAGAGGATTCACTGACTGGGAAGGGCTGGGGCTGGGAAGAAGAGTAGGTGTGTCTGCAACAGTTGTGGGAAACCACACTCCTGCATTCTTAACTCTAAGGACTCGAGGATGCTTTGGGGTCGGGTGAGAAAGGTTATTGCCCTTGGCACATGGGCAAGGAAGGCCCTTGCCTATAACTTCAGGCCCATTGCTTGTAGCTAACCCCTTGGAGAAGCCGGGTTTTCTCTCTATGGACACTGTGTCGCTCTGATGTTGATGCGCAAATGCCTTTTTTCTATCAGATCTGTTTCGTAAACTCCGCATACAAGTTCGAGTTACATCCTGTTTACTTTTTTATTTGTTGGCTCTAGGGATCCAGCCCAGAGCCTTCTCAGTACGCTACATCCTCAGGCCATTTTTAGGGGGGTTGATTTTGAGACAGGATCTTGCTAAATGTTGCGCATGTTGGGCTTGAACTTGGGATCCTCCTTCCTCAGCCTCCGTAGTGCTAGGCTTGCAGATCTGAGCCTACAAGTCAGGTGTATATCCCGTTTTAAAGATGGGGGAATAAAGGTTTTTGGAGTGGTAAACCTTTGGAGCAGGATCAGAATTCACCAGATCAATCCTAGCATACCCACTGAAGGTCCTTGACTTCCCTGAGTGGCTTTTTTTTTTTTTTTGTCAGTGTTGTGATTTGGAGGTTGTTTTTGGAGGATTTTTTTTTCTTCATTTCATTTGTTTTGCTAGCTTTTGAAGCAGAGCTTTGGTGGAAGTGATCTGTGAAGTCAGGCAGAGTCAGGGGCTACTCTAAAATGAGCCATATGGGAGGGTGGTGAGGCCCTGGGAAGGGGCGTGAGAGCTTGGTAGGAGCAGGGGAGGGGTGGGAGAGTCAAGGAGCCGTGGAAACCCCTGTGACTGAGAAACTGCTCCCCCACCCTAAAGGGCCCTGGGCTTCTTGTCCCGCAGCCACCCCCCGGAAACAGCGGCGGGAGAGGACCACGTTTACCAGGGCGCAGCTGGATGTGCTGGAAGCACTGTTTGCCAAGACCCGGTACCCAGATATCTTCATGAGGGAGGAGGTGGCCCTGAAGATCAACCTGCCTGAGTCCAGGGTGCAGGTAGGGCACATGGAGACTGCCCTGTGCAGGTTGTATGCTGAGAACCTGGGAGAGGCCCAGGCCTTTGCCAGAACCAAAGAGAGGTTTAATATGGAAACATCCAGGGACAAGTAAACTACTCTCCTTTGCTCCTTTTTTCCCAACTCCCCTTTCCTTCCTAACCTATAAGCAAAAGTCCTATGGCCTAGGTTGCAAGGTAAGCCTGGTAGTTTGGCCTGTGGTTCTCTGGCGAGCAGACACCTATTTTTGGTGAGCACATGCTACTTTAACCTGGTTCTGTGTGGAAAATTTTGTCTATTCTCATGGACTTTCAAGGGTGAAAGAAGCTTGGTGTCTGGTTAATCTAAATATTGTTACAGGTAAAGAAATAGAACAAATGTCTTGCTCAAGGTTATAACCTAAATTTGGTGGCAGAGCCAGGCCATAGAAATAGCTAATGCTCTTTCCAAACAAGATAACCCAATAAAAGTATTTTTTCTTTGACTTCTTAGGAATTAAGCAAAATTCTTCTAGCTCTGGGCCATTTAACAGATTAAAATATTTACATAATATACCTAGTAACTCTCCCCCCATACTCTTTTTCCCTTGGTTTATCCCTCCCCTAAACTTCACCCTAAATTTGAGAGGGACAGTCATCTGCAGCTTGCTTGGAGATTAAGCCCCATATACAACTTTCCCTCATGCAGGACCTGTTTGTGACAGAGCTAGCACAAACAGCAAGGCAAAAAAAAAAAAAAAAAAAAAAAAAAAAAAGGGCAAACCAGGCTTTTTCCAAGTGGGTTGGAAGAAGTTTTAGCGCTTGTGAGGTTGGAACCAAAGTCTTCAGTGGAATTAACCCAATGCTTTGAATGCTTGGTAACATTGAGCTTGGCCTCAGAGGCATCATTTTAACCAGTTACAACTCTGATACACAGAGCTCATTCAAGAGGACAGTTAAGATGGTGATGCCCGCTTGCCTGTAATCTCAGCACTTGAAAGGCTTAAATAGGAGGACTGCAGTGATTTCAAGGCCAGCACATAGATATCCTAACTTAAAAGTCTTAAAATAAACATCTTTTTTTATAAAAAAAGAGGACAGTTAAGAACTTGTTACCCTGAAAATTGCATAGTTTCTCTTATAAGCCCTCTACGTGCCAAGACCAGATCATTCTTTGTGGAGTAGGAACAGGAGTAGTAAAGAGAATTTTCAAAGTTGTAGGCAGAGACTTAAGTTGACAAACTAGGGACACAGTGTAGGAAACGGGCTGTGGCATGACACTGAAGGTGCAGACTTAAATCTTGGTGTCTAGGAGAGAGGTATGTTTTTGAGCTCAAAGCGGAGAACATGAAAGTCACTTTGCTGGCCCTAAAGCAGCTGTTAGCAGATAGTGGCTTTGGAACTCTGTTTAACAGGATTTTATCTTCTATTTGGAGCTGTGTGTGTGTGTGTGTGTGTGTGTGTGTGTGTGTGTGTGTGCACGCGCGCGTGCCTACCTGTCTGTCTTCCAAGGAGAGGCAAACAGTACAGTCATGGAATCAACTTCTATATTATCAGTTGCTCCCTGGAAGATGGAGTACAAGGCTTGAATTTAGGCTGCTTGTGTTAACATGTAACAACACAACTGTTCTCCATTTCTTCTCTTGTGTTTACCTCCAAAAGACATAGCTATATTCTATCCCACCAGGACAGCATCCCAAAGTAGAGCTGAATCTATGTCTCAGTGTGTATCAGAAGGGAAATAAGTAAGACAGGAAAACAAGGTAGAGAATTTTACCGAAATGATTTTTGGGGGGGGGGGGATTACCTTAGATTTTATTGTTCTGGGTTAGGAATATAAAGTAGCATCAACTGATTTAAGGCAAAACCTCCCTACCTACTTTCCTTAGAACTCTACGAGTATATATGAAAGTGTCTCAGTAGGTCTGCAGTAGCAGAGATTGCCTGCATAGCTCATCTGGCTATGTAGGACAGGTTTATGATCTGGGAGCCGCTCTTGTCCTTAGGAAGTATTGAATCCACGTTAAAGAAGTTTCTTTCCCTTTCAAGGTATGGTTTAAGAATCGAAGAGCTAAGTGCCGCCAACAACAGCAACAACAACAGAATGGAGGTCAAAACAAAGTGAGACCTGCCAAAAAGAAGACATCTCCAGCTCGGGAAGTTAGTTCAGAGAGTGGAACGAGTGGCCAGTTCACACCCCCTTCTAGCACCTCAGTCCCAACCATTGCCAGCAGCAGTGCTCCAGTGTCTATCTGGAGCCCAGCTTCCATCTCCCCACTATCAGATCCCTTGTCCACCTCCTCTTCCTGCATGCAGAGGTCCTATCCCATGACCTATACTCAGGCTTCAGGTTATAGTCAAGGATATGCTGGCTCAACTTCCTACTTTGGGGGCATGGACTGTGGATCTTACTTGACCCCTATGCATCACCAGCTTCCTGGACCAGGGGCCACACTCAGTCCCATGGGTACCAATGCAGTTACCAGCCATCTCAATCAGTCCCCAGCTTCTCTTTCTACCCAGGGATATGGCGCTTCAAGCTTGGGTTTTAACTCAACCACTGATTGCTTGGATTATAAGGACCAAACTGCCTCCTGGAAGCTTAACTTCAATGCTGACTGCTTGGATTATAAAGATCAGACATCCTCGTGGAAATTCCAGGTTTTGTGAAGACCTGCAGAACTTCTTTTTGTGGGTGATTTTTAAATATGCTGGGCTGGACATTCCAGTTTTAGCCAGGTATTGGTTAAAAAAGTTAGATGGGATGATGCTCAGACTCCTGATCAAAGTTCCAGGAGGCATAGAAGGAAAAACGAAAGGCCTTAGAGGGGCCGACCAACCAGCAACTTGAAATGGACAAACCAATCCACTTAAGATCCTTTTATAGTTTTAGAGTATTGGTTTTCCTGATTTGCAAAGTGATCAATCAAATGCATTCTAGCCATGTGTAACTAAATGCCACCAAAAATAAAAATCAAAACCAAGTTTTGAGGGAAGGGAGGGAAGGTCATAGCCTTCGCAAGCAGAGGTGGTCCAATGTTTTAGCCAATCCTTGGTTGAATCTTAGGAATGAACAGTGTCTCAAGCTCATTCACGTTTCATGACCAACTGGTAGTTGGCACTGAAAAACTTTTCAGGGCTGTGTGAATTGTGCGACTGATTGTCCTAGATGCACTACTTTATTTAAAAAATAATGTTCATAAGGAGTCAATATGTAGTTTAAGAGACAATCAGTGTGTGTCTTATATAAATGGTACATCTGTGGTTTTTAATCTGTGCTAGACTTCAAAACTGTGATCTCCTGTTATTGTATGCAACCTTGAACTCCACCGCTACAGGGGTTCTTCTGTGATTAAATAGGTTATAATTATAAGCAAAATCAGAGCAACTGAGTACAGATCGAAAAAATTACCTTTGACTGGACGTGAGCTGCACTGAAACTTGACGACAAAATGTCTCTGGGCGAGAAGAATGAGAGAAGAGAAACAGAAGGACACTAATTCACTAATGCATCTGTAATTTACTGTTGGTCAGCCCAGCAGTAAAAAGACATTGGTCAATTGCTCTGACCCTGAAGAATTTCAAACCGAGATCCTTGTCGTTTATGCTTGCAAATGTTAACTGGAAAAGTTATATATGCATAAACCTTTTCTTCCTGGATTTGGCAGATATGTATAATTATATTAAAATGGTTCTAGCACAATATTGGGTCTAATTTAATTTTATACCACTATTTATGAGTGAGAAGCCTATATTCAGCTCACCTTCCCAGATGTTTTTTTGTAGGACACAGTGGAAATTAGTAATTTTTACTTTCCCCCACACCCACCATCTGTAGATGAAACAGAAACAAATGACTATTTTGTAAAACTTTTTTGACTTTCATCAGGATTGCAATGAAGTTGAATTTAGAGAGGCTATCAATCATTAGGATCTTATTTCCCTGCTGCAAACCTGAGTTATTTCATAGGCACTTTATTGGTATGTTTTCTAAATAGATCAGTTTTAACATGCAGGGGAAGATGTGGAGTATCTGTCAGAAAAATGAGAATGACAGGAATTTCTTTTTTCTATTCTCTTATTTGTTTAAGGGAATTTTTTTTTAACTTCCGAAAAATCTGAGGTAAACATGAGAAGGATTCGAGAAGGAGTGTAATCAGAATCTGAAAGCAGTTCAGGCAGAAATGATTCCTGAACAAAAGAGTTTCAGAAAACTTTTAAAACCTATAATTTCGGTACTTGAACATAAGTCACCCTCGT
The DNA here is from genome assembly GCA_004027205.1 of Ctenodactylus gundi. NCBI lineage: Eukaryota > Metazoa > Chordata > Mammalia > Rodentia > Ctenodactylidae > Ctenodactylus > Ctenodactylus gundi. The sequence continues at coordinate 142,338 of PVKB01003287.1, read as the reverse complement.
CAGGTTTTTTTTTTTTTTTTTTTTTTTTTTTGATGAGGGAAGAGAAAAAGGTCCCTTTTACATTGTACCTGCATTTTGTAAACCAGTCACCAGAAAAAGACAAGTGGGTCAATGATCATGGTGCTCTTCAGGTAAAAATAATATTTAATTTCATTTAAACTTATGTTCTCAGTCTGACCAAAATTAAGTGAATTGATTGTAACTTTTAAAATGAACGTTGGCAGTTGGAACCATTTTGTTTTCCGGCTATTTCATTTTCTGTCTCTGGCTGCTGCGCATGTTCTGTTGGATCCCGCCTAATATTGCCTAAAGAACTACAGGGTTTCACTGTTAAAGAAAATGCAATAGTTTCCAATCAACACTCACTGCAAAATTCCTGGGCCAGATTTCTCAGTACCTACTGAACTATTAATCCTACTGTCGCTTACACCGAAGTGAAATTTGGCGGGGGAATCTTAAGTTTCCCCCAGATTTAGGGCCTTAATATCCCAGCTTTTTTTTCCCCCAAGGTTAAAGCACACCTAGAAATGACTCTTCAGTTTTCAAGAACTCTCACAAGGGGTTGGGAAAGATTGACTTTTCTTAGAGAGAGAGAGAGAGAGAGAGAGAGAGAGAGAGAATTGTCTGAAAAAATGGGGGGGTTAGAAAGAGGCAGCCCGGGCACCCTCGGAAACTACTTTTTCCGTCACCTTTGCCCGACTTCGTTTGTGTGAGGCTACGCAGTGAAACCCCTCTGAATTGCTGGCGAAAGTAGAAACATTCCCCGGAGCAAAGGCTACGGGGAAGTGAAAGGGGCGGGGAGCAGGGCCCGGCTCGAAGACATCCGGAGAGGTCTGATCACCATTCCTAGTCCACATCGGGTTTAATGAAGTTAATAAGCCCCGTAATGGTCACACTTGGTACTGAAATGACGCCTTCCCCCAAGGGAGCAGGGATCTATGCCAGTCGCATATCGGCAATTAATAAGAAGGGAGACAGCAGTAAAATACTGGTTTTGGAGGGCCGAGATGAGGGTGGGGTAGTTCAGTTTACAAGGAACCGTGCCCCAAAGCTTTATCTTTCCCACGAAGATTCTTGGCCCGTTGCATCTCATATTGGGAGTGTTTTCTTCCCTTCCTAGATAAGAAGTTCAATCAAGTCCGCAAAGTTCCGGCTTTGAAAACCTCCAGATTTCAGATAATCGTTTCCTCTTCTACTCTACCGCGTGGTTTCCTCCAATCTCGCCTCTCCTGCGCCTGCCCCTAACTCACGGTCGTCGCCCAACGCCGAGCAGGTCTATGCGCGCGAGCGTGGCGGCACTAGGCGTGGGTGGCGCGGCCCACGGAGGGCGGCCGGGGCCCCCGCCGCGCCCCCACTGGCCGCCCGGATCACCGGGGAGCCCTCCGGTCCCTACCTCAGGGATCTAGGGCAGGGCTGAAAGCCCAGTCGGTCCGGCTGGCCCGCGGGTCCGCACGCAGGTCTGCCGCCGGCCGGACAGGGCGCGAAGGAGGCGCTCGCCAGGTCCCGCAGCCCTAGGCTTCGGCTATGGCTCCGCTGGCCCACTTGGCCTGGTCCTCAGGCCTCCAGGGCAGCCGCGGGCCGTGGCGCCGGTCTCGGGGACCTCCAGGCCTGGCGGCGCTCGGGCCGGGGTCGGGGATTGAGGGGTGGCGGGGTGCGGAGGCCAGCGCGAAGTACGGAGAGGATGGTTAGCTGTGCCCTGCGGCTGGAGCCAAGGTTTTTCGCCCCTCCCGCCTCCCCCACCCCCAGGAGGGTGCGACGCCCACGGCCGGGGAGGGGCCGCTCCTTCCCTCGGCGAAGACAGGACCCACTGTTGCCCCCAGGGCCTCCCGCGTTCAGCGAGGCTGAGGACCCTCCCAAGAAAATCAGGTGTCGGCTGGCGGCCCGGGGGATTGCGGCCCTCCGCTGGGAGCGCTGGCCTCGAGAGGGGGTTTTCGGGAACGCCTGAGATTTTGGGTTCAGGCCTTTTCTCCCACTCCCTTTGAGGTCACGCACCCCCTTTTCCTTCCCGGGGTGCCCTCTTGTTTTCTTTTCGGACCTGCACGGTACTCCTGAAGGCCCGCGGCGGGTTCTGGAATAGGGAAGCAGCCTTTCGGCTTCTGGGGTAGCTCCATGCTGCTGGGCAGCCTATTCCGGTTACCTGCAGTGCAGAGGCCTCATGCAACGGCCCGCCTCCACTTAACCAGAATGGACCTGCCGCGGCGCTCACGTCACCAGTTCGAACCTGCTTCTCCCGACCACGGAGAACATCGCTGTTGTTATATGGACAAAGCTGTAACGCAAGACCAGGCGTGCCAAGGTTAGGTAGCGGTTTACTGCATGCAGAGATGTATTTTTAATCGTGTAAACCAGAAACAAAGAGGTAGAGCAGGACGGCACATCCCAAGCACTCAGATGCAGTCAGATTCTGCCATGATCTGTGTAGATCTTTGCCTTCCTTCCAAAACCGACGCACAGCTCTTTCCCTTTCGTGCTACTCCAAGAGTCAAGCCCAAATCTCTGAGCAGTCCTACTCTGAGCACCTCTGTTTGCCTCTCCCGAACTTCGTGCAACCCGCCAGTGCATGTCGCTTTGATACATCCCAATTTTTCCAGACTCCCCATTTCCACCCTTGGGTTAGTGGGGTACAAAAGACCCTGAGCCCCTCGATTTTCTCTTGGATGGGGAGAGCAAAACCTCCAACAAAACACACCCTGATGTTTTCGGTATTCGGCTCTGAAACTGCCTGCACAGATTATAGGATTTGTCTCGGACAGAATTAACATTACATGTGAAACTGTAGTGCACCAGTGTACTGAGACACATTGCACTGGATTGCTTGGAGCATCTCTCCTGAACTGCCTGTTAATAACAATATGAGGCTCTGAATAAGGTCCTTTAAATCTTTTTTCTTGAATAAAATGAAATCTAGGCACTATCTGCAAAGGGTAGTTTTTCTAATGGAAGCTGTTCGAAGGAGCCAAACCAAGTCAGGAACTGGAGGAAGCCTCAGTTTGCAGAAGTGGCTGAAGAAAGACCTTCCTCCACTACACAGGGATCCTCACAGCCAAGAGAGGTCGGCAGTGTTAAGGAGGATCGCCCAGACTTACAAGCACGATTTCAGGTTTAATAACCAACATGCTGTTGGCTGCCCACAAAAAAAAATGGTGAATTCAAATAAAGGAGCCTTACATAGGCAGTCCCATTTGGTTAGATAACTGTAGGTAACTGGGCAGCCAGGCCAGTATCACAAAGAGGGTGCCATCAATTTTTCTTTTCTCCTAGAGGGAAAGACAAACAGGAGGTGGTCGAGGACTCACTTTTGTTCTTTAATCTTCTCCATCCTTTACCTTCTTAGATTCTTAGTGGAAACCTGATGTTAGACAAGGAACGAAAACAACAAAAATGATGACAGCGAATATAACGGTAAATTTGCAAAGTCTGAGTTGATATTTGTTTTTAACAACACAAAGAAAAAAGTGTGTAAGAATCATATGAGAACCTGTCACCCTCTCTGGTGCCCTCACCTCAGTTCACCTTCTGCAAAGATTGAAACAGGCCATTGCATTAAAGGAATTTTTAGTCAACCTGACATCACTGGAAGAAACTTGCAGTCTAGAACTTTAGGGGAAAAAAAAGCTGGTTTCTAGAAGCCTGTTTCCAGAATCTAACTGGTCTTCAGTCCCACTTGCACTGCTCCTGAAAGCACCAGCAAATGGTCTCTGGGAGCCACGGGAGGACTATGAGGGCCTTCTGGCCCTGTCCCAAATCCTGAGGTAAGCATTAAAGGTACCCAGTAGAGACCGGCCCTCTCAGGTGGACAAATATTCTCCCTTAAGCCCTGCTTCTTACCTCCCAGCCGGAATCCTGGGGACCTTAGGCTACCCTGAAACCAGAAACATCACTCATCATAGCCTTGAGTTGTAAAAATCTGTTCCTAGAACCAATAGTCACTTTTTAGGATCATGGGCCATTAATAAAAATCTTCTTAACATTCAAATGGCTCTGAAGTGCGTTGATAGCGGATTACTGTGGCCTAATGGACGTTTGTGATAATATGATTTCAGAGTAGCAAGGTTCTGCAATGGGTGTCTGACCACAGCCACCTGATTATCAGCTTATAGCCAAGCCATTTCTTCCCAGCAAAGCCTGAGACTTCCGTGTTCTTCATTTAACCGACTTAACAACCTCAGTGTTCTCAAAAAGGGACCAAAAAAGAAGAAGGGGGGGGGGGGGGGAAGGCTGCCTATAACCCTGAGGTTGCTCGCAGACCTGAGGAGGCAGGTGGCCGGCCGCTGTCTCTCCCGCCCCCGGCTGGAAGGCGGTGGTGGTGGCTCCCTTCATCCAGGTGTCCGCGGTGGGTGCCCGCGGTCCCCTGCGCCTGTCTGGCGCGGGCCGTGTCGGTGGGAGCGCAACCCCGAAGGGCTCTCTGCCCATCTCAGCCCGCCATATCCGGGTGACTCGCCGGCACTCCTGCTGGGGGCGGGATCGCCTCCGGCGGTCGTCATGCTACCGACGGCGCCGGGGGCCTGGCAGCACCTGCAGCGCCCTGGGGACAGGGCTGCTGGGTTTCTCCGTGAAGCCTGGCGAGGGCACGTGTTCCCGTCTCCGGCAACTTTCGCCCAGCAAACGAAGGGAACACGTTTCGGAAGCGGAGGCACTTTTCTTCGCAGGGGCGGGGCGGGGCGGGCGTCCCCCGGTAACGACGCCGGGAGGCAGGCCTGGGGGGCACTCGGGTGGCTGCGGGGAGGCCCGCACCGTCACCCTCGGAGGCCGGCCTCGAGCCCCGCGCGGCCGCACGTGGCCCGGCTACAGGTGCCAGGGGGCCGCGGGCCTCGGAGCTCGCGAGCTGCCTCCTGGGAGGCGCAGAAGCCCGCGCCCCGGAAGAGAAGAGGCGAACCTGAAAGAGGGAGTCACCGCTTCCGGCCACTAGGGCGCCCTTCCCTCTGACCACCCTCCCCCTCCTGGTGAAATAACGCGGGAGGTGAAAGCTGGCCTCTGCTGGGCCTGCATCCAGAACCGGAACCGAGTCGCCAGGGCCCGCGAGAAGGCCTGCGGAAATGTGCTTACCAGGGAGTGGGAGGGTGGTGACTTCCGGTTCCGCTGCAGGCCTCACAGGTGGAGTGGAGAGACACTGGGTACCGCGTTCCCAGGGCCCACTTGAAGGGCGTGCCCTGAAATGAATTTCGAGTTAGAGTTTTGGAACACTAGTGGTGCCCGTGTAGACCTCCCCATCCCTGTCCTTCTTGACTGCTCATCCGTGTAAGTTTAATAACCTTTGGTTTACCATTGGTTCTAGATTTTCCAACCAACCTTATTGATATTGCACAGTGCTTAATATTGTGGGAAATTTTGATTTGGTATGTAGATGTTTGGGCAGAAATAAAGGAATACGTTACACATTCATACTTGTGGTGAAGTCTAAAGTGAAATAAGGCAGTTTTGGAATCTACATAGTATCTAATTCTAATTTGTTTCTAATCTCTGAAATGGATCTTTCAGCAGTCCTCTGGCTCAGTATTTATTCTATTTTTAATTCTAGTCTAGGTTGAGCAACTGAAGGTTTAGAAGGCTAGCAAGTGTTCAGTCTACAGTCGATTTAATTATCTTTTACCAAAACCAGAGCCTACCTTTTGTCCCAAAACTGTTCATTGATGAGAGCCCTCCAATTTTAAGATGGGAGGGGAGTAGAAAACTTGGTGCCAACATGCACTTAACTTTTTCATGTAGTTTTTTGAGTTGATGAAGCCACTAATTTTGATTCCTGCTTATTTTAAATGGGTGCATTGCTTTGGACTTTTTCCCCCTTTTCTTTCATTTGTGTTGGTAAGGTGTGTATGAGTAATCCATACGTTGAATGAAATACACCAGAGTTGATGTCTTTTCCAGAGATTGGTAGCCTATGGTTGGTTCAGGCATCCTTTGGGAATAGCTGTCCATAGACATAGACAAGTGAGTTCCTTCAGTTCTATGGAAAATTTGATGGTGTGCAGTTTAGTTTTTCTGGACAGAAAATCCACTGATTTCATGACATTCACAAATGGATCTGTAACTACCTAGCATGAATACATGTTGTCAATGAAAAGTGAATTTGGAGGTAGACTTTTTGTTGTTTACAGTAGCAACAAGAATAGATGGTAGCCTTATCAAATTTAAATCTACCTTTAACTTTTGAAAGTTCTATTTTTCAAACATAGTATTCTCCAAAGTTCTTTGTATTTCTAAAGGCCTACCTATTTAGACCAAAATGTAATTATTGTCTCTGAGGCTGTTTATGTATGACAAAATTTAAACTACTAAAAATAAAAAGTAATTTTTGGTAATATTTACAAATAGAATGTAATGTAGAAAATTTAAGTAAATGTTTTAAGATTTAAAATTTTAAAATCCTATTTAAACAAAATAGACAGTAGCAATAACAAAAACCCAATTATTTCTACCAGCCACATTTTTCAGAAAGTTTAGTCTGACTTGGTGTTCTTCCATTCTCTTAAATTTATCATCCGTGCCTAGGTTCCTCAATTTTTCTGTTGAGAAGTTTTTCATTTATTTTAAAGACAGATGATTGACAAAGACAGATGAAATACTGGGTAAAGGAGACGAGACCTTCTGATGGGGGGCATGGCTGCACTGTGTGGACCTAGGACTCAAGATCAGATGGTGTATAATCAGCTTTAGGGCATGCAGGGTAGAATTAAATGCTCAGATGCTTGTTATTTAGAATATACAGATTTCTCGCATTTCCCACCTAAACTCCCCAGCTTACTTGAAACTAGTTGGAGAGGATATTTCCATTAGTGGAAGAGGAAGTATAATCTATAGGTTTATTTAGCATTTTATCCTTGTGTAGAAACTTTCACTTAGAGTAATCATTGCAGTCAAGATTTAATCTGGTCCAAACATAGTCTGAACCAGGAAACCTCAGGCAAGTAGACAGACAAGTTGCTAGCGATTTATTTTATACCAGCTTCTGAGCCATCTCTAGATGATAACAACTCTTGGACACTGTTAATCTCTGCTTGACTCGAAGTGGTGACGACAAGGTGAAAGGCAAGGGTGTTACCTCTGAGTGTTTCATGTAACCTTCCTCAGATTGTTATTTGGGCCAGTACAATTGAAGCCTCTTCTCTAGTGATTACTTTAAAAATTTCATATCCAAAGTCTTTGGTCTTTGTTGGACTAGAAGGTAGGAGGGCTTTATCAAGAAAAATGCCTGAGGGCCAAGATGTGGAAGCTTAGAATCCAGTACAAATTAGAAAGGTTGCAAGGTAACTGTGTGTGATCCCCTGCCCAATAAACTTTGAATATCATTGTGACTATGACTAGAAAAAGCCTCTGAAAATGGATGTTTTTGCCAAGCAGAGAAAATACGTGATACAAAATACAATATGAAGATCCTTGAATTTGTTTTACTGTTTTAAAAATGGCTTTATATTTGCAATATGTAAGTTCATTACACATCATCATATAGTGATTTGCTATTAGCCAAAAGGACAAAAGAAATTGGAGAGAACAATACAGAATAAAGAAAATAAGTGTCTTGGTGAACAAAAGCCATCCTGTGTGTTAATTCCCCAAGAGAAGCCAGGTAAACTGGCCTGTGGGAAAACCAGTGCTACTTGCACTTTCATATGTGTAGTGAGAGTAATTTTAGCCTCTTATACCAAGATACTCAGCTGTAGCCTGAAGTCCTAAAAACGTGCTTTTACTTCTGGGTAGAATTATTCTGCCTTTGCTTTCCTAATATTCTAGTTAAATGATTCTATTTAATTTTGCTAGATTGCTCCAAGACAGGACTGACAGATAAAAAATATTTTAAGAGATTTCAAGATATTACAGGTATTTTAATAAATTTGTTTTTAAGATCCAAGTGTCCCAAGTGATTTCTTAATGATAAAAGTAAAACAAATTATTATAGGTATTAATATTTTTAGCAATAAGCTCCTTTGAACAGAATCAAAGACCCAACTTGACAACGATGTAAACGATGTCAGAGGTATCTTATTATATGATTCTATAACTTAATATCTATATCCTTTGTTTTTTGCTATCCTTTTAAGTTTTTCTTCATTTTTATTAGTATGCACATGTGATACATAATGGTTACACTGAACTTGAAAATTTTGTGCACATATATATCACATTAACTTCCCATTCTCTTCCCATTCCACCTTCTTCCTTATCCCCCTGACTCCCAGCATGTCACTCATTGACTCTGTTATTTATTTATACTTCAGGCTTCTCATATTAGAGAAACTTTGTGGTTTTTAACCTTCTGAGTCTGATTCATTTCACTAAGCATGATGATCTCAAGTTATGTCCATTTACTACAAATGATTCAAATCTATCTGTCTTTATGGCAGAGTAGTACTCCACTGTGTATATTTACCACATTTCTTTTATCCATTGGTTTGTTGATGGATATTTTCTTATCTTCCAGAGTTTAGCTATTATTGATTGTGCTGCTGTAAACACGAGTATACATACATCTCTATTATGTGATACTTTTAGCTCTTTTAGAAAGATACCCAGTGGAAGTATCACCGGGTCAAATGGAAACCTATTTTCAGTTTTTTTTTTTTTTTTTTTGAGGAATCTCCTTCGATAATGGTTGTACCAGTTTATAGTCAAATCAGCAATGCAAAAAGTTTCCTTTTCCACTGCATCCTCACCAGCACCTATTGTTTTTTGAATTCTTGTAGAAGCCATTCTCACTGGGGTAAGATGGTATCTCATGGTTGTTTTGATTTATATTTCTCTAATGGCTAAGGATGTTGAATTTTTTAAAATGTATTTGCTCATCTATTCTTCTGGTGACTATTCATTTCTGTTACACATTTTTTAATTGGGTCTTTGAATTTTGAGGTATCTATTTTTCCTCAGTTTTTTTTTTTTTTGTGTGTGTATTCTGGTTATTAGCCACTTGTCCTAAGTATAGCAGGTAAAAAATTTTCCCATTTTGTTGATTTTCTCTTCACTGTTTTGATGGTTTCCTTTGCTATGCAGGTTTTTAACTTGGTATTGTCTCATTTGTTAATTTTGGGATAGTTTCTTTTGCATCAGGTGTCCTATTCAGTTGCTTTGCCTTTTAATTAACAGGTGTTTGTTAACTGTATTGTTTGGTGTACTATCCCAAAAATGATATACTAAATAAACACATGTTATATTGCTAACAGGGAAGCTGAGTAGCTGCAGGATGGCTGCATTGTATTGTATAGAACTGGTAAAAGGACACTCATTATGATAAAAAAAGATACTGGTTAATAAAGTGCTGCATTTTTTTAAACACTGTGATTATCTGGCTACCAGATTGTGGGGAAAGAGGACATGAAATAAAGACTGAAGTATTATTACTGCTTAAGACTGGTTTTGGTTTCTCTCTCTCTCTCTCTCTCTCTCTCTCTCTCTCTCTCTCTCTCTCTCTCTCTCTTTTTCTGATACAACCTGAATCATAGCATTTGTCTGGGTAAACCATCGTGGTTAGAGTATTTGGAAGGGATTAAAATTTTACAACTATTTCTTCTCAGTGGTATATCTGTTGGCTTGGCTCCATGTGAAATTGTCTGGGTAGAACCCCACAGCCCAGATTGGGAGGAGACCAAGCATCTTGGTTCTCTCAGCCCAGGGCTGAGATAGCATGATGTTGGTGGTGATAGTAAGATTGATTCCCATATGGAAATGATTTCTGTATTTCTTAAACTGAATAAGAGCATTTGAGTAGGTCATTTACTTAGTCTTTCAAAGGTCTGTTCAAACTGGCAAATTTACCACTTTCTAGGGGTCATTTCTTATTTTAGATCTCTAACCTTTATATCAGTATGTTCCATTGGTAGCTCGAATAGACTTGGTACCAAAGGGAAGTCTGTACTTGGTTTTGTAGAAGTGCGATCTGCTCATCCTGCTTATCTTTTTTTTTTTTAATTTTGAGCTTTTCTTGAGCTTTGATTCATTTTATCCACCCTCACATACAAATTAGATTTTTTTGCCTGTATCTCTAACTCTTCTAACATTGTAGAGATTCTCATATGACATTACTTAATAACAAGGTGCAATTTCCAGTTGTCTTACAAAATGTAAATCAATACATATTTTTCATTATTTAAGAAATTGGTCCCAAGTTTTACTAGGGAGTACCTTAAAATAGTGATTACGCATTCACCATTAGAGTTGGAGTATCTTAGTTTAAATCCAAGCTTCTTTATAATATGGTAGGTATTTGTTTTTATGAAGATTATTTAATTCTGTTGTGTGTTTCAGTAATATCAATAAAGTAGGAAAAAAATAACATTTTCTACTTCTCAGATTGTTATGACTATTAAAGCATTTAGCTTAATGTCTGGCAGATAGTAAGCACTCAAACCATGTTACCCCTTAGTATCAACATAATTATCATTGTCATCGTGGTCAGCTCTTGACCAGCAAAAACAAGTCATTCAGAAGCCTTGATGAGCTAATGATGACTGCATTCATTTTATGGAAAGGACAGAAACAGATGTGTTATACTAGGAAGAATTCAAGAAGAAAAGTTCTATAATATATACTGTATACAAATTGTAGATGTATCATAACTGTATGGTTAAATTCATTTTGTATTGTATTTGCCTTTGTTACAAATAGTTTATCTCCTTTGTTCAACAGTAACAGAAACCATGAAAATTTAAATACCTGAAAATGTATTTGGAGAGAAGGGAGAAAGAACATTTGACAGGGGAGTCAAGTTGTAGCAAAACAAATGACTCCATTCTTTTTAAATTACATGTTCAGTCCTCTTCACTTAAGACTTAAAAAATATTATTCTATAATTGCAAGTAGGTTTTCTTTTTCTAGTTCCAAACATTCTGAAAACTAGTCTGTTCTCCCTGTAGTCAATAACGATACATGTATATTACCATGCAGTGGAAGTTAATTCACTCTAAAACACTGTCAAAACATAGTTTTAATTTCCTTTTAACTGTGGCTCAAACTTGGGGCTGCCAATACATTTCACACCTTTCTTTCTAAACATTGGCAGTTAATGAGAAAAGTGAGGTAAAGCAGTTCAGTAATAAAGTAATGAAGACCTTGTAAATTGGGCTCTCGTTTTTAAAAAAAGCAAGAAAATAATTGGGAATAAAAAAGACTTTATGCAAATCAACTTCTATGAGTGCTGGCAGAAAGAGATGAGAATAGCGTAATGAATTTGTTCCAATGAATTTACTGAAGATGGCAATTCAGCTCTCTAAGGAGTTTCAAAGAAAATGAGTAAGTGGCTAGGGTTGTTGATATCTCAAGAAAGCCTGAATCGGCAAAATGGAACACATCTGCAAAGAGCAAAGACTCCTTTAGTCATCAGCTTTGGCACACAGGTCTGTGTAAGTGAGCAGTTTGTTTAAGCTTGCAAAGTCAAGATGTGTCTCAGGACAGAGGCAGGGAAGCAAGATATTCTTGTGATATCTGCAATGGAATAGGAACCCAGCAGCTACCTATTAGTGTCTGAGGAGGCGTGAAGCACAGGGAAGTCAGAAGAATTACCCCAGATTGGATCATCCCATTAAGTTATTTGGAGTTTAAAAAAAATGAAGACAAGAAATCTCTCAGTGATGACCTCTCATAAGCTGTGAAAAAGTCTCTCAAGGAAAGTGAGTAGATAGAAAGTCCAGAAGGAGGAATACTTTCAAGTTTGACTTGGGGAACTGTCCAGCATTAGAGAGGGGTGGACTTCCTACAAACTGACCTGTTCAGTGGGAGTTTCCATCTATAATTTGTCTAACTGCGTACTTACTAAATTCTACTCATATTTTCCCTTCTGTTCACAAGTATGTTACTAATGATGTTATTGCCGAAGGGATTTTTGTAGGTTCGTGTGGATTTGCACTTGTTTCATGAGGAAATGTAGTCACCTAATAAAATTTTTTACTAAAATAATTTGAAAAAGTTGAGCCGTTCTTGAACTTCAGTTCATTTTATCCAGCCTCACGTACAAATTAGATTTTTCAGGATATTGAAAGAATAACCTAGAACATTGTCAGCTTCTCATGTCTGCTGTAAATTTCTCCAAGTAGCAAATGCCAAATGCATTACTCATAATTAGATGAATAAAAAATTATGCCTTCTTTTTTGTCCTAGAAAATTTAACATGTATGTTAGAATGGTTATAGGAAAGGATTCTTAGGTGTCAGACTTACTCCACAGTAAGCTTCCACTTAAACCTTGGAATTTAGAAAAGCCAGGGCCATCATAAATAGATAAATATACCTGTGCCAAACTCCATTCTGGGTTCAGAACACACAAGTTTCAATTTCTATGTAGTTTATGATTGTGTTTATTGGAGATTATAATTATTGGAGGTGATTGTGGGGCCAGAAACCTCTGAGTCAAAGGAAAAACATTAATGGACTTAAATGTGTGTGGAAGCTAGGCACAGTGGTGCACACTTGTAATCTCAGCTACTCAGGTGGCTGAGGCAGGAGGACTGAAAGTCCACGTCCAGTCTGAACAACTTACTAAGACCTTGTCTCAAAATAAAAAATAAAAAGAGGGGCTAGAAGCATATCTTAGTGGGTAAAGTTTTTGCTTAACATGCACAAGGTCCTAGGTTCAATTCCCTAGTACCACATAAAGATTAGTTGAGCATGGTGGCACACACCTGTAATCTTAGCACTTGGAAGGCTAAGGCAAAAGGATTGCCATGAGTTTGAGGCCAGGTAGCGCTCCATAATGAGTTCAGGACCAGCCTGGAAAACAGAGTGAAACCCTGTCTCATAAAACAAAACAAAACAAAACAAAACAGAGCTTGGGGTGACATACTGACCCTGAGGTTAATCCCCAGTAGCATAAAAAATGAATAGAGGAAAAGGAAAAAAGGAAAAGTAAGAAAGAATATGTCTTAGTCACTTTCTCATCACTGGATGCAATACCCAACACCCACTTAAGCAAGGAAAGGTTTATTTTAGCTCACAGTTTCAGGAGGTCTTAGTTCATTCATAGGTGGTGGCAAAGGTGGAAGGTCATGGCAGAGGGCCTAGCTGGAGAGTAGCTGTTCATGGCAGGCAAGACAGGAAGCTGAGCAAGCAAAGAGGAGAGCTAGCAAGAAAGCTATATACTTCCAGATCATACGCAAGTCATCTACCTTTTCCGGCTCATGTCCCAGTGATCTGACCATTTCAAGCAGACCCCATCACTTAACAGCAGACGAAATCAATAATGGATAAGTTCCCCTGATTGAATCACCTTTGAAATGCATGAGGCGCATAGAGAATATTAAGATCCAGACCACAACAGTATAAATGAAATGACACCAGAAGTTTAATGTTTGTTGGCAGTGTAATGAAAGAAAACACTTTCTTTTTGAAAAAATACATTATACATTCTAATAAATAGAAACATATTTTGTGATTTTCTGTACCTAAGTCTCCTGGCTCCTCTTTGGGTGTCCAGGGTATGGAGGCAAGTCTAAGGGAGGGATGAGCTCTGTACTGAGAGCATACATGGATCTTGGGGCTGGTGGCTGCTTAAACTCCATATGGTGTTATATGTCCTACCCCTTTTGTATGATAGTTGCTGCTAACAAGCTTGGTTTTGGCTTGAATGACTTAGAAATTACCCCTTCTCTCACTGTCTCCAATGGCCTCAATCAAACTGACTTAAAAAAATGACTGTTAAAGGAATGGCTAGAGTGTCACTAGAATGGGCAAAAGCAATTACTTAGTGTTTTCGACAGACCTACTGATTGTAAATTAAAGAAAGGCTCTTTTGAAAAAGACAGTCCATTAAGAGACCACTTAATGTTTAATTACATGCGGTTGGAAATTCTACGGAGTAGCAGCCCAGCCAAATAGGTCATCAAAATCTAAGACAGACAGTGGCTCATGCAGTTTCCTTTTGAGATCCAGGTACAAAAATACAAACACAGAGTAGTGTATTCTCACACTCTGGGACTCTTATACTACTCAATTATTATTGTCCCTGTGGTGTAATGTGATCTTGAAAAATGTCATAAAGGAATTCCTCCAAAGTGTTTTTTACTCTTCCTCCTCCTCCCCCGTTTCTGTTTCTTGGCTCTGTTCTTTTCTATAGTTGCCTTTCTCTCTTTTTCCTGCCTCCAAATGGTATTGTGAGGTTGAAATCACCAGGTGTGCAAACTTCCCCCCTCATCTGACACTTCTTTGGCAGAAAGCACAGGTGGCCCAGCAGGTATTGTCAGGGTCAAGTTAAAAAATAACAAAACCTGCCAATGCAGATTTCCTTCTTGCGGTGCCTGGCATCAATAGGTTCTCAAAAAGGCTGCTGTGGCTTTAATATTTCCCTTTTTACAGCTGGCATGAACTTGGCAGTCCATCAGTAGCTTACCATCTTTCTCCTTCTCTGTCTTTAACAAAATTAAACCATGGCCAGCATTTCCCTCCCTTGACCACCAGGGCAGAGAGAGTAGGGACAAAAACAGAATGGTGAACAGCTTTATTTTATTTAGAAAAAATTAACTCTGAGAAGCTGAGGCAGGAAGATTGCAAGTTCAAGCTCAGCTCAGATAAGTTAGTGACTTAGTGAGAATCTATCTCAAAATAAAAATTAAAAAATGGATGGGGATGTAACTCAGTGTGATGCTCCTAGGTGCAAGCACCAGGGTAAAAAAAGAGAAAAGAAAAGAAAAACCTAATTTGAAAAGTATTGTTGTTAGGCTCCAACTTAAATCTCAGTTGTCACTGTTAAGCTCTTGGCTCATTGGAAATGAGCTAGCTTAGTAAAATATTATGTTTAATCTATGTATGTGTTTTAAATATGAGAAAACATGGTGCTGTTAGTAGTAGGTTATATGCTAGATAAATGCCAGAATTCTTATCTGCTTGATAGTTAAAAACTAGTTGATTTTGAGAAAAGCACTAGATTTTGTTTCATTTTATTTTTGTGGCATTTATGATCCTACAAGATTATACTAGTAATAATCCTACTAAGAAAAAAATTAAATAGGTGTCTTAAAATACCAAACATGGCTGTTATTCATGAGAGTATACCCCTATAGTAATCCCAGCACTTTAAGGCGATATTGCACGAGGATAACAAGTTCAAGGCCAGCCTTGGCAACTTAGTGAGATCCTGTTACAAAATTTAAGCTTTTTTAAATTTGGTTTTTTTTTTTTGGTTTGTTTGTTTTTGTTTGTGTGTGTGTGTGTGTGTGTGTGTGTGTGTGTGTGTGTGTGTTTGTTTTTGTTTTGTTTTTGTTTTTTGTTTTTTGTTTTTTTTGGTCTGGGCATGTAGCTCAGTAAAAAGGCCTTGGGTTCAACCCCCAGTACTGTAACAAGGGAACAAACCAATGATAACAAAAACCCCAGACATGGTACTGGCATTAGAAAGCTTTGTCTGGCTCCCATGGGAGGTCTTTCTGAGAGGGAGTACCCAGATTGAGCTGGAATCTTTCTCAGAACTGGCAATTGTTATGACATCTTGGCACCTTGTCGATAGCTGATATTTCCAACACCACGATTTTTAACATACTGTTATGTAGCAATGAACAGAATGTTTAAATCAAGATGCAAAGTGATTTTTTCTTCTTCCTCCTCTCTTCTTCTTCTTCCTCTTCCTCCCCTTCCTCCTCCTCCTCTTCCTTCTCCCCCCCCCCTCCTCCTCCTCCTCCTCCTCCTCCTCCTCCTCCTTCTTCTTCTTCTTCCTCTTCTTCTGCGTTGGGGATTAAACCCAGCGAGTGCTGCAGTGCTGTACTACACTCTTAGTTACCCCTCTTTATGTATTTATTTTAGCACTGGGTCTATTAAATTGCCCATGCTGGGCTCTGACTTGGAGATCCTCCTGCCTCATTCCCTTAAGTAGATGGATTCAAACTGTTTTCTATATGTATGCTTACATTTGCTTTAATAATGAAGTGAAATTATGTTTTTGTCACTTTCTTTAATTTAGTGTGCAAGTCCTTGCTTCTTCTGCATCTGCTATGTAGGTAGTCTTATTTATAGTTTGTGTGGCTGCGGGTGTGTAGTGCTGGTGTAGTTTGAATTTGTTGGTTAATTGGCCAAGCTGTGTACCTACTCTTCATGAGTCAAGTAGGAAGAGTGCATGACTGATTTCATAGGTGAACTGCTATGAGGATACTTTTCTGCTATAAAACATGTGAACTGTGGATACTTTGAAGACATCAGTCTGCCACTTGCACTATGAGTAAAGAAAGAAATTCAAGTATATATTACAGTGCAATATTGATTAAAAAACGGGGGTCTTTTCTTTTTTGTGGTGCTAAGTATTGAACCTAAGGCCTTATATGCACTTAGCAAGCACTCTCTACTGAGTTATACCCTCAAGCGCAAGAAAAGGGTTATTCTCTATTTTAATTTTAATTTTTTTGAGACAGAGTCTTGCTCTATAGCTCTGGCTTGTCAGGAACTCACTGTGTATCCAAAGAGAGATATTCTTAAAGGTAATAAATTCCATTTTATTTCAGGAAAACAAGCATTCTGTGAAGACATAAAATAGTATATTTAGAAAAATTATTACTATTTATTAGACAATATACAAATGCTACTAAAGCCATTTAAATTTATAGCAAACATTTGGACTGGGGGCCTAACTCAGTGATTAGAGTGCTCATCTAGCAAGTTCAAGGCCCTGGGATCAATTCTCCAGTATTGCATAAAGCCAGACATGATGGTGCATGCCTGTAATCCAGCACTCAGAAGGCTGAGGCAGGAGAATTGATATAGGTTCAAGGCCATTCTGGGCTACACAATTAGTTCAGAACCATCCTGGACCACAGAAAAAGACCCTGTCTCAAAAAATTATATATATATATATATATATATATATATATATATATATATATATATTTAACAAAGTAGTTCTAATATTAAGGGAGAGAGGAGAAAGTGTACTACAGAAGTTCTTGGTATTTTATTACAAAAATGGCACCACTGGATAGAAAATATTATCTAATTTAAGCATTCTAAGCATGGGTTAAAAATTGCAGTCTCAGAGAAAACCACTCCTCTTTAAGTCACCGACTAATAAAATGATACTCTAAGCATCCATTAATACTGCTCGCCTGTGTCTTCAGATTATGACCAGTTTCAACTAGGGAAGATAAAAACTTCTGTCATGTAGTGGAAAACGGTGTAACACCTAGCTCTTTCTCCCTCTGATTTTTATTCTATGTAACACAAAAAGGCCACAGAATATAGGCTCAACATATTAGCCTGATATCTAAGGGTTTATTACAATTTGAAAAGTACTGTTTAATATGCATACAGATCACTTGGGAATTTTTCTACAGACTCCAAACTCTACATCTGGAGGTGGAGTCAAAGATTGTTATTTTTAACAGCTTGACAGGTGATTCAGTGGGGCTGGTCCTGAAGTTAGAGTAGCGATTTTCTGCAACCTGTTCTAGATGTTAAATGCATTTCTAGCGTCATCTCTATTTACCCCCACTCTGCGTTTTAGCAGAATGGTTGTTCTTGGCTCTCCCTGGCAATTCTCTGGTGTGTGGTTTGGTTCCTGTTGTACTTCTGCCTCCCAAACATTACTGATCTTTCCAAATAGCTCAGATATCACCATCTCTGTGGAACCTTCCAGCCCAGCTGCCCCTCTCCTCGGCCAACTAATCCTTCTGTCTACCAAGTTCTCACAGCACTTTGCCAGTACTGATATTTAGCACTTATTATAAGTTATCGTAATTGTTTGCATGATTGTCTTTCCTGCCAGACCATGAGCTACACAGGGCAGAGGGCCAGGACTTATCTGTCTCACAATCTCAGCACCTAGTATATGACTCACAGAAAAAGTGAAATTATACATATGGTGGTTCCTTACAAGATATTGGTTGAGTTGAATTGAACTGAATTTCTCACTGTTGGTCTTTAGCAGAAGACTTTCAATGATATATGTTTTTAGATAAAAATGTATCTTTTGTGGAGATTCTACATTATATTCAGTTTTGTTATAAACCTAAAACTACTCTAAAAATAAAACCTAATGAAAAAAAATTAAAACTATACCTGTAATCCTTACTCAAGACAAAATTATAGATGTTAATATACTTTTAAAATATCAAAAAGTTGATATTTTAAAAATAATGTCACTAGTGGAAACTTTCAAATCTGGAAATTTTTATTTATGAGCTAAATTATTTAAAATATTGTAGAAATTTATCTTTAGGCTGTGTGTATAAGGTATAAATGAATACTCTTGTTTCTCTTCAGACTATATAAACCTTTCACTTTTTACTAAGGTATATATGTGTCTTAGTTACTTTCTTGTTGCTGGCACACAATACTAGGCATCCACAACTTAAGGGAGAAAGGTTTATTTTAGTTCACAGTTTCAGAAAGTCTCAGTCTATTCATGGAAAGCCAGAAATGGTGGAAGGGCTTGATGGAGAAAAGCTGTTTATGGCATGGCAAGGCAGGAAGCAGAGAAAGCAAGAGAAATGGTAGAGCTTGTCTATACTCTTCTAGGTCATGCTCTAGTGACCCATCCCTTATGACCAGGCCCCGCCTCCTAACAGCCCAGAAAATCAATGGATTAATGCCCATGATTGAATTGACTTCTAAACATGAGGCTTTAGGAGACATTCCAAAACAAAATTATAACAATATGAAATATAAATGAATTTTGGGTTTAGACTTGATCCCATCCTTAGACATGTCATTATGTTTATGCAAATATTCTAAAACCTAAAAACAATCCAAACTCTGAAGCACCCTGGTCCTGCATTATGAATAAGAGATATTTAGTCTATGATATTATTATCAATTATAACTCATTATAATTATCACTGGTAATATCCATTACTTATCTATTGAATGCTTATAATAATTATCTAGCAGACATTTTACAAATAACATAGATAAGAACTTAGGTTCATTTAAATTTTACAAAACCCCATTTTTTAGATAAGGGCATTATCTTAGTTACTTTTTCATTGCTGTGACACAGTACTCAACATGCACAAAGTAGGGGAGGAGAAGTTTATTTTAGCTCACAGTTTCAGAAGGTCATAGTCTATTTGTGGGCAGCCGGCAACAGTGGAAGCACATAGTGGAAGTGGAGATAGAGGCAGCTCCTCACCAGCAGTGCAAACAGGAAGCCAAATGAAGCAGGAAGGGAGAACTAGCATGTACCCCTCCAGGTCCTGTCTCAGTGACCCATCCTTTCTGAGTCAAGCCTCAATGTTCTGCCTCTTCTGGGGTAAGCCCTAGGCATCTGTCCCTCCCAGTCAGGGCCACCTGCCAACAGCACACAATTCCATAAGTATCTCACCACATCCAAACATATGGGGTTTTGGGGGGACACTCCAGACCCAAACCACCAAAGGCATAGACAAGAGTTTGGGTAATCGGTCCAGTTAACATTCCTTGGAAATGAGAGTGGAATTTGAAACCCGATTCTCAGATCCAGCCCAGGCTCTTAGCCCATCTTTTCCTTTCTTTCCTTTTTTTTCTTTTTCTTTCTCTTTATTGTTTTTTTTTTTGGGGGGGGGTGTGTCTTACAGTGTAGTCCAGGTTGCCTTTGAGCTCATGATCCTTCTGTCTCAGCTTCTGGAGTGCTGAGCTCACAGGCATGTGTCACCATGCCTGGCTCTTAGCCGTTTTCTGTTGGCAGAAGAATATATCATCTAGGCTCTGCTAAATATGTCTTCTGACAATAATAGTCACTGGTTTTATGTAGTCTTAATGCATCCGGGTCCTGAATCCCTAGCTCTGTCTTTGGCAGTCTGGTAATGCTTATAGACTTCTTCTGAAAATTGTGTTCTTAAAGAAAACCAACTGTACTGAAATATAGTTATGATTACTAATGGACACACACACACGTACACATTGTGTATGCATGTGTGTGCCTGTGCGTGTTTGTGTGCGTATATTTGTATGTCTGTTTGTGGCATTGGTGATCAACCCCAGGAAATACTTCATTACTGAGCTACACCAGAGCTCTAATACGTGCATTTTAAAAGTAATGATGTGAATAAAAAGCCTTCATAAGTACATCAACTTTAATTTTGAGTTATTGCTGTATCTAAATAGTTTGCTGAAATACATGGAAGAACTGAAATATAAGAATTCCTCTAATCTCTGCTCAAGACAAAATTATAGATTTTTTTTGAGACAGGGTCTTGCTCTGGAGCCCAGGTTGGTCCTTAACTCACTATGTAGCCCTGGCTAGCCTTGAACTCACAGCGATCCTCCTGCCTCAGCCTCCTGAGTGCTGGGATTACAGGTGTGCACCACCATGCCCAACTTTATGTGGTGTTGGGAATTGAACATAGCGCCTTTTTGCTTGCTAAGCACTTTAACAGCTATGCAATTCTTCTACCCCCCCCCCCCCCAAATTATAGATGTTAAGATTCTGTAGTTTGTTGACTGTATTCACTTTTGGAGAAAATGCTTAATTTTCCCAATACGTTGGTGGAGGGATAGATTTTTTTCCCCCATCCAAGTTCATGGACCTCCAAAATTTTATGTGTGAGCACTTATATGTATGGACAGTGAATCGGTGAGCAGGATGACCCTTGAACTTCAGATTAAAACTCCATCTTCTAACATAAAGGAACTGTGTGCCTTTTTGAAGCAATTGGAGAGCTCATAGACAGAAGTCAGTCAGATAGGAACATGTTGTTTTAATGCTACAAAGTCAGTGACAAGAGATATACGGTAAAGGAGTATAATAAAAGGAGGAAGAAAAGGAGCATCTTGTCAGTATGAGAGTGTGGAGCAAGAGCTGGGCCTGAAGCCGGGTATGGTGGAGCGTGCTGCGATCCCAGTGTTCGGGAGACTGAGGCAGGAGGATTATAAGTTTGAGCCCAGACAGAGAGGGCAATTTAGTGGCTAAATGTGACCTTGCCAGAATCAGAAGCCAAAAAAATGGGCTGGAATGTAACCTAGTTTAGTGAAGACTCTGGGTTTCATCTCCAGCAAATTAAATTACATTAGACATTGAAAAAGCCATGTGATTGTTAAGAAGTTCTTCTTGTGTGGTAGAACCCAGGATTCTCAAAAAACATGTAGAAGCCTACTTAGAGGAATCTTAAAGTGTAGGTAAAAGTCTTAGCAATTGGAAAAACCCCCGTACTGGTCCTCAAAAGGAGGAAATGCATTGTGATTGTCACTGCATGGAGGAATATAAAGGCTGTCTGCCTGGAGCTGCATGTAATGGCAAATTGGGAGGTGTCCCCGTCTTTATTATACATTGATATATGACAGAGGTCATCTGTCCCACTAACTTCTGTATGCTTCAGCTGATTCAAATGGGAACAAGTAACCTGGTTTAAGCTCAGGCCTGATTACATTTACGTTGGCTTCAAGTAGCCAATGCAAAGATAGGCAAAGCTTGGAGACACAGATAGTATTTTGGTTGCTAAAAATTGAAACTTTGTTGGGACTGGAGTAATAGCACAGCGATTAAAGGGCTTGCCTAGCGAGTGCAAGGACCTGGGTTCAATTGGCCAGCACCACGTGAGCCAGGTGTGGCGCCATACATCTGTAATTCCAGCACTCCATAGGCTGAGGCAGAAGGATAACCGTGAGTTTGAGGCTAGCCGGGGCTACATGGTGAGTTCAGGACTGATTTGGACTACAGAGAGAGACACTATCTCAAAAAGAAAAAAAAAAAAGGAAACTATCATTCTGATGGCATTCTAATGGCTTAGGACGCCTCTGTCTGGTGGTCAAGTATAGTATGATATGATTCCTTTTATGACTATGTCCTCATGACTATATCTCCTGTTTCTTATTTCATTTTGTATCACTGGCAATGGGACCTATAAAAATTCTTTTTTCATTCCCAGTTTATTTTTGTTTACAAATACCCTAGCTTTGGTTCTAGAAGTTGTTGAGGTATATGAAAGGGTGTAGCCTCCTAACCAAGAAACAGACGACAAATGCAATGATAGACTGAATTTCTAAAAATACAATGTCACAATCAAAACCACAAAATTGCAGTATGGTCCGATTCACACATTATAAAGGACTTTGACACATATGGTCACTTGCAAATTCCCTATTGAGGTATATTGAGAAATTAGGAAAAATTCAGTCTTGAAGAAACAAAATAGGAAAATTAGATTACTGTCTCCAGATATGTAAGTCATAGAAAAGGGAAAAACTGAATTATTTACTAGAATGAGAGATGATAGGTAGAAGTTGTAAGAATTAACTATTTTGACTTATCCTTCTTAGGGTTAGGGTTAGTAACTGCCTAACTATGGGAGCCTCTAAATAATATGATGAACTGACTTGCAGAGCCATCAGTCATCTATGAGCTAGTCAAGTTGAAATAGAATGAATGGTTATATGTGTTAAATTTTTTGAGCCATCCCTAGTGATGCAGCCCTTTATTTTCTATTTATTAATTTATTTTCTATAGACGTGTCTTGTGCCACTGCTCCCAACCTATGTAGTGCTGGAGAATCAAACTCAGGGCCCCTGTACTTGCCAGGCAAGCAGTCTTAACTACTGAGCTACATATCCAGCCCCAACTGTGGTCATATGTTTTGTAGAAAGAATTTTCAGGCTGTAGTAGGGAGATTGAATGATAGGATGTTTAAGATATCTTCCAACTCTGAAATTCTCAGCTGTTCTCCAAGGAAACCATTCCTGCCCTGGTCAGAATGAGCTCCTTTTTTTGTGTTCATGAAGTGTGTTGGAGTAGCTCTGTCATATTGGACTGCTAATAACTTCTCTTTCTTCCTCAGTAGAATGCCATATCTGTCAGGGTAGCAGTTTGTTATTTCTCTATATACATCTATTATCTGTTGCGGTGTCCAATACAGAGCATTAACATTCAGAAAAAGTTTATTAAGTGATTTATAGATGAATAGAGATTAATGAGGTTCAACTAGTATAAAATTTGAGTAAAGGGAGCTAGAGCTGAAAAGTTTCATTTTGCAGAATTATTCTCAGTGGGAAAATCCTGTTACAAGTCATGCTTTCTTTTCCTCTTCTTCTGTAGTACAGACTCATTTATCAGAAATATGAGGGAGCCTGAGTCTAATTGGATGAAATCATCTTATCTGAAAAGTAAAAATGTACTTTCTGGGTAGGAGAAAATCAAGACTTCAAAGCTATTTTTATTCTTTATTTAATTAATGAAAATTTAATACTAGACAACAGTGGATGTCAGGATAGATACTGGAGCTCAGTGGTACACTGGTTGCCTAGTGAATGTGAAGTCTTGTGTTTGTTACCTGACACTGCAAAACAACCACCGCAGCAACAGGGCAGTAGTGGGCTGGGGCCATAGCTCAGTGTTTAGAGCACCTGCAGAGCCATTAGCAATTCATCTAGGAACTAGTCAAGTTGAAGCAGAATGAACAGAATGAACTAGTCAAGTTCAGGAGGCTGAGGTAGGAGAATTGCAGTGAATTCATGACCAGCCTGGGCTACCTAGTGAGTTCAGGACCAACATAAACTATGGAGTGAGACCCTTTCTATAAAACCATCCATCTGACACTCCCCCCTCCCCCCACCCAAACCTTTAAGAGTTAGAAACATATCAAGGTACGTATGATAAAGAACAGTATTGTGTCACTTACGTAGCTTTTGAGCAGTGGAGCATTATGTGATCATATTCACATTCTTGGGGATCATCTGACATTGCAGGTGGTTCTCCCAAAAGATCCGGTTTCTCACTTCTCCTTTGATACTGTTTGCACACTGATTAGAATGCCCATAGTTGTCAATCTATATTAACAAATCTTGCTGAAATTTCTTTAGGGCTGATATATGTGGTTCCCTTGGCAGGGAATGGACCAAACATGGCTAATGCATGCAAGTTCAAGAAGCTGAATTTGAATGAAGATGCTAGTTTGCCTTCAAAAACATTATGTAAAAGAGCTCCAAATCATAAAATATGTTCTATGTGTAGCCATCATCAAGCTATGAGATGTACAGCTACATTCTTTCTTTAGATTTATGCTGAAAGCATGGAAGTTGCATTTGTTTGCAGAGGAAAGAAAGGCAGAGGCCTTCCGTATGGTAAGAGCAGGCAATGCATTGCTTCCTAGCACGTTTAGATGGCAGTTATCTCTGCCCCCTCCATCCCCCAACTGCTGAACAGCCCCAGATGCTTCTTGGTGCCTCATACATACTCAGGTCAGTGTGGTGTATGTTAATGAATGTTGTTCTAGAGATTACATAGCTACAAAGAGAATTATTACATCAGAAGCAGATGGTTGTGACTGTAACGGGAGTGATTATAATGGGAGAATGAGGTACCTACTGCAAACGTAAAGATTTCTTATCTTAACAACATAATGATTGTAAGTAACCACAACTGAGAGTAAAGATAAACAGATCATAACATTAATATTAACACTGTTGCACAAGGCTGAGTGGAGACAGCTTCAGCTGTCACTTGGTTAATTTTTCATTAATAAAAGAAAATATATATCCTATGTGTCACCCCCTATTTGCTTTATCATTGTAGACATTACAGATCAACTACTTTGCTCATTCATATAATTCACCTTGTATTGCCCTATCACTGGAGATTAAAGAAAGGATTTCTGTGAAGTATGGAGGAACTGTGTGTGTGTTCCATGTAACTGAGTATGTGTATGCATGTGTGTGTGGTCTGTGTATGTTTATGTTTGAGGGATGCTGTTTGAAAGCTCAGACTTCTCTGTGCTAAAGGTTAGATAAACTGAAGAGCACAAAGACTGCCATGGAGACTAAATTCTTCAGCATGCTTGGACTTAGTGATTTTCATGCTAGTAGTCAAAATAAGCACACTTGTTGAATGTGTTTACTGATCTCCTTCTGCTTATATCTTTTTCCCCCTCTGTGCCCTGCCCTCTCTCTGATTCAAAGGGAGAACTCACTTTAATAAAGGATTTTTCCTCTATGCTTGTTTGCTTGCATTTTAAGGAGATTCAGAAAGCAGGAGCATTCAGGGATGGGGCTATTCAGTAAACTGTTAGCAGTGAATTCTGTAAAGAGATTTAATTCAGAAAGTCAAGAGTCAAGAAGTATCTTGGGCTTCTTCTTTTGGTAAAATTCCCAAGATACTCACTAGTGTGTTCAAACTGAACTTATAATTAATTTTAAGTTCATTGAAAATGTGGCCTCAGGAGATGCCAAGGGAAAATCGCTAAGGGTTTTCTGCCGCCACCTTCCTATCATGTAGTCTGTGCTTAGATCCGAAGAAGTTGATGGCAGCTGTACCTGTAGGAAAACACTGCCATAGAGGAATCTAGAGGCCGACTTGAGACTCCTTCTGCGTTGGGACGTAGCTCAGGGGTAGAGTGCTAGCATGCACGTGTTCCTGGGCTCATATTCTGGCGTGGAGAGAAAAAGCAGTATTGTAGTGAGTGTTGTGTGGACCCTTGTATTTCTCTAGTTTGGTTTTTTGTGTGTTTGGTTGGTTAGCTTGATTTGGTTTTCTTTATTGATTAAGACAAGCATGCCTCAAGCGAGGTTGCAGATTGCTTCAAAGAACTGCCATGAGTGTCACTGCTGTGGTTTCAGTGTCTCCCCAAAGGCATGGATTAGAAACAATCCCCATTGCAACAGTGCTGGAAAGGTAGGGCCTAATGGGAGGCATTTAGGTCACGAGGACGTCACACTTATGAAAGGATTAATGCTGAGCACAGAGTCCTGAGGCTCTGTGTTTGATCACTTGCTGTCTTGCTTACATCCTCTTACCTTGCTGCTTTCCACCATGGAAGAAGGCAGCAAGAAGGCCCTTGCCAGACACCAGTACCATGTCTTGGACTTTCCATCTTCTGGAACCATGAACCAAATAAATTTCTGTCTAAGTTACCTAGTCTCAGATGTTCTGTTATAGCAGCATGAAATGAACTAGGATAATTAAGATATTGTAAAATGACCATCTTAATCATAGCTAACCATGAAGTATTACAACTTTGCAACTTTAAAAATTCCTTGGCAGAGGACCCCAGAATTTTTTTTTTTCAGATGATTAAGAGAACACTTTATTGGAAAATTATAGGAGGGGAAAGAAGAAGGATAGAAAGGGCAAAGAAGGACGGTAAAACTTCTGCTAGTCAGAAAGGGGACCAGAAATGTGGGTTGCCTTTCAAGGATTTAGAACTGATGAAAAAGAAAAGTTACCCAGATGATTAAAAAAACTAAGATGACAAGAAGAAACTGTAATAAAGTCTATGTACCTTACATTGGCCCTGATGTGCAGGAGGCCCACGTAAAGACTCAGGCTAGATTTTCACAACCCTTATCTTAAGAGTCAACTAGAGTCTACTCATGGCAAAGTCTCTGAAGGAGGAGAGGACAGAAAGGTAAAAGCAAATATGTCTGTTTATAATGTTTCCTGAGCAACATTTTTGTCTTTCGAGAGACCAAAGCTAGATTGAAGTTTAGAGACAAGGGTTCCTTTGTCAGAATCAGAGCAAGCTAATAGCACCTTTAAACACTTCCCTGTTTTTCATTCGGCTGAGGGAGGTAAAACCTGCAGAGAGCCCGGTGAGGGCGGCCTGAAGAGGCCCTGCAGAGGTGCTTCATTAACCCGATTAAGCAGGTGGATGGAGAGGGCCTCGCTGATAATTTACACCTTGCTAATGAAGCGTGTGACTCTTAATCTCCTCCAAACAAGATACACTCATGAAACTCTGGTACAAGGAAAGGAGAAATTAATTAAGTGCAAAAACTATGAGATTATAGCAGAGGGATTCCTGCAAGGCAACTATAACCTGGGTGGTTATTCATTTTAGTCTTTTTGAAATTAATGACTAAGCCGTCAAGTAAACATGTTGTGGTACCTTTTGGGCTTAGATAACAAGTTCAAAAGCAGTGCATCATTATGTGTCTAATTTTATATTTCATGTGATATCTTAGAAAATCTCTCTGATGAAAATCGCTGCTCTGATTTCTGATAGTTTTAATATATGTAAGTCAGCCATTTATAGTAAGAGTATGTTAAAAAGATTCACTTGAACATTGCCTGTAATTTGTTTTAAAACATTAAATGTCATGTAGTTATTACATCAAATACAAGCTTTGAAGGAATTTTGTGTCCAGAAGGTAATATTTTAAATGATTAGTTAGATCTGTTAAGTGAATATTGTCAGCTTAGTAAAGAAATATAATGGCAGATAATATTAATCAAGTCTTAATATATATCAATTTTGACCAAAGTACTATAAATTTACTAACTCCTTCATTTACATAACAACTTTGTGAAGTAATTATTATTAGTCCATTTGTTTATAGTTGAGTAAACCGAGGCCAAAGAGGTTAAAAAGTTAAATAAGCATGTGAGTGTGTTTTTTTTTCCTGTTTATAAGTAAATAGACCAGATCTTGAAGACAGAAATTGATTTAAATGATGTTTATTTCAAAGTATTTTTCCATATATTTAGTCATAGAAATGACCTGGGTTCTCAGGTCAGTTATAGTTATGACAAAAATATGATCATAGTATAAACTAGATTGGTGAGCAAAACTTACGTTTAAACTACTGTGTTATTTGCTGTGCTCTTGGGCAGGTTGCTTAACTTTGCTGTTTCAGTTCCTTCATTTCTAAACCAGGGATAGTGACTTCTGCTTCACTGGCATGAACGAGCTGTGCCCTTCACACAGCAGAGCCCTGGTTGTGCTGTTCCCGTGCATCTCACCCTGACTTGCTTGGATCTGCACTGGGCTTCATGGCAGGCATGCCTGAAGACCTACAAAACATAATTTTTAAAGTAGCTTCCTGTTCTCTGCTAAACCACACTCCTTGGTCCAGAAACTACTTGGGTTCTGTTATGCTTAGCAACCATGTGGTTCATGTTCAGAACAAGTC
>PVKB01003287.1:0-114534 GCA_004027205.1 Ctenodactylus gundi | reverse complement strand
TATGAGGATGCAATGAGGCGACAGCCCAGGCTCAGGGAGTACGTTGTTTAGAAAGAGCAACAGACACGTAAACCAGCTATTTCATGTCAAGGGAAGAGCACAGCAGCAGTGGTATTGTGGCTGTGAGGAGAGAGGGCTCCGTGCTGCCCAGTTTTATGATGCGATGAGAGGAAGTTTTTCTTAAGTGAGATTTGAAGGATGGACAAATTTGGGAATGTGATTTTAAGAAAAAGGATCTCAAAGGCATGGAGCTAAGAAAGCTCCAACTGCTTGGGTATTGTGAAGAGGAAGAAAGGGGCTGTAAATGAAGCTAGAGTGGTACCGAGGCCAGAAAAACAGGTGCTGTGTGTACACAGGTAGCGCTTCTGTGCTCTTTTCTCCAGGAGCAGAGATCTCATAGGTCCTGAAAGATCACTTGGTGGTTTATAGCAGAACAAGACTAGAGGCATGAAAATGTGTTAGAAATTAGCTTCCAGAGTTTCACTGAGTGACCATAGGAAGCTGTAGGACTACGGCTATGGGGTGATGGGACAGCAACCAGCTAGTGAGAAAACAGTTGAGGAGGCAGAACGTCGATGGGATCACTACTAGAAGAGTGTTAGATACATGTGTGGCAAATAGGTATCGAATCAATTTGTGAACAAATCTGCTTTTTCAAGTTGTTTTTGTTCTATGATTGCAATTTTTTCTAAGTTCTGTGAGGATGGTAAGCATATTTGAAAGTTATTTTGATTTTTGTTTTTGTTTTTCCTGATTTTTGCTTTATCTCTGTTTCCTGAGTGCTGTAGTTTTGTTGTTTGAGCTCCATCTTTAATGGATGAGGCATTTCTACATAGTGGAGCGATCCTTGTGTGTCCATTTACCTTTAGGCACGAGGCACTAGTAGCTGGTTGGAAACTCTGTGTGCTAACTTTTGGGATTCTCTTGTAGGCTGCTAGGGCATGACCTGGAGTCTATTTTGGGGGATCTTTAATTTTCAGTGATTTTGCCGTGGGCCTATTCAGTTTCTCCAGAGAAGAACTCTCCAGTTTCCTTGCCTGCAGGGAAAGTATGAACAGGGTAATATTAATCTGGAACACGAAAGGGCAGCCATACTGGTGGTTAAAATATTGAAAGGCTTCTTGTTACTGACATACAGCCACTGCTCTGAGCTCCCACACGCCTCCTTTCCTTAATGTCCCCTCACTCCAGCCACAGTAACTCTTCTGAGTTCTCACAATATACCAACCAACAGAGAAATTAAGGCCTGCCTGCCAAGTTCTGTGTCTGTATCAATGGGGCCAGTCCCATTTTGGCTAATTTAGCATAGTGAAAACAAAACTTCTACTTGGCCTTCTGGCAGAGCAGAAAAAAGGCCCAATATGCAATCTGAAAATCATCTCTTCCATTTTCAATGCATTTGCCCTCTTCCTTTCACGGGGAGCCCATAGCTGTGGCCTCTGATCTCATTATTTCAGAGTCTCCTCTCCTACATGCTGCTGGTATGAGGGAGGTGGCTTCCTTGGCCTGGATGGATAGGCACATACAGGATTGTATTCTTTAGTGGAAAAGCCCCAGCCCTATTAATTCTTTCTAGTACTGTCTGGGGCCTAAAACCTTACCCCTTCTTGGATTCTGTGGCACAAATTCATTTACTTTGGTTTTGTTGGATTTTGTGCTTGGTCTTTCTCCTCTGTAGGTGTCGACATTTTTACTGTCTGTTTTCCTGAGACAGTTACTGCCCAGGCATGTGCTTTTCATCTTCCAGACTTTTGTGGACATCTTGGTATTAGCTTCTTTATGGGTGTTGGTGATTTTTGGGACTCTCATTGGAAGAAGAATATATCAGTTAGTCAACACTGATTGACGGCATGGAGTAGAAACCAGCTGAAATGTTGCTGAAGCTAATGTGGCAGGAGTGTTTCAGTACCCCTGCATTTTCTTTTAGACTCAAGTGCAAAGGGATGTAGGCACCCAGGGGGCTGAAGTGCAAAGGTTCAGGGCTTCTCGGTTTTCTTCTAAAGAATTCTCTTCACCCTCCCCACTTCATGTAGGAGAATAAAGCTCCCTCAGCTCCTGCAGTTTCTGCTATGACTCTAAGTACCATTTGGATCCTTTCTAACCAATCCAGTTCCAAATTCTGAGGAAGGAATTAAACAGGTCTTCCTTGAGACAGCTGTCCCATTTTTCTAACATCCAAGTAAGGAAGGTCCTGGTGGGTAATGAAGTCCAAATCATGTTACTCATTATAAATGGGCAGAGAAGGACAGCTATTTCGAGAATTCAGGGTGCCTTTATGAGCTGACTGACAGGTGTCAACTACAAGAGAAAGCAAAGAGTCATTTACTCACTCAATTTCCTTTCTATTTCTTTTCCTGAATTTTTGCACATAGGAAGGAGAAAGCAGATTGTGGGAGGTATTTGTGGTGTAGGAGGTATTCTGCTTTGAAAAGTTAATGTAGCTGCAAAGACGAGACCTGAACTTTTTTTTTTTTTTTTTTTTTTTTTTTTGAGATAGAGTCTTGCTCTGTACCCCAAGATGGTCCTGCAGGCCTGAACTTTGGACAGCTGCAGCCAGTCTGGGCCAAGGTCTTTTGAGAGGAGTTTGTCTTGTTCCTGGGGACTTGCCCAGGCAAACTCCGATCTCTTGCCGAGGAGGCCTGGGTCAGCTATTCATAGCCTGAGGATAAGACATCACATGATTTGTCTTTTTTTTTTCCATCTCTTCTCTTTTAAAAGGGAGATGTTGTTCAAGATATGCTTAGTGGATTTTCCAGATACATATGGCAACCCACAAACCATGGACTATTCAGTTCCTCTGAATATTATGCACCAAGTAAGAAGTTTATGAGTTAGAGCCTATATCCCAAGTGATAGAATTTATTTTCTAATGAAATGTTTATTGAATAGGGCAAAAGAAAGCAAGCGCATGTGCTACTTATGCTAATCAGTGTTTGATAAGTAGAACGCAATTTCCTCTTTAATCATCCTAATGCCCATCATGTTCAATTAGTATGGCATTAGTGACAGTTAGTACAGGACTGGAAAGAGGAGCACAGATGACTTCAGCATTAAAAGGGGTAGAATTCATGGGCATGTAGTTATTTGTAGGCAGCTTTGTAGATATGGATGCCACCCGCATGCATTTGAATCATGAAATTCTGTGGAAATGAAGGTCAAATGATGTTATAAAGATTTGTATTCTGGAAGCTTCATATCTGCAAAATGCCTGAGTAAAAAGTATGTTTCAAATGATGCTATAAGCATTGTATGTATATATACTAATAAAAAAATTAGAAATGAAATGAGTAAAAGGATGAAGTCTCTTTATTTCTTATTCTACTATTTTGGAGCCTTTAGAATTGCTCCTGTTGTGATGTATGTACCATAAATGGCACTTAATTACATTCCCAAATCCTGTTGCTCTCCTAGTGGTAGCCTCCATAACTAGCCCCGAAGTACAGGCCAAAGCTTTTATTTTGGCTATTAATAAATTATTTAGCATACAGATATACAAGATTCCTCTATACATGTCCTGTTAGACATACTCTGTAAATAATACTTAACGTTTAGATTCATATCCTGGATGATGCTCAATTTATAAGGAGTGGGAGTTGTCTGTCTTTTAAAATATTAGTTTCTAGATAAAAATTCAAAATGACCATTTTTATTTTTTACAGTGTACCATTCCTTTGCATACTAATCAGTTTTACAATGTGACTTTCTGCAGTGTATTCTATTAACTTATTTTTTAAAAAGTCTACTGAGCTTTTAGACTAATGGAATTTTACTTTTAACCTCAGGTGAAAATAGTTGAGTTAGTCATACTCTTTTGTTCATGTCATACCAACACTACCTCGTTTTCATCTGTCTCCCATTTTCATAGGCGTTCTTTAAAATGTAGATCACATTTTTCCTTGAATACATTTGTGTCTTTCGGAAATGTGCAATGTGCCTATTTTTGTTTTGTTTTGAGTATGCACATGATTTCATGCACATAAATAAGGTGATGTTGTAGGTCCCATTTTACTTCAATTTTTTTTCCTCTATGATGTTTTAAGATCTGTTCATGTTGCTGCGTGCCACGATGGCTCGATGCTTTTGATTACTACATAATGTTACATATTATGTTACATGCACGTATCTTATTTATGTCTACCTTCTTCCATTCCCCCACTGTTACTGGAACTCTGCCACACACATCTTTGCATGTGATCACCTGTGTGAGAATTTCTGTCAGTTATGTGTCATAGAGTGCTGACTAGCTTAACTACGTTGATCTGTGCTCCCACCCTGATTTCCTACAGGGCCTCCAACACTTGGCATTATCCGACTTTCCTGTGATGAACTAATTTGATGGGCATGAGGCTATCTCGTTGTTGTTTTAATTTATTTATCTCTGGTCACTGGTGTTATTACTTAAATTTCCACATACTTTTTAGCTCTTAGATTTCCTTTACAGTGAATTGAATATTTCTGTTTTGGGCTACTGGGATTTTATTATTGAAGTTTCTGCTTTGTTCATATTGCTCTTCAGGAGTTCTTTAGAATATAGTTTAGAAATGAATATCTCATTGATTGTACACAACATAAATATCTTTCTCTGCATGTCCTCCAGTTGTTAACTTTTGTGATGTTCTTTGTTAAATAGGAATTTCCCATTTTAATATTTTTTGTCAAGTCCACCAATTTTTCTTTTATGGTTTATTATTTTATTTTATTTTTCCCCATTTTATTTATATATACATATGCAATACATAATCTTAGTATTAAACGAGGATTTTGTGAACATATGTAGTGTGTCAAAATTACAATCCCTTCCCTTCTCCCTTTTTGATCCTTCCACAACCCCCCTCCTGCCTAACTCCCACTATCACCTCCATTTGATTTTTTATTTTTAACGTGTAATCTCTTTTTCTCCTTCCCACTATTTCACCCACCCTCTTCTCCCCTTCTCTCTCTAGAGTCCATCTTCTTACTTTCTTCCATGCCTTTTTCATTTTTTATGGTTTGTTTTTCTCATATTAGAGGAACCATATAATATGCAACATTTGGGTCTGATTCATATTGCTGAGCATCACGGTCTCAAGTTGCGTCCATTTTCCTAAAGATGACTCAAATGTATCATTGTTAATGGTAGAGTAATACTCCATTCTATGTATACCACATCTTCTTTATCCAGTGATCTGTACTCAGGCATATTGGCTTCTTCCAAGATTTAACTGTTAGCAATTGTGTTGCTATACAAAAGCCATTCAAGTTATCATTACATTAATCAGATTTCTTAGGCTAAAATTATATCAAAGACTAAATTTATGAATTGCTCCATTAAATGAACTTAAATCTATATCCCAAAAGTATATCATATATAAAGCAATAGATATAAATAACTTAGTTATTTCAGAATTTTTAAAAAAGAGTTCTTTCCTGAAGAGGAGCAGAAGAGAGGAGTAAGATCATTATTACAAATGTAGTTACAGAGCATGAAATTGAGACAAAATTCAGGAGTCTTAGGTTCAACTAATAGCCAACTGAGTTATTAGCAAATGGGGTAAGGCTATGTGATCTTTTATCTTTACCACTCAGTGACAGCTTTAGGGAAAAGACTCCAAGAACCACTTATTTATCAATGCTTACTGTTTTGAGAACTAATAATATCTCTAATCAAAACCACTTGCCTTCTGCCACTCCATCCCAAGTAAATGTCTATACACATCTTGTACATAAAAAAGTTTCATAGATTAAGATTTTATACCAATTCCTCATGTTGAATATAATTATTATGTTTTGCAAACTAATATACTAATAAAATAATAATTATGGGGAAAATTTAACAGATTTTATGAGAAAGCTTGTACTCTTTTTTTGGAATACCTATCAAATGATTTTTTTAAACACTTTGTCCTTAGATATTTTCTTTCCTCCATACTCTTTGGTGCTGCTTGTCTCTCTGTCTCTCTCAAAGATTCCTTCAAGTATTTTCTGCAATGTTGGACTAGTGGTTGCAAATTTCTTTAGGAATTCTTGGTCATGAAAAAATTTTTACTTCGCCTTCAATTTTCAGGCCTAATTTTGCTAGGTACAATAACTTGGGTTGACATTGGCTGTCTTTTAAGGCTTGAAAGATTTTGCTCCAGGCTCTCCTGACTTTTAAAGTTTGCGTTGGGAAATCTGCAGTAATTTGAGTGGGCTTGCCTTGGTACAGTAATGTCTGTTTTTCTCTTGCTGCTTTTAATACTCTCTCTTTATGTTGTATTTCTAAGGTTTTGATTATGATATGCTGTGGCAAGTCTTGTTGCTGGTTGAGGTTATTTGGTGTTCTATAAGCTTCTTGTACCTGAAAATTAATTTCTTTGTGTAGATTTGGGAAATTTTCTTGCATGATTTCAGTGAATAACTTTTTTATACCTTAAGTACTGTCTTCTCCTCTTTCTCCCACAACCATAATTCTGAGATTGGTTCTGTTTGAATCATCCATTAGCTGTTGTATCCAGCTACTTTGCTCACTTCTAATTTTGGAGTTGTGCCTAATTATATCCCTTTTTTCCCCAGTCTTGTCTTCAGGGACTGAAATCCTGTCTTCACAGTGTTTGACTCAACTTCCCCTGCTTTCAAATGAATTTTTCATATCCTAAATTTGAGCTAGATTTCTTTTTAAAATTTCCATTTATCTATAAAAATGTTTCTTTATGTCTTGCATTTTCTTATTTATCTCAGCCAGCTTTTTATGTGTGGCTTCTATATACTCCGTGAAATTTTTGTCCACAAGGACCACTATTTGTTCAGTAAGTTCTTCTTTGCACAAAAACAATATTTGGCTTAGAAAAACAACAAAAACAGAGACATGTTTCTTAGAAATGAGGTAGGCAAGCCAAATAAAAGAAAACAGATCACAGGGTTAAAAGAAACTTGAAAATGTATCTGTTACTAAGATGTAGGGACAATGGGGCCGAAGCACGGAACCAGCTTAGGAAAGAATAGAAGAGTCAAAGAAGTGAGAAGAGTGAAAGGTCCATGTGGTGAGGCTGCTTATCAGGTGGGAAAAGGCAAAATTTAGAGCTAAGTGCTATCCTGTGTTACAGTAATACTCATTTTAAGTCTAACTAAGAAAACCAAAGATATTTTATGTAGTGATACATAAGTCGAATGTAACAGTCAACACATGCCTTCCTTCACTTTCAGGGAGTCAACTTTCCAAAGACTTATAAAACTATTCCTTACATAATTGTCTATTTGCACCTGCTGTAATGCTTTTGCCCACATGGACAGGCTAATTCAATTTTAATAGGTTTAGGCAATTTGAGATGGGGGTGTGTTTTTCTGCTGTTAAGGAATTAGCCACTTTTTGGTACGATGTATCTCAGTGCTGGTACTTTTAAAAAAATCTGTCTGTCTCTTTGTCTTTTTTTCTTTTTTAGTACTTGAGATTGAAGTAGGAACTTCATACTAAGCTATTTTCCCAGCTCTTGTTTATTTCTAACTTTGTTATTTTATTTTTGAGACAGGGTCTCATCAGGTTTCTGGATTGTCGTCTGCCTCAGCCTCCCTGAGTGCTAGGATTACAGAGTGCTGGGATTTTTAATCTCATTGGCTACTGTGCAAAGCTTGGGATTTTTAAAAGATGGGATGATATACCTAGTTTAGGAAAAAACAAACAAACAAACAAACAAAAAACCTCTTGAGAAGTTTAATGAGAGAACACAGAATTTCTGGGCAATAATAGAACCAGAGTTTTATTTAAAAAATTCCAAAATTCCATTGCATGTTGGTCAGTTACCAGGAGTTTATTCATCTTCATGCTTGTGAAGTCTCTGACTCAGAGACCAGTCTGCCCTCTACACAGGAGAACATTTTGGCAACAGGTCTGAATGTATTAGATGGTTAAACTTTGAAAGTGTGGTGTAAATTGCAAAACAGGAGTAGGACGTATGAACGGCTCAGACTGTAAACCCTAGGTGTCTCTATCCTACATTATTTGTGAGTATTTTGGGGTAGTTAAATCTTTGAGTTTCCAGAGTGCGCGCCTACGCTCTTACTTGTTCACAGCGTAATTGAAAAGTCTCTATAAGACTAAAGGGCTTAGAAAGAAAAAAGGCTCTAGGGTTCTGTTAATTACTCAGATCCCTGTAGCTAGATCTCTGATTCCATCTGCCACCTCATCTAGCACCAGGTGCTTCTCACTCCTGATGTTCCCATCTTCTTTCTGCTCCTAAAAGAATTTTCTCTCATCTTCACCTTAGGAACTCTGCTTATGGCAAGAGAGAGCCAACTTCCACTCTGCCCCCTTCTGATTCATCCAGGTAATTCCAAGTCCTCTTTAACATTTAGCTCCAACATTGCTACTTAGGGAAACTTGCCCAGTGCTCTGAAGTGATCTGACGCACTTTCTTTTCTAGCACCCCTGGAAGTATAGTGTTTTCTTACACTGTTGTATCCTCTATCTTTGCTCAGGACCTGGAAGGTATAGATGAGCAAGAAATTCTGAAATATGTCATCAAGGTACCCATGGAACAATCTCCCTGCTTCAATAAAATATCTTGGAATTTAGCAAAAAAAAAAAAAAAAAAAAAAAAAAAAAAAAAAAAAAAAAAAAAAAAAAAAAAAAAAAAAGCCTGGAAATGATCTCAAAATATCATTTGATTCCTTTTCCAGGCTTTGGAGGCAGTTGATGAACAAGTAGATTAATACAATCCTAGAATAATAAATTGGTTAGACTGTTTATGACACGAATGACTCTGCATGTGCAAGTGTGATGAATAATTCTGTCATTAGGTGGGGTACTGCAGGGAGCACAGGTAAGTCCGTCATCAGTTGTCCCGCGACTGCTTATTTTCCCCTTGGCAGACCTTGATTCTTTTATTAAAGACAAGGCAATGTATCCTGAACATATACTAAGTTCCACAGTTTCTGGCTTACGAAGCTGTGAAGTCACCAATCTTTGGAAGTGCTGCTTGATTCATTATTCTCATTATGGGGTTTTGTTTTTGTTGTGTTGTTTATTTATTTTTGTAACAATTGCTGAGTCATTGTACACACAAAGCAATGTGACTGCGCTGTTGTACTGAGCCAGGCATGTTGGTGCGTGTCTATACTCCCAGCTACTCCAGAGACTGAGAGAGGAGGACCGTAAGTTCAAAGCTACCCGGGCAACTTATCTAGACAGTCTCAAAATTAAAAACAATTTTGAAAATGAAGATGAATTCATTCATTGAGATGTAACTCAATAATAGACACTTGCCCAGTA
Organism: Ctenodactylus gundi; assembly: GCA_004027205.1. Taxonomy (NCBI): domain Eukaryota; kingdom Metazoa; phylum Chordata; class Mammalia; order Rodentia; family Ctenodactylidae; genus Ctenodactylus; species Ctenodactylus gundi. Next base: position 105,311 of record PVKB01003287.1, on the reverse strand, counting down.
CTGCAAAAATAATAATAATAATTGTTGAGAGGAAAAAAATGGAAACTTTTTGTAAAGAAAAGTAAGCAAGCATTGAGACATAGAATTTCTTGCATCCATAGTATTTTACTCAGATGCTCTAGTAATGGGGGCAGCTTGTCATTAATATTGCAGTTTTAAATAGATGTCATAAAACGCCTGTACATGTCAGCTCTGGTTACTCTCTAACCTTGAAAGGCCTATTTTTTCCTCTTGCCAATCAAGGAGAGAGGATTGCTGTTGCTGTCTAGTGCCCATAATTAATCCTAGAGACAGTGAGGATTTAGGACCACTGATTGTGGCTGACTTCAAATTAAAAAGCCACTGTTAACATGTGAAGCAGACACCATATGTTATAAATAAGCACTTTGAATGATGTAGAATCTCAAGATAATTCATCTGAAATGTAGGTTGCACTTAGGTATCTTTACATATGGCCATTTGTACTTTTCATAGATACTAAAGGTGCATAAACATAGATGACACATTATTCTGCTGACACATGGTCCCCAGAAAATATGTGTGAATTTAAAATTAATGTGTGAACCTCAAATTACCAGTCATGAAAATTTCTCTTTCCCTTCAAGGTGGTACATACAAAGGCAGACACCATCCTGATTGGTTAGTGAAATCCTGTTGCCCAGTTGAACGTCTTTTCTTGTTCCTGCCATGACTAAGTTGTGGCTTCACAAAGTGATTCTGGATGTCAGACACGTCAATCATAAGAGATGGGCAAGATGCATGTGAGAGGGGGACTTAAGCATATTTTTGAGGAGCTCAAGTCATGACAAAACGGTCTTCCCACATTGCCAGAATAATTCTCCTATTTAAGAAAGTGGCAAGATTATTTCCCAAATAAAGAGCAAACGTTGTTTCCTGCCACTCCAGGCCATGTGGTCAGCGCTCCGTTTCTTCTCATTAATTAGCCTCTCCTTTCTTCCAGCCCTGTGAGATAAATCCCGCAATGGCATCTTCGCTCTGTAGGTGCTAGTGCTTTAAGGGAAGGCTGGCTTAGGTGCTCACAGATTCCCCAGCAGTGTTCATTTTCCATGACCTCAGTGATTTTCCCCTCCACTGAAACTCTACTATATGCCCTTTTGTTGTCATGGCCCGATGCCTGTTGTTTCTACAAAAACAATAATAGGCCTGAAGATTAGGGTTGCATTTTATGGGCCTAGCAGCCCAGCGGGGTATCTTATTTGTATCAATCCTATAAATTCCTGGCATCAGGCCTCTTTACTCCTAGTAATTAATCTTTTTTCACAAATGCTGTCATATTTAGAGCTGTTTAAGTGTCTGGCTTCTAAGTTTTCTTTTTTCTTTTGCAGTGCTGAGGATCGAACCCAGGTCCTTATGCGTGCTAGGCAAGAGCTCTGCCACTGAGCTATTACATTCCCAGCCCTGATTTCTAAATTTCCTATGTGTCACCTTTTTGCTTCCTCAGTGCTAGAAATGAAAACAGAAAATCAACAACCAAGCAACCAAATAGGTGCATCTTTTTAGTTATACCTTGCCTTTCTTACAAGGGAAGTCTGGCTACAACACTTACCATCTTCATTTTGTCAAACACGAGCCTCATCTCCAAGCTTGGAGTATGGTTTATTCTGGTGTCTTCTCAACTGTGTGGTTGTTCTTCCGGTGTCAGGGGCTTAAGAGGGGAGGAAAGTTTGCTTCCTTTATTCTTTCACTCTGTGAAAATGACAGAGCTGATCTAGCTGGGTTTGCTCATTGCCCTTGGACTTGGGCTTTCACTGCAGCCTATGAACCTGCGTCCTGTTTACTCTGCCTCTTCGAGGCTTGGAAGTGCACTGGCATGTAGTGGCGTGAACAGCTTTGAGCTTTGGCCCACTAACCTGCGTGCAATAAGGGAGGTAAAATATTTTCATTATCTTCTCCCTCCAAATATAGAAATCTTCAAAAGGAACCCAGGAGGGAGGTTAGTCTTTTAACCCTAATTTCCCTACCACTCTCTCAGCTTGGCTTGCATCACAAAATTAGTCTTTAGTCTCCGAACATACTGGCTCCAGGATTATTGTTGATTTTGCTTTTAAAAATCATTTCATATTGCAGACCCAGCGTTTATTTCGTGCAGCTTACACTGTATTTGTCATCTTTGATCATACATAAGTAGATTCAAGTTAACTGCTGATAGAATGATGATATTGTTCTCTGTATATCTTTTCCTTTTTCTTTCTCTCTGTCTTTAAGGACCTTTCTTGTACCTAAGAGCTGGCCTCCAGAAATTTCGATTACTACTTTACAATGTGACTTTGTCTTTTATTTGGTTCAGGACTAATTTGCATGACAAGCACCATAATTCAGTTAGAAAAATCTGTTGTGCATATGGAATGCATAATCTGTGTTTATTGCATTTTATAAATTACTGATTATTTAAAATTTTGGAGAGACACTGGATTGGCAAAGAATGCTAGAGAGAAGGAGAGAGTAGTAGTCACCGCTGATTATTGTTATTTTAACACAGGCTGATCTCTCTCTTTCCTCCCCTTCCATTTTTCTTCAGGCGTTCCTTTCCATCAGCCACCCCTTTCTGCACCTCGATTCCCAGCAGGAAGGTAGTGTTCTGCCACAAGTGGGGGATGAAAATGGGGTAAAATAGGTTTTGAATAACAGAGTCAAATAAATTCAAGTGCCTTTCTAAATATATTTCAAGATTAAGTAATTAAGGATTGTAAAGCACTTGGAAAACATAAAGTGCCATGTAAGTGCGAAGTAATAAAGAGTAATCATAACAGTAATAAAGGGTGACTGCTAAATCTTTCTTCTTTTTCTCTAAGGATTTTCATCATTTTAGATTTGGCTTCTGAATACAACTCTTAACTGGAGCTGGAAATAATAATAGTAATAATAATAATAACAATAATAATAATAATGAGGATGTGGTTTTTTAAAGGTTTGTTTAGTGACTTAGAGAGATCATGCTCAACCATGTCTTCTCTCACTGCTGCCCATCTAGTAGAGATCTGAGCTGCATCCTAGTGAGTGGCGGCAGAGGAACTTGGACACGGAGCCCTCCAAGGGAACCTGGGCTCCGTCAGGCTCAGCAGTGCCACACCAGGCCCACTTCCTCACCCAGTAATTTACTAATGGTGTATGTGTAGTATTTATTCTCTTTCTTTCTCTCTTTCTTTCTTTCTTTCTTTCTTTCTTTCTTTCTTTCTTTCCTTTTCCTTCTGTGGTACTGAGGATCAAGTGCAGGGTCTTTATATTATTTTGATTTTTGATTTTAAGATAGGGTCTTGTTAAATTGATAAATTGTCCAGGCTGAGCTCAAACTTGTAATCCTCCTGCCTCAGTCTCCCAGAGTGCTGGGAGTATAAGCCTGTGTCTCCAGGCCTGGCTAGGATTTTTTAAAAAATTATTTGTGTCATTTTTCAACAACTGGAGACCACTTGCACTATTTACTACTGATTGCTGTTATAGGTAGAACATGTCATCCTCCCAACTCTGAAGCTTAGTTCCTTGGATGACTTTTGCAACAATCTGACTATTCTTGACTCCTGGGTGCTCTTTTTGTGCAATCTATCAAAAATATCCCAGCATATTTTTAATAGAACATATATATTAGTGACTTTCAGAGTTTATTTTTCCTTTCTCAGTCTTTGGCAGAAAAGCATGTTGCCTTGTGTGCGTACCTTCAAGCCCTCGCACAGGGTAGTTCTACAGTCTTTATGGTTTTTGTGCTTAGTAGTATACAGATTATACTCATGGTCTGGGTGAACTAGGTTTCTGAGTTTCATTCTTGGGCCTGTCTGGGGCAAATTTTCAGCAGGTTGCTTACATATTCAAAATTGTCATTTATAGAGTAAGTGTTTTCTAGCCTTGTCTGTACAACACCATAACACAACACATGTGACAGTGCTGAACCTTGCTTAGCAGCCTTCCCAGAAATAGGGTAGAGAATTGGGACTCAATAGTAGCTACAACCACAAGGCAGTTGCTTGTGACGGTGTTTTACTGTCTTTTTATACAACAACTCCAGGAAACCTCTTTAGTTGAGGTATTTCATAGTCTGTTTCACACTCAGTAGGATCTGACCTTGAGGGAAAGTACAGGTACAGAAATTAAAGAAAGGATGTTTAAAGATTCTTCGATAGGAAAACAAGAGGAGATTTTATCATCACCTCATGAAAAATTGAAATTCTCTAATAAATCCTATGCCTGAAATACCATCAGAATTGGTAGGTAACATTTCATTGTTAGGAAAACTAATTTCTTGGATAAGACCCCAAAGCAATCCAGAAGTCAGGCTTAACTAATGATCATAAATACCTGAAGAGTTTTTCTTTATACACTGATATACACTGATTTGGAAGTTTCCTTCCTCTCTAGTAGTAGGGGAGATAGTGATTCAAAGCTAGGAGCAGGGCAGGGTGCAGCTCCTCGGGACAGTGCTTGCCTAGCTTCGCCTAGCTAGGACGGAGTCCTGGCTGGATCTCCAGCCCCATGAAACAAACAAAACCCACAACGAAACAGCAAAACAAAAATCACCCCAACAACAATTTAAAAAACCACATACACAAAATAAAGCAGAGAAGCAGAACCAAAGGGAGGACAAGAATTTAAAATTAGGCTGAATGTTTTAATTCTATAAAAAAGAAAAAAAAAACTAAAAAGTAAATTAAGAAGTTCTTCATTTGAATCTTAACCCTGCTGATGACTTTTTTTTTGCGTGTAACTTTAATCTAATTTCTATTCCTTTTGGTGCTATGTTACAAAGGGCAGTCATAGTATTTAGAAGTCTTATGAGGATTAACAGTAGTGCTCATAGAAATTTATTTTGATATAAGATCTAATGGTTTAAAATGGTCTCCTAAAAACTTCCTTAACTTGAAAAACTTCACAAGTTTCTATACATATCAAAGTATAAAATTGATTTGTGGAGTATGCTTAGAGTAAATTATTATAAACATCCAGAAATGTGGAGTTACACCTCTTGTTTGGAGTTTGTGATGTACAAATAGAATGTATTACAGAGGAATGAAGAGCAGCTCAAGAAACAGAACTGTTTTCTTCTTCCATGTATCACCTGCCAGCGTGGTGAGTTGTCCTCAACATTGACACAGGAGCAGATAGGGAACACAGCACAGGGCTTTTTGAAATGGACAGGGTTGAGGAAAGAGAATAAAAACAGAAAATATGGAACATGGTTAGAAAAGTCCTTTATCAATTTATCAAGATAAATTGCCTAAACAAATCTGCAGATGAATTAAAGAGCATCATAATTTGTAGCAAAGTACCTAGGCATTTAAACTAATAAAAGTTACAGTGGAATGAGAGTTATTAAGTAGAGATATGTTTTTATAAAAGTATATAGTATTTGTCAGTAATAAAAAGTCAACATATTACAGATTTAACGAGCAAATCAACTGTGATTTAATCCAGGTCCAACACACTTACTTCCTTGTTGGCCCGTTTTCTCTTCCCTCAAATTCGCAAAGCCCTTAGTCAATTTTAATTAGGCCAGTATCATTAAAGCTTGCCATTTTTGTGGAAGAGAACTTGTCTTAGAGTCCTTTTGAATTCCTCTTTTGCCCAGTGCAGGGTGTCTGCCTAGCTAGGACCATCTCCCAGGTGTCTTTCAAAGTGCCTGGTCAGTACCCTATATTGAAGGCCTAGTGGCAGAGCTGGTGAGGAGTCTCAAACAGATTGTGTAACTGTTGCACACCAATGTGTACACGTGTGTCACTAATTTAATTTCAATTTTGCTCTATGCATTTGTGGAAGATCCTGCAGCTGTCATGTGCTCGTCATCTGTCACTGAACCTTCACTAAGCCATGCTGGGCTAAGACAGGATTATAAACGATGAACTGCCATGTGCTCTAAATCTTCTTATTTGCCTAGCTTGGAAGGTATGCCCTTAACATTTGATTGGCAGTGTAGTCTGCGCTGGTCATTGACTTTTGAAGGCCTTTTCTATTGGTTCTTTGAGTAGCTCTCAGTGGTTGTATTGACCATCACCTGCTGATTCCTGCACTTGTCTGACCTCCAACCTCCATCTCTCTGTCTTTTCCCCACTTGTTTGGCTACTAGCTCAGAGGCTGCAAAGCAGGCCCTGCCGCTCTGGTGGCACGTGCAGTATATAGGGCATATGGCTGACTGGTTGTATGCAGAAGAGGATAACTGAAGCCAAGCAGACCCAGCGCTGTTATTACAGCAGATGGGGGAAGCGTGGCATTCAATATTTAGACAGATGCCACCTCCTTATTCCACCTGTCTGGAAGTTGGACATTGTACAGAATGAGTGTCTGCCTAATGATGAGGGAAACAAAGGGCACATTTATGAAGCAAAGCAGAGCAGCCTATTTACTGAGCATGCACGATATAATTGTTGACCATAATAAGAGACTGGTCAGAACCGCTGATACATCACACAATTACAGTAGGAGAGGGAAATTGCTACTTTTTACCAACTGCTTTGGCCTTTAAATTGGATAAAGGGGCAATAACTGGGACCCAAAAGTTTGTGATGAATGCCTGAATGAATTTGGTTTTCTCAAATGATAGCTCATACTTGTTAAAATCCTTAAGACAAATGTTTTGCATATTTCTTGAAAAGTCAGTTCTTTATTTTCTCATCTGTGAGTAGTTTCTTACTAGGCACAGACAAAGAAATTATCTTTGTAACTGCTACGATTTTGATGTGTTTTGATTCAAAGTGAATATATCTTTTTCCTTCAAATTTAAAATACTGATGATGCTCAACAATAGAGATTTAGATTTAGTTAGAAATAAAAAATAGTGGTGTATATCCTTTGAGAGTATGGACTTTTTTCCTGAGAGATCATTCATTGTGGTCTTTTGTGTATTTTAATTTGTAAATTGTTTTATCCTGTCTTCACAGATTAATTTTTTGTCAATACTAGTCTTTATGTATGAGGCTGCTTCGTATTTTATCAGTAATCAGCAAGTGGGAATAAGTGTGTACAATTTGTGAGTTTCCCATGGATTTCTTACAAGACTGGAAGTTGACTAGCTTGTTAAGAAGCAAAATAATCTTTGATTTGAGGTATCTAGTAATCATTTATTATAAATACAGGCATGAGATTGAAGCCTTTTTTCACAAAGAAAGAGCTAATGGAATTCTCCCAGCCAAAAAGTTTTGAAGGCAATAATTTGTAAAAAGTAACCAAAGGTTAAAATTTTTCAGAAGCACAGCTTGTTATCCTTGGTTTAGAACTGGACTGTGTGGTAAGACAAAACCCTATTTTAAAGATTTTCTGATACATATTATGAGGATCATTGCTAATCTGAGCAACCAAGAATTAACTCGTTTTAAGAATGCTACCAGCTGACCACCTGAGTTGGGTAAATAACTGAGAACGCTTGAGACAGGAAACTTTTTCTTTTTGTTTTATTTTCTTCTAGGTATAACTCGAGGTTCATTTTTCTTCAGTGATTATTTCACGTTAAAACCCCATCTGAGGAAAGGCATATGGGAGGGAAGGGAGGACATTCCTAATTGAACAACCTAGGACTCGTGAGGTTAATTACAGATATTAACGCTGCTGTTCTTCAGCTTCTTGCCCTCAAGAAGCCTCTAGCTTCCAAATGACCTGGCTCCAACAAAGAGACTCTCTTTAGCCCATTAACTAATTGATAAAAATGTGCGTGTTTAGAATGAGTCTAATTAAATCACCAAGCCTTACAATTACTAGTCCATTTGGTAGCTGTTGGGAGATGGGTAACCTCAGCTGGCATTGTAGGGGAATAAAAGATAAAAATAAAAGGCAGCTTAACTAAGATCATTCTGAAAGCTGTTCATTTGAAGACAAAGTACACATTTGCCTGAAATATCTACATTTGTGACTTCAAATGCATTCCCTTTCTAGGGTAGCACAATTTCCAGAAAAGAAAAATAATGATTTTCCCCCCTCCTTCTTCTCTAAGAGAAGAGCCGCATTTTGTCGAGTAAAGTTATGAGTGTCTGGGAAATTTTTCTGCTTTAGCATTAAGCTAAATTCCTTTAGAGTTTGGAACCCTGAGGTTTGTCCAGTGAGTTTTTTTTTTTTTTTTTTTTTTTTTTTTTTAAGAACTGGCAAATGTCTTAGTAGACATTTGCATACCCAGAACGGGCTTTCAGGACTGCTTATATGTTTTTGTCTTGCTTTGTTTTGTTTTGTCTTGAGTCTGTTCTCCCTTGGCTATGACCACAGAGGCCTAACTGTCAGTACTGGGAAACAAGAGCCCAGCGGGGCCCTGGGTGGAGGAGTATGACCACTGACTCAAAGGCGGTGAGTTTGGCAGAGTCTGCACAGCAAATCAGCCACCCACCCAGGGATGACGTTTTGTCACCCAGAGAGAGATGACAGTAGACTCCTAAGGGGGATATCATAAGGATAATATGATATATCTCACTACAAGTGGTTTATTAGTCAGAGAAATTTATTAATTTCTTGTATATAAATTTCCAAGTGAGGAAAGCATAATTTCTAAAGACCTCCTACATGTTTTCTTCATTTATTAAAGAAATAGTAAGAATGGTAATTTATCCTAACTCCTCAGCAAATCAAGGCTAACATCAGACTCTTTTCAAACAGGTATCATAACACATAGAAAGAGATTGGTGGCAGTTCCCTCCTTTCTATAATGTCTTTATAGTAGGTGCTCATAACGCTACAAGTGAGTTTCTTGAGCAAATAACCTCATACTACTCAATTAAATATTAGTGCCTTCACTATTAGATCTGAGAGATAGTTATTAACTACTGTTGGGAATATTCAGATAGTGACTAAGCAACAGTTATTTTCCAGGTTTTTGTGATGCTGAAAGGACTAATATAAATATTGTCATGTCAATTTCCTGTAGGCATGTTTATTGCCAGAAATATTAATATTGTAAACAGTGGGCCCATCTACCCTACATTGATATAAAACCCAAGCAAAAAGCTTGAAAAGCACATTTTCTTTTTTCACCATTTATTTCTATTCTCCAAAAGGAGGTATTTTCTTTCTGATTATCCTGTCATTCAACTCATGCTAATTAGTGAGTGTACCAGAACTTTAGCAGACAGTTTGGTTGCAGGTGTATTCAGACCAGGAGAGACTTAATTACTTGCTAATTGCCTGGTGTCCAAGGTAACATAATATTATAGTTGCAAATGCTATGGTATTAATCCATCTTAAAGAAGTACAATGTGGCTGAGCCTCCATATTCAGAGACTCCTGGAGGACATTGTTGGCATTGCTACAAATGCTTTGACAATGGGGGTGGCGTTTTTGTATTCATGACTGACTGTCCATTGGCTGGCATAGGGCAATAATGGACACTCAGTAAATATTTATAGACTGAGAATGAAACCAAACGCAAGTACGTGTCGGTTGTCTAAGCACAGCAAGGAGAGCTGTAGCATACAAAGGTAAGGACAACACTGAAAAGAAGAAGGAAAGCGAGCATTTGTTGAGTGCCTTCTGAGGTCCAAGTACTGTAAACTCACCTACACTATCCTATTTTTGTATTCTTAGAAAGAGAATGTAATAAGACAATGGAGTTTGGATAGGAAAGCTCCGGGGTCCAGTCACAGTTCTGCTTATTAGCTCTCTCTTTGACTTACCCACTGTAAGCCTCAGTTTTCTCATCTATAAAGTTATTCAAGACATAGCTATAAAAGTTAATGATATATAAAATATTTAGCACATAGTGGTCAGTAAAGCAATTATTCTAATTTTTATAGTGCTAAAATAAGATTTGCAATTTTACAGGATACATAAGATTTGGAGAGATCAGTTTGCCTAAGAACAGAGACTGACAAGTGGCAAACACAGTAGCCGGACTCCGCATCTCAAGCTTTTTCCGTTATGTCAGTCTACTCAAAGAACCTACTATCTAAAAAGCTGTGGCTTGATGACATGGATTCTTCCATGGTAAAATTGGCCCTTAAAAATAAGTGGGGTAGTTTGGAATTATTCTGATTTTTAGAGACAGAATTTAGCAGAGCAATGGTGAATCTGCTCCCATGGCATGGGCTGTGGTTTTTCAGCAATGAAATGCTACTTGCTTTTTCACCCTGATTCTGGGGTTGAAATGTGGATAGAACAAGCAATGTCCTCAGGAAGGTACTATCCAGTCAACTAAAATAGTCAAAAAATGGGATTAAGAAAAGAAAAAATGTAAGCGCACATTGCATTATTGCATCATAAATCAATATGTATAAAATTATATTAGATGAGTGGAAGAATGCACCTGCTAAGAAACCAGTTTATCATTCCTCCTTAGTGATGGTGTGGCTTTGGGGGGGGGGGGGTCAAAGGTTCTTTTAGTTATCATGTTGGGCCAAACCTCAGGTCAGACTGGAAGGTGAACACAAACAAGAGATTGGCCATACCCAGAACCTTCTGGTGCCATTTCTGTAAATGACAATGGCTTTTATAGATTATAGGATGAAAGTTTGGGAATGAATATATCTGGGTTTTTCTATATGTCATTTCTGGCCTGGATTTACATAGCTTAAGAGACTCAAATTGATCACATTTTTCCTTTTTTTCCCCAAAGCCATCTATATGAAAGTTCACGTTGTGATCTTTGCCTTGTCTTTGGCTTTGGCTCGTGGTTTGCCTCTCTGTGGAGGCCACTTAGATCTGCTCTTCGGGCCTGGATTTTTGCCGTTCCCCTCTAGCTTTCATATCATGGACCACAAGCAGGTCCTTGTCATACCAGTGAATGGCTCAGGGTGATGCCATCCTTGGGGATGTCAAACCAGATGGACCATCAACTATAGCATTTCTACCTCACCACCACATCACCTGGGTCTTGTTCTTTTATCTTCCTACTCATATTTCTGGTACCTTGCCTCTGTTTTTCTTCCTGACAACACTTCCTGCCCGTCACTAATGTTAATAGTTAATTTCATTTTGTTTTCTTTTGTGGTGTCTGGGATTGAAGCCAAGGTCTCATGCACACTAGGAAAGTACTCTGTCACTGAGTTTTACCCCCCCCCCCCCAACTCAATAATAAATGTTTTACTTCTACCAGGAATAACTGCCTCATAAACAGTGGGACAGAGACTGCCAGGTGTTTATCATGAATCCGTGTTTTCTCTTCTTCCTGGGTACCTAGCTAGTCTCCTTTTCCCAGTCCTCCTTGTAGTCTTTGTGACCAGGTTTTGGACCATGGCTGAGTCCTAGACAATCAAATGTGAGTGACTTGGCTCAAAAGTATCAACGTGTTTTGGAGTGACATACTTCTCCATGGTTTTTCGGCATTATGGGTGCTGTGTTGGAGAATGCCCAAAGTGGCTTTGGAAGTCTTGTGTTGAGGATGGCAGAACTTCTCTAACCCAGGGCCCTACGTGGCTATGTAAAAGTAGCTACCTCACACCCAACGCTTGTTTTGAGTACTACAGGAGAAAAAAGTCTGGTGCTGATATAAGCTGGATCTCTGCTGTAGATTACAAGGCATGACCCAGTGCAAAATGAATACCAGAAACTTACCCAGCAGTGGTGGGAACGAGGAGGACTAAGAACATCTTCCCTCCTGTATACCTCATCACATAGTTGACTCCCTTCTTATATAGGTTGCTGGATTTTGATGCTATTTAGCAGCAATTAAAATGATGCTGTTTCCTCTCAAATACATTAATTTGCTAGGCAGGCTTCATTTGTGGTGGGCCCCACCCCTTTAAGCCTCTCAGATATGTTAAACCGCTGAACTAGAGGCCATTGTTCTCCCTGGTGTGGGGAGTAAGGTGCACCAGTTCTAAGAAAGTCATAGCTCTGGGCGTGGTGGTGCTTGTCTGTGATCTCAGCACTTGGGATGCTAACACAGGAAGAACATCACTTCATGCACAACCTGGGGTATATAGACGTTGGTTCAAAAAGCAAAAAGTTATTAGCTATCCTTCTCATTCTTGTCTAAGATGGTTGGTTGGTTGGTTATTTTTAATCATTCGGGCTGTGATGTTGTCACCGTAGTCTGTCTACCTCAGATGAAGACTGCTGACATTATCTGTGGTAGCAAAATGTTTCTCAGCAAGTCTTTTTTTTTTTTTTTTTGAATGTGCTCAATCTTAATTTGTTACCACCAGATAATTATTTGAGAAAGTTTTGATTTTGGCAGTTTTAATTTTTAATGATTGCTTATTCTACTGATTTGTGGTTGAGGAATTCATGTAACTCCTTAAATTTCCTTGGAGAACCACAACCCAGTGAATTTTGAGTTGGGGGAGGTAGGTGTTTATAAATTATGGAGCCCATTCTTACATTACCTACTATATATTTTAGAATTTGCAGTGTTCTCTACAGAGGGGCAAATTTACACATATCCATTCTCATTTGTGTGTAAGCTCTCTTCTTGGAGTCCAGAATGTTAATGAAAATCAACTCTGGTGTCACACTTTCTGAGGAAGGTTAGAGGCTCTCAGTCTTATCAAAGACAATAAGATAGAGGTCTATGAGAGACAAATCAAAAGCTAAAGGCAACTATTGGACTAGAATCTGAAAATTTAACAAACTGAACTAAATGCCCATCGATATGCATTCTCTATCACAGCAAAATTGAGGAACATAATAAGAAACCAGTAAAGGAAGCATCAGGTGGCCAGGAAGTGTAAGAAGATGACGATCAGCCTGAACTCCAGCATCTCATTTATGGGCCAAGGTGCACAATATGTACTGTACATTGATTATGATAGAAAAGGGATTACATGTCACATTGGGCATTTTGTATATTATATTATTCAAATCCAACAGATGGTAAATTGGCAGGTCCTGGCAAATAGAAAACTCAACATTAACTCAAGTGGGCTGATGAAATCATCATAAACCACTTTAGAATATCCCTCAACACAAAGCTGGATGATTAAATCAGACACCTCTCAGCTATTCTTCAGTGGTCACTTCATGCTCTGTTAAGCCCAAGGGATCTGCTGCCCCTCATGTTGAGAGGATGTTGTTTCAACTTGCCTACAGTAAAGCCTCTGGCACTGTGTGGGAATATAGAAGCATTTTTCATTTGTTTCCGAGGAATGTCGAGTCCAGCGTTGTTGTGGTAAATTGTTTCCAGAGTGGTGTGGCCGAGGAGAGGCTTTTCCCTGATTAAAGCCTGGCTTCTTGGAGTGTAGATAGAGTGTCTTAATTCACAGAGAACTAGCTAGATGAATGGATGCATAAATGTTTGAAAGAACACTACTTCTGTATATTAGATTATAAACTTTCCAAGAGTTGGATGCCAGTGATGACTCTTGCTAAGAGTTAGGGAGAAGGCTAGATATAAACAGGAGATTTCTGGGGCTGGAGGAATGGCTCAGCGGTTAAAGTGCTTGCTTTGCAAGCACTAAGTCAAGTGCTAAGTACCCTAGTTCGATTCCCCAGCACCACATAAGCTGGGCATGGTGGCGCATGCCTGTAATCCCAGCACTCAGGAGGCTGAGGCAGGAGGATTGTTGTGAGTCCGAGGCCAGCCTGGGCTGCAGAGCGAGACCCTGTCTCGAAAAAAAAAAAACAAAAAACAGGAGAGTTCTTCAAGGTAAATATTGTAGATGAATAAAGAGAACAGTCAGTATAAATGTAGGAAACACTGTGTACCAAGAACTACTAGTGGAATCTCAAGTGTGCATTTTCATAAACGAGATCATATAATATGAGTTGGTCCATTTGCATCAGATCAGGAGCATCCCTAATCTTTTTTATTGATGCCCCAGTGAAGCATTCACACTACGAAGTCACCTATAATCTGGGAAAAACAGAAAAAAAGGAGACTAGAAACCCGATGATTGCATTATGATTTTACACTCCAACTTTGTTCTTTCTTATACCAAGCCTACTGACTAGGAGCTGATTTCAAAGGCTTATAACGCATAGAAAGCTTTTTGGCAGTTGGAGTTTCCTCCTTTCTCTCTCTCTCTCTTCTTCTGTCTCTCTACACCTTTCTCTCTTTCTCATGCTAGAAATTGAACTTAAGGCCCCTTGCATGCTAAGTACTATACACTAAGCCACTCCTGTAGCACATGGTGTTCAATTTTTTTACATTGAAGTGAATTAAAACTATCTTTAGAAATTCTTAAGGTGAGCAGGAGCACCACAGACATTGTGAAAATATGACTTAGGAACAATCACTCTGAAACTTTACCCTCTTCAAGTCTACTCAGCCCTGAATCACAGTTTTCTATTGTAATGGAAACTCAGAGATATCTCTCCAGCTCTCCCTAGAAGTAGACCAACACTATGGAAAAGTGTCCAACTTGGGCACAAGAAAGGCAGTGCTATGTTGGACATGCCTGCTACTATCTACCCAGTGACTCTCAGGTCTCCAACTATGGTAAACTGAGTAGGCATGCAGTATGCCATAAAGATACATGGGCCTCTTGTAGGTAGGTTTAGCCTGGATATCATCTCCAGAGCCATTTTTCTCGTCCTCCTCACCATAAGTAACAAAAGTAACAATCACTATTCCTTGAAAGTCATATGTACTGGACATTGTATTAGGAACCTAACTATATTATCGTTAGTAATTATCATCATGCAAATCTTATAAAATAGTCCTGTTTCCATATTTACATTAAGGCTTACAGAGGTTATATGACTTTTTCAAGCACACAGAGAAAGTAGCTAAGATTGAATTTGAACTAGAGTCTGTCTGATCCCATTGTCCTGTGCTGTATTTCCTTAGGAAGAGGTTTATACACTGCTTGTTGACTCTGGGACGTTTCCTTTTTCACCAACATATTCAGTCAAGGTGGAAATAAGTTTTCTTATGGAAGATATTTTAGAGCATTTTTGTTTCCATAAATTCAGCAGGACCTATGCCTTTCTCTCACCCCAAATGGCTTCCTGGAGTTCCTTGAGCACTGGGAAGAATAGGAACTAGAAATTATATCCCAGGAGAAAACATCATGCTGTTTTTATACAAGCCAAAAGCTCGGGGGTATTTTATGTGGATTTTCTCAACTGGTGGCTTCAACCTTTTTGCATTTGGCTCTTATTAGAGGCTCTCCAGGGGCCTCCTGCTCTAAGGAGCCTCCTCCCTCAAAGATATTGCAATCTAGTCAGGAGGCAAAACAGACACACAAAGTAAACAATTAGAAAAAAAGGAAGTGTCAAATTGTGTGGCGCCATTGCTGCAAGTAAAGTACTTGTTTGGAAGAGGAAATACTTTCCTAGGGGGGAGTCTGGGTCTTGTTTGGGGACATGTTGAATTCAAGGTGATGAGGCTTTTTCCAAATACTGCTATCTGGAAAGAGATAGTAATGTAGATCAGAGCTAAGGGGTCATGAGGACTGGAGAAGCAGGCTCACAAATTCTTATCAAAGACGATATTAAAGACACAAGAATAAGTTGTAGAGGGCTTAAATTGAAAGAAACAAAGGATTTATGGGACATCCACAGTCAGAGGGCCAGAAGGAGAAAAAAACCAGGGAGGGTCACATTGCAGAAGCCAAGAGGTGTCTTTCATGTAGAGAATAGCCTGCAGTATCACTGGCTGCAGAGAGGCTGAGTGAGGTGGGGAAGCAGACAGGGTGTGTGAGGGTTGGCAGCTGGGGACCTGGCTCTGAGTCAGCCACTCTGAGTTCCTCATCCATTAGAGGGCAGAATGGCTGAGGACCCTTGTAACATCATAGCCTGTTTACCTACCCTAACCTCATAGACATACCCTCACTGGGGCCAGAGGCATCTAGACTGACCAATTTGTATAGCTTTCAGAATGTAAAGCACTAATTAAAATAAGGCAGTTTGCTGTTTTTTTGTTTTGTTTTGTTTTGTTTGTTTGTTTGGTTGGTTGTTTTGTGACATTGGGGGTCAGTCCCAGGGCCTTCACACTGAACTACATCCCCAGCCCCACCCCAGCCCTCTTTTTCCTATTTGGAGACAGGGTCTTGCAAAGTCAGTAAGTAGCCTAGTGTAGGCTTGAACTCACTATCCTCCTATGTGGCTTTGCTTCCAGAGTGCTGGGATTAGAGGCCTGAGCCATTGGGCCCAACTAAAAGCAATTTACTTACAAATGAGTGTATACTGCATGTTTGAATATATCCTGCATCCTCATTTGCAAGAATTTAAAATGTTCATATGTGATGCTGGAGGGCACAAGGGAGCCAAGAAGGGAACTGAGTTATGAGGGCCATACCTTGGAGGCTCATCTGCCTCAGTAGGCAGGCGCAGAACCAACTGGCATGGCAGTTGGCACACAGATCTTCAGAGAAATAATTATATCTTCTGTAGAGTACCCACTGATAACCTCAGGTAGTAAAAGTGAAATAGTGAGTGTATTAGAAATAACCAAAAGTTTAGACTGAGGGCATAGCTCAGTGATTAAAGCATTTGCCGAACATGCACAAGGCCTGGGTTTGAATGCCTAGCACCACATAAAGATTAGCTGGGCATGGTGGCACAAGCCTGTAATCCCAGTACTCGGAAGGCTGAGTCAGGTGGATTGTCCTGAGTCCAAGGCCAACCTGGGCTCCATAGTGAGTTCAGCACCAGCCTGGGCTACAGAGTGAGACCCTGTCTCAAAAAAGGAAAGAAAAAACCCCCCACAAAACAAAACAAAAATCCTTATTAAAAAAACTTTTCATGTCGAACTGCTTTATTACATCCTGACAGTATAGTTTAATATTTATCTTGTACACAGCCTCCTTGCATTGCACTGACTTTACAATTAAATACAAAATATGGAAAAGGTACAAAGTACCAAGAGTTTTCCAGGGGTGTTTGATAGAAAGAGAAAGAAGGGCCTTCTCTGTCTTCTTTTTGCCAGAACCAGGCCTACCACACGTCACAGTGTTTGCTCATTGTTGGGATGTAATACCCGATACCCACGACTTAAGGGAGGGAAGATTTATTTTAGCTCACAGTTTCAAAAGGAGTCAGTCCATTTGTGGGCATCTGTTACTTGAAAAGGCATAGTGAACGGCCTAGCTGGAAGAAAGATGTTCATCCACGGTGGCCAGGAAGCAGCAGGAAGGGTAGAACTAGCGAGGGAGGTGTACTCGCCAGGCCCCATCCCTTAACAGCACAGGAAATCTATGGATTCACGTGTTCATACCATTGATCCCCATGGTCCAATCACCTTCCAAATATAGGAGGCTTCTGGGACATTCCAGATCCAAGCCTCAACACAAATGTATAAACCAAAAAATTTGAGAAATTTCTAGAAACATAATCCCATTTGAAAAGGTCGATCTGAAATATAAAAAGGACATTAGGATATGCTATAGGCAAAATGTTTGCCAAAAGCTAATATATTAGAATTTTTATATATTTTATTCAAATTATTACATGTATAGTGATACATACATGTACACATGGACCAGATGTGGCCCAGAGAGGTCTGTACTTATCTTTCAAGGTGACACAGCACTTTAGGTTGAGGATCCAGCTGATCCCTATCCTTCTTTAGCCCTGGCACCCATACCACCTTAATTACAATTTTGACAAACACACCTCATCCTGATCCTCTCACAAATATTTGCTAATATAATGAACAAGAGTATAAATTGAAATGACCAGTGTGGAAATAAATACAAAACAGCTGTCAGAGCTGCTGGTACAAATTCCAAAGCGTAGTTCGTCTTCAGAGTGTATCATCAAAGCCTCAGGGAAGGAATATTTTGGAAGCATAAATGTGAAACATTCACATTTTAGCATATTTTTCTCTCTGCCAAAGAAGAACAAGAAGCGCCAACTTGTAGATTTAACTAATTAAAACCCTCCATCAGTACCAGCAAAGATCAGAAGTGGAGTTCTGGCTAATTAGGAGCCGGGCCTGTGCCCTGACAGAAAGAACACTGGAAAAGAAAGGCCCTTGCGGTGAGGCATGGTGTTGCATGCCTATAATCGCTGTGCTTGGAAGGTTGAGGTAGTAGGATTGGGAGTTTGCAGCCAGCCTGGGTTATGTAGTGATACTCTGTCTCAAAAACAAACAACAACAAAACAAAAGAATGGCCCATGGAGTTTCAAATGGCTTTTGGCCCTACTGAAAATACATAGCAGGTAGTCATGATTGCTTTGCAGATTCTGTCAGTAGCAATGAAATTTGTACTTCTGACTTTATACCACTGATAACAGCAACTCTGCTAAGAAACTTGATTAACATCGCTGTCAGCTCTATCTCCTTCACTTAGGAAGAGCATTATGTAACGTTCTTAGGTTCAACATTTAACAAGCATTTACTAACTGTCACCTATGGAATGTACACAAGAAAAATGTATACTTAATTTGGTAAGATGAAATGTATACACTGAAAATAATTAGTGACTGCTTGGCAAAATTCATTTGGGAATTAAAAATTTTGGTTTTGGCCACAAATATAATTGGAATTCAGAAAACAGTAGGACTACCTGTCTGATTGAGATCATATCATTAATAAAGTGAGGGCTTCATATGGAATGGTTCCATTAACTTGAAACAAGTTAATGAGACAGATGCTGTTCTACCAAGGGCCAAATGGAATCACAAAGCAATTGAGTGTCTGGTAAACAGTAAAACCTGAACTTTAGCTGAACTATCTTGAAATTGAGGAAACTGTGATTTCAAAAATTTATTTTGATTTGTTTGCAGTTGAACCAAGGGCCTTCACATTGAGCTATGTTCCCAGCCTTTTTATTTTGAAACAAGTTCTTGCTAAATTGCTCAAGTGGGACTCAAACTTGTGATCCTTCTGACTCAGCCTCTCAGAGATCTGGGATTGTAGGTACACATCGCCACTCTCAACTTTGGATGTGCTTGTAATCACGGCATAATGTTGGGTCCTCATTCAGGGATTCAGGATTCAGTTATCTCCACATTTACCTTCTTCACTTCTCTGCTCTTTGATTTCTGGATTAGGGTCAGGAATATTTCCCCAGTGAGTGATTTATTTCTGGCAGAAGGCAGTGGCATGTTGAGTGTTGCTTTACAAAGCCTCAGTATACAGAGGTATGGTATTGCCACCTCTCTTTCTTAAAGCACCCCACAAAATTAAGAACCATATGATGTTTATCAGTGACTGTGGTGAGACAGCTTTTATAGGTGAGTGGCTTTCCACACCCTGATGCATCTGTGCTTCATTACCAGTGCTGAGAAGTCCAGGATGATTTGGAAGCAAGGGGGGAAAGAGAACACGGCAACCTAATTGGTCACTGCCATGAATCTGTACTCAGGGGACAGATAGCACAACCAGAGGTAATAGCTTACACACGTATTCTTGAGCTGTGCAATAGATGGAAAAGGGTCCCAGATGGATTGGGCAGGGGCTTAGTTCCGGGATTATGATGAGACAGTAGGTAATTATTGAGTGGCAGGGCCTCAGCCCTGATTAGTATCTGCAAGCTTGTTCCCCTCCTTCAGAGGAAAGCATTGATAAAGATAAGCCATGCTGCTCCGTGTCCTTCATGCAGCACAGAACAACACATTTCAATCTAACAGGATCAGGTCTCCACTTTGATCACAATCTGTTACCTAGATGTCTTTGCAAATTAATCAGTCCTGCTTGTTTAGCTCCAGTCAGTTTGTACTGCTAAATTAATAAATGTACCAGGAGCAACAGAACACATAATTAAATTCTACGGTTTTAATCTTCACGTAATAATTTTGATCCAGTCTGGGCCTTCCATGTTAGCCAGTAGAATACAGAACCTCAGTCTTCTTTAGGTCATTTACACTAACTACCCACCCTCTGAATAAGGCTTGAAAATTAGAGAAATCCGGGTAGAGAAATTCAAAAAACAAAACAAACCTCAAGGCAGAAAGGGCAGGCAAACTAAGCATTTGGTGTCCTGGGATCTTTAAAACAGAAGGCACTCTTCAAGCAGAATTTATTAAAAATTCTAGTTGTTTCAAAAACGAAGTATTTATGCTTGTCAAATTCAAGGCTTGGGAGATTAAAAAATGTCACTCCACTAACAGGCTAACAGCTCTTTTAGAAAGAACTTGGAACCTAAGTGTGGGCTCCTTCGCAACTGTCTGACATAATGTGTTTGTTTTACTTACAGGTCTTATAAACTGATAACCTGCCTTGGTATGCTTTGATACTCTGGCAAATTTTAAGCTCTGGTAAAATCCTGGACCTGTGTTTTTCTGTAGCTATTAAAAGTTTTTTTTTTTTTTTTTTTTTTTTGTATGTCTATAATTTGAGCTCCTATTAGAAACAGTGAAAATGTTTTTTCGTTTATTTTTTGAAAACTCCATTCATTGTGGCTCAAGAGACCAAACCCAAGGCTTTGCACATTTTAGGCAAGTGCTATACCACTCAGCCCCAGCAGCTAAAGCTGTTAATTTTCTGGACCTGGTGATGCATGCTTGCAATCTCAGCATTCTAGGAGGTTGTGGCAGGAGATTTAAGAGTTCGAGGCCAGCCCCATCAATTTAGCGACTCAGGAAGACCCTGTCTCAAAATGAAAAATGTAAAATAAGAGCTGGTTATTTTAGGGTTAGTAGAACAGACACAGAAAAATTGTTCGATATTCAGTCAAAGTGGGTTGTTGCCTTTGATTTGGGTGGCCTTTCGCTGGCCTCATTTGAAGTTTATCATGCTGGTTACATACTAGCCATATGTATTATTGTTTCTGGAGACAACGGAAATAAGACAAAATGGCACCAGTTGGATGAGGGCTGAGCTGGGAGCAAGGATACGGGAGTCCTAGACTGGACCCTGTCACAATCAGGTAATGACCTAGGCAGGACTCTTAACCTCTTACTGGTCCTCATCTGAAAAGTAAGGAGTTTGGACTAGACGATCTCTAAGAGACTAAAATTCTGTATGTCTGTGATTTCACTCACAGAGTCAAGTGGGAATTAAGGCAGTTATGGAATAATGCAAACCAAAAGGACACTTTTCTTTCCCTCTTTCCATGATTGGGGTATTTCAGGCAAAACTGGTTGTTGAATTTAGTTTTTAACCTGAATTTATAGTAATTGCTATAGTTCCATGACTTAATTGTGTGTCTGTCAGCATAGGCTTGATGTTTTCACCAGAAAACCAATGATTAAAGTATTTAGGTAAATATTCAACAGTGTGGAATTTTCATTCAGTCCTACTAATAAAGGAGGCTACGTGGGATGGTGTAAGGGGTCTTTGGGGTAGAGGACAGATTATACATAATTTGAGAGTGTGTGATATTTGGGTCACCAATGTTATACCTAGAATGAACTGATTTCATTTTTAAAATAAGTTGATCTTGTCACAAAAGAACTTTAGCTTAAATTAAACATGAGGAATGCAGCTGTGCAGTAAGATGTTAAAATTGTGATGATTTCTGAAAAAAAATGAGGAAGGCTTAAAGGAAAGGTCTTAACCTGAAATTAATTAGAGTATTATTTACTTAAATAATATAGTATGCATTTGTGTAAATGCACCATCAATTTTTCTATAAATGACTAATTTGATACTCTAAATTACAGATTAAAAATATCTGGTAGAAGGAAGAAGGTCTAGTTTATTCACTTTCTGTTTCTCTTATAAAAGGTTGAGAGATTTTTTAAAAATCACTTTAGTTTTGTTATAACTCATAACTACTTACTAAAATGAGTTTTGTTGTGGTTTACTTTTAAATTGTTTCTAAAAATGTCATCAATATCATCTAATGGGTGAAATTCTCTGAGGAAAACCTATTAAAGTGTCCTGCATGCCACCCATGCGAATAACAAATGAATTAATCATGACTGGTATAATTACCAGGAATAGTTAATGAAGCCACAAGGACCAAGCGCCAATGGTTAATTTTCAGAGCACAGTGAGAGAGATGTGGCAAAGGTCCCCAGTGAAACAGTGAGCTTTGTGTACTCACCTTGGAGGCGAGTCTCTGAGTGCGGTGCAAGGGGGCTTGTGAAGAACTGTCTACTCAAATGGAGCACTTCTTTCTGCTAAGGCCTGCTCCACAGGGGCTCCTGCAGATCACAGCAGGGGCTCAAGCAAACCAGCAACACCAATTACTCCATTCCAGTTGACCTGTGCTCCTAGGAGCTTGGGGTTTTTTCTTGGAGAACCTGGTAACAGGGCAGGAAGGTGGAAGCCAAAAGTTGTAGGATTGATAGGACATTTATTTAAGCAAGATCGGTTAAAAGTAAGTGAACAGAAGAGCCAAAGAGGAGTGTGGTAGGCTGGAAGGTGGCTAGGTGGTGGAGCACTTGCTTTGCATGCACTGGGCCCTGGGTTCAGTGTCCAGTGTAATAACAGAAAGAAAAGAAGAGTAAGAAGTAAGACAGTCTTAGAGAGGTTGGTACACAAATGTCAGGGAATGCCCAGACCTCTCTGTTGCTATCAGTGCTTTCTTTCCATTTGAAAACTAAGGAGCAGATGAGATGATCTCTAACAGACTAACATGCTGTATATCTGTAATTCGGTTATGTTTCACAGCACTAGAAAGCAGTTTTCACTGGGAAAAGTAGCTCTGACTGTTCATTTTCTAGTGGCTGTTTTGAAAAAAGAGAGGCAATTATTTATTTATTTTCATTATTTGTCTATCTTTATTTATTCATTTTTAAGACAGAGTCTTGCTCTGTAGCCCAGGCTGGTTCTGAACTCACTATATATCCCAGGCTGGCCTCGGACTCATGGCAAACCTCTTGCCTAAGCCTCCTGCATGCTGAGATTACAGATGTGTGCCACCACACTCAGCTTATATGGTACTGGGGAATCGAACTCAGGGTTATGTGCTTGTGAGTCAAGTGCTTTCACTACTGTGCCATTTCTCCAGCCCATTATTTTATTGAAAGAGAAAAGCCAGCAATATAGGAGAATACCAGTACTCCACATATGGAAACCAGAGAGAACATTTGGTATGAAAATAACTTGCTGACAAGATTAGAACCTAGTAGCCTACCACCTTCCTACCTTCCTATCTCCTTAAGAAAACAAACATGTAAAAGACTAGAAAAGACATATTTGTAAGTTGAGATACAAACCCTAATGCTATGTTATTATCAAGTAAGAAGCCTGTTCGTAAGTTTTTTTAAAAAAATACTAGGTTAAAGAGCTTGTTCTTTCAACAATGAAGAAACTTATTAGCAGGTCCACTGGGAGCTCATGCCAAGCCCTTCTTCCTGAGGTCATGCTTTGGCTGATAAGAGTAAGGACTAGTAGACAGTCAGGGAGTAAGGAAGGTTATCATAGCAAGTTCACCATGCAGAAACCCAGAGGATCAGATTTTAATGGCTCCACCTCCCTTTCACTTTTATGAATGTATCTATTCACTTCTTTGGATGGGAATTAACTAATATCTGTCAAAATAACAACCAGCAAGATCCAAAATATACAGAGGACTAAGTGTTTTTCTACCTACGGTATTTTGATAGTGGTTTATCTGTATAATCTACCTTTATATTTTCAAGTTTAAAGTCCATGTCAAAGTTTATTCTAGCTGTCAATCCCTGATTGGTTTGCCATTTTTGAATGTCAAAGAGCGTCCCAATAGAAAGCCCCCTTCCAACACATTTGCTGGATATAGCCCTGTGGAGAAGGTTCTCAAACATTCTGTCTTACATAAATACAAGTGGCCGCCTGTGTGCCAGACACTTGACTAGGTGCTGCAGACGTAGTGATGAACCCACTAAATGCCCATCTTTGTGAGAATAGTAGGGAAGCTAGATGGTTAAACAGATACTTTTAAATGAATATAATATGCCATACATAAGGGACTCAAGGGGCTAGAGAAGCCCAAAGAAGGGTACTTGGTCATGGTCAGGTAGAGTAGGTTGCTCAGAGAAGGCTTTCTAGAGGAAGTTGACTTTTAAGTTGAGATTTAAAGGATAAGTAGAAGGCAAAGGGGCATATCTGGAAAGTGAGAATGTGCTAGGATAGAGATCCTGTAGTTTGTACAGTAATGGCAACTAATATATTGTGTGAGTGCATACTTTCGCATGGCACTCTTTTAAGTATCTATAGATGTGACCCCTCAACTCCATGAAGTATGTCCTATCAGCATTCTGATTTTATAAATTTTTGTAGTACAGACATATTTCTATAAGCCCTAGAAAGCCATAGAAAGGTTAAGAAACTTGCTCAAAGTCTTGCAGCCAGTACTTGAAAGATCTAAGATTCAAGTCTAAGTGGTTTGTTCCAGGACCACTATGTAAAGTACTGAATTCTGGTGATGCTTTGAAAAATTGAGGTGGTCCAGTCAAGGACAAGACCATAGAAGTGGTTCAGTCCTTCAAAGCAGCATGGCTGGAGTATGGCACGGTGAGGATGGAAGATCCTACAGAGGTTAGTAGGAGCCCCCTTGTGAAGGTTTTTTTTTTTTTTTTAAATAAACAGTACATCTTTGCCTATGAGCACTGGAGGATTAATCTGAGTATATAAAGATAGGGAAAAATAGTGACATGTGGCTTTGAGTACGCTTTGAAAAAGCTGATTTAAAAGTTTCTCTTTTCAACTTCTTTGCACGACATAGAGGAAAGAGTAACTTGGTAAAAACAAAACATAGTTTATTGGCAGCCTAGATTCATCTCTATGTATGTTTAATTTGTTTTCCTACAAAATTAAAAAATTAGACACATTGTTGCTGACTATTTTTTTTTTTTTTTTTTTGAGATACTAATGATTGAACCCAGGGCCTTTGCACTAAGGTATATCTCTTCTTTTTTAAATTTTGAAACAGGGTTACTCTAAGTCACTGAATTGCTCAGGCTAGATTCACACTTGTTGTCTTCCTGTCTTGGTCTCCCAGGTTTATAGGATTACAAGTGTGCACCACCATTAAATGACAGATGTCATTTAATCAATTTAAAACTCCTGCCTGATTCTTGTACCTGAAACCACTTCAGAAGTGCAATACAGTATCTCTTTGCATTAAACTTACAGAAATTGGGAATGTAACATATTGCAGCAACTAGCCCATGCAAATCTCAGTACCTAGCGTGGAAGTGTCTCGAGTGCACAAATGATCATTAAAGCGCTAATTTGCTTATTTTTAATTGCTTACTCAGCATGTGGAGCTTAAAAGACGATGAAAGGGTACGGGAAGCATCTCTCCTTCGTGCTTGCTCCCCAGACTCCAGTTCCGCTGCTAAGGGCAAACAGAGCCAACTGTTGCTTGGTGTGATTCCAGAGGAATTTTTGTGTCTATTCAGGCCTGCAGTCAATCACTCCCCATTTTAAAAACACACTGCACATTCTGTTCTTCCTCTGCTTATTACCTGTCTGAAAAATCACTTCATCTTGATCCATACAAGCTTGCTTTTTAAAAGTGGCTATAGTAATATTCATTCAACCAGTTTTCTATTGGTGTACAGAATTGAGCCATAGAAACTATCTTATACATAAAGTAGTATTTGTATAGGAAAAAATTTTGGAAGTGGAATTTCTGTGTCAAAGTATGACAGATAGCTCCAGATTTCTTTCCCGAGAGGCAGTATGAACTTAAGCGCCCTGGTGGTATAGGGTAGGACCTAATTCTACACTTTAGCTACATAGCAGTTTTCTGATCTATATTAGCCTGATGGGTGAAAGCAGGTACCTCACTATCTTTTGGGGTAACCCACCTTTCTTTTCCTAGAAGGTGGCCAAGAAGACAATTCATACTGATACTTCTCTTCTTGGTGTCTCTCATGACGCAAAGCACCCATCGCTAACTGCACAGTGTGTACAGACATGTAGAGGGAATGCATAGGCATACTGAATTATCAGGCCTTTAAGAAGAGGGGGGAAACACAAGATTTATCAAAACCCGAACATATTATACAAATTAACAGCAGAGAAAGCTATTTGCAAAAGGTAAAGCCTTGAGTTATCAAAAATACATTTCCTTGTTTTACTACCTGAATTTTTCTAGATAGGTGGAAAACCCTTCAAAGAATAGAGGTTCCATTGGGAGAATTTTCAGAATTAGCTGCCAGGCTGCCACCTTAGACAAACCATTGACAAATTCCTGCTTAGAGGATCTAGGGAAAAGGCCTCACTTTCTTCAAAAGGGTCTCAAGATCACTTGAAAGTCCGTAGTAAATCCCAAATGCTCCTAATTAGGCCTTCTGTTTGGTTAATTGCTCTGGGAACTCCCCGGGAGAGGGTAGAAAGCCCTGAACCTGCAGTGGTGTGGCTTCCAGTGAGTAGGAGGGAAGAAGGCTGTTTGAGAGCAGGGCTTATGGAACTGCTCTGAGTTGCCAGGCTCCAGAGTTTCCCTGGAACATGCGGAGAGGCCTACAGAAGGAGCCAGCTCATTTTGGGAACAGTAAATTTAAGAGCAGCACAATGTACTTCTTCTTTCCTTAAGAAGGAACCTGCAAAAAGTTGGATTTTCAACAGTTTTTGGACTGAGGAGATAGCTCAGTGGCAGAGAACCTGCCTACCGTGAACAAGGCTTTGGGTTTGATCCTATCGTGAAAAATAAACAGAAACATAGCTTTATAAAATGTTCTTTTACAAAACTTGAATTAGCTTATTGGACGTTAGCATAAGTGATTGAAAAGTTATAAAAGTTATAATCTGTCCAATCCTTCAAAAAATGTCTGAATATGAGCTTTGCCACCTCCATTTTCATTGGTTATACCATCTAATTTTGAACAAACTCACTGTTCAGTGATTGTTGAAGTAAAGTCAAACAGCAATTTGGAGAGCATTAATAGTTCTAAGGCAGTTTCATCTATGTAAATGTACATTAGCACATTTGCTTCTACCTACTCTAAATCCAGGAGGAGCTTGAGGCTCATGGCAGTTAGGAAATTTATACTTGCCTAAGGGACAAGAGACAAAGAATCAGAGCTAAAACAGAAGTCACAGTGTCAGTTTCTTAAGATTATATTGAAATTATAAATGTCATCATTTAAAATATATGATTTGGGTTGCGAGTGTAGCTCAGTTGCAGAATGCATGCCTAGCATACTTGAGGTTCTGGATTTGATTTCCTGACACTATGAGAGAGAAAGAAAGAAAGAAAGGAAGAAAGAAAGGAAGGAAGGGAGAGAGAGAGAGAGAGAGAGAGAGAGAGAGAGAGAGAGAGAGAGAAATTAAAAGTTAAAAATGGAGCCAGGCACGGTAGCACACAGGTCCCCAGCATTCAGGAAGCAGAGGCAATGGAATTGTGAATTCAAAGCCAGCCCGGGCTATGTAGTGAGTTCAAGGCTAGCCTGGTCTACTAGTGATATCTTGTCTCAGAACCAACAAAAATATCACAATAATTTATTGGACACCTTCTTTGTGTCAGCACCACTTAAAGTACTAAAGATACAGCTTTGAACAAAACGTATCTGCTGTAATAGAGCAGATAGTCTAGTGGGAAAGAAAAGTCATACAATTGTGTCTAGTAGTGATTTGTCATGTAATTTTTAGGAATTATCAGTAATTATTCTGAAACAATAAATATAAATTAATGATGGCGAGCAAAAGTGGACATCTAGTCACTGTAGATATGAAGAAAACTAAAGCTAATAGAGTCATAAAGAATATGGTGACAAAGAAAAAAGAATATGGTGACAGAGAAACAAGAGCCAGGAGACTTCGATTCTTCATCTGAATTATTCTTGTAATACCCATGTTATCTTTGGACAGTCACTTCAGTGTCTTAGGCCAGTTTTCTCCAACTATCGAGTAATTATTAGCAGTCGGTCAACTGTATCACCTGCAGGAATTCCAAGGGTTCTATCTGCAGATATTCCATCTCTACAGAAATAAAGAGAAACACAGCTTTATAAAATGCTCTTTTACAAAACTTGAATTACCTTAAAATGGTACATGGCCTAGAAAATTGGCTTCTACTCTGTCTTCCAAAAAGTAGCTGTGTGTCCTGAGGGAATTTATTCCTGTGACTGAGTTCCATTTTTTCCATTCTTTACTCTTGTAGCCAACATTCAATGAGAAATTGCTATGGAAATGTGTTTCCTCATTTGTGCTGAATGTAAAGATAGCATCTTCATCATTTGTCTTGTCTGGCTACTAAGGGTAAAAATTATATATATATATATATATATATATATATATATATATATATATTATTATTATTATTATTTGAGACTAGGTCTTGCTCTGTAATCAGGACTGGTCCTGAACTTACTGTGTAGCCAGTGACCTGAAACTCATGGCAATCTTCATGCCTCAGCCTTCTGAGTGCTGGGATTACAGATGTGCACCACCACACCCAGCTTATGTGGTGTGGAGGAATCAAACTCAGGGCCTTGCGTTTGCTAGGCAAGCACTTTAATGGGTGAGCTACACCCCTAGGCCACTAATAGATATCAATGCTGAATTATATTTCAAGAAACTATTTGACTGAACTCGACTTCACGAGGGAGAATATTTCACAGGGCTGGTTTTTCAGGAGCAAAGTTATAGAGGTCTGATATTACATAAGTGTTGAGTAAGAGGGCCACACCTGTGTTGGCATGCTGAGATCTGTCAGCTGTTGCACAGTTGGAAAGACATTTTCTCGAGTGAAGATCATAACGTGATGAAGTCGTGTGCTAGTTCTTTCTCTGGAGCTGAGAGTTGTCTTTCTTTCCAGTTTCTGACAGACTAATAGGCCATCGATCCTCAAATGCAAAACTCTCTAACAATTGGGAAAGAAATTAATATTTTTATAGTCTTCTAATATGCCTTCCAGCTGCTGCTTTTCTCGAAACCTAAAACCACACAGGTTCCACCTTCGAGTCTATCTACCCTCAAATTCGAAAGGCAACTAGATAACCACAGAGTGAATGCTAAAGCAAAAAGGCTGTTTCTCAGCAGGAAAGGGCTGCATGCAAATGAGTGTGGGGCAAGGAGGTGAGACCAAGAGTGTGTACAGGGCCAGCGCTCTGGGTCGAGGGCGAACTTGCTGACCCAGCCTCCCCCCAGGTCCTGTTTACCCAACAGGTTATTTTTCTCAGTTATTGGAAGGTGATAATGTGTTTCACATATGAAATTCATATCATTTGTGTTTGGCCTCCTTTGCCATTCGGAGGGTTGTGAGGGGCACCATTTTAAAATTAATTTGCTGCGTGTTCAGTCTATCTGTTAGGAACAGGAGGAAGCAAGCCCGGTCTGAGTATTTATCAGACACATGCCGCCCATCTGCCAGAGCTAGGTCGAGGAGGATTTGCTGTTAATCCTTCAGACCCATCTGTAGGGGGTTCAAAATGCTGACCAGGATGCTAGACAAGATGAGGTTTATTTAATTAGAAAAACGGCTCTGGAGGTTACTAGAAATCACTCTGAAGAAGGAAGGGCTTTGCCCTACGTCACTCCTGTGGGGTGGGAGTGGCTGGAAGCAGGCAGAGTGCGGAGATGGCTCTATATTGGGCTTGGGGTAGTTCTGCTTTGACAGTGATATGGCCTGAACAGGGGAACAGGCTCTCTTCTTGGTGATATGTGAGCCAAAACTGGCCGTAGCCTGGACAGTCCTATGGAAAGCTTGTGTGTAAGATGCTGCCGAGCCATAGAGCCTGGGCTTCCAAGTTTAGGTATAGAGAAAGAGTAAGAAGCTCACTGAGGCCAGAGCAGGACTAGGTGGGCAGTGGAATTTCTGGCACTGTTACTAAGCTGCTAGAAGCTGAAAGCAGCTTGGGCATATTTTGCTACCGGCATGTTAGTCATCAAAATTCACTAAAAGATTTTTCTGACTGGGGCTTATTGCCATTTTAGATCCAGTTTTGAGGGGAAAAAAAAAACCAACAAAAATTATATCTAAATTTTCCCTTAATGGGAGAAAAATGACATCTGTTCAAAACAAAATAACCAGGAATGGCACATTTCCTTTTTAGTAGGAAAATATTATTAGCATAATTGGTTTCTGCAGGGCTGCCATTTGGAATGGCTGGGCAGGGAAATTGTGAGACTTCACCCAGCTTCTGATTGTTATTTCATGGCAATATAAGGCATGACAATTTTCATTGAAGTGTGTCTAGATAAATGGCTTCTTCTCTGCCTAGGGCTGTATTAAATGGTGGTCCCATTGCTACCCAGATTCCAGAACACTGGTCACCCAGGGATCACATTTATGAGTCTGAGTCTTTTTAGGGTTATTGTCCAGGGATCAAAAGCTCACTTGGGAGTAGGTGTCCACTAAGAGAAACTGCTAGGAAGGACACAACACCTGTTGTAGGAATTGCCAGTCATTCAGAGGAGCATGAAGTTCTGACCTGATCTCCACACACCCTGTGCTTCACAGTGGGAAGTGTTTTGAAGCATCAGCATCGTCCCGTAGCAGCAATCATTTCAGTTTACCTTTTTCATTAGAATTTCTCAGGAATCCTCTGTTCTTCCACCTTGAGTGAGACCTCTGGCTGCTGACGGATGTGAACTCCCCTCAGCCACTGAAAGTGAACTGCACAAAATGTCCAGAGAAAAGCTGAGAGAAAGAGAGCTACTTGACTGTAGCCCTCCCTAGGGAGGAAGAGTCAGAGCATGTGCTCCTCTGTAGCT
This sequence comes from Ctenodactylus gundi, assembly GCA_004027205.1. Classification (NCBI taxonomy): domain Eukaryota; kingdom Metazoa; phylum Chordata; class Mammalia; order Rodentia; family Ctenodactylidae; genus Ctenodactylus; species Ctenodactylus gundi. The sequence continues at coordinate 75,037 of PVKB01003287.1, read as the reverse complement.
GTAGGGCTTTACACAGAATTCTTTTTACTTTATGAAAGTCTGGACCTTAAGAACAACACATTCTAATGCTACTGGAGAGCTACCAGCTTTCTCCTCGTCTTCTGGAATTCCACTGTCTGATAGCAGTTGAGTTTGGCTCTCAGGCACCACGCATTGGTAGGAGGGTTCCTTGTGCACTTATTTGCCTCCAGTATTAGTCAGCAGACTAGGTAGGTGCTTTGAGTATGCAGAAAGTTTGATTTAGGATGGAGATGGCTCTTTACTGATGCCTATGTTGGGCTTCAGGAAGCCTCGGCTCCTCTAAAAATGTTAATGTTGTGTGTGCAGGCACTTGTATGTATGTGAGGCTAAAGAGCAGGCTCAATTTTTATTAGACACTCACAGTGATTCTGTAAAATTAAGACAGCAAATTTTAGAGCAAGAAGTAGTACTCAAGGGACATTGTGTCAAGCATGATGGCATACTCCTGTAATCCCACCCCTGTGGGAGACTGAGGCAGAAGGGTCACGAGGTCGAGTCCAACCTGTACAACTTAGTGAGTTAGTGGGACTGTCTCAAAATAAAAAATATAAAAAGAGCTGAAATGTGGCTCAGTTCAAAGGCCCTGGTTCAATTCCCAGTACAGAAAAAGAATAAGAAGAAGGAGAAGAAGGAGAAGGAGGAGGAGGGGGGGGAGGGAAAGGGGGAGAGGGAGGGGGGGTGGGAAAAAGCCCCAAAACAAAAACAAGTGCTATGTACATAGAGGAGCACTTGAGAAACACCAGCACGGAGGGAGACCTTATTCTATCTGTCTTACTTTCAGAGCCTTGTTAACCATGTCCATATTTGATTCTGAGCAAATTATTTGTCTCTACTATTGTGCTGTTTTTATGAACTCTTAAAAAAAACAAGTATTTACATTTCCTGCCTGTGGTTGTTTCTGATTATTATTGTCAGTAATGTTCAAAACCTTATTGATCATTCATTCATGCATTCCTTCATTGATTCTGAGCACAGGTAAAGATCTCTGAAATGAGGCTGCTTATGTTCATGTCTGGATATGCAAGGGACTGGCTGTGTGCCCTTGCACAGGCTAACTCTCCTGAACCTCTTCGGAAAAGCAAAGATGAAGCTATACTAGTACTTACCTCATTGATTTGCTGTAAAGATTAAGCGTGATCACAAAGGTAAAGTACTGATCTCAGTGACAAGAAGATGGTACAGGTGAAAGGCAAGTTTGTCCAAGATAATACAGGTTTGAATCCAACAATGTGACACCCCAAACAGTGCCCTAGGCAGAGTCATACTCAGTAGGAATAATACCAAATCAGGATACTGGGGGAGCATGTTCCCTTGCCCCTAAAGTTAGCCTTCTTTAAAATAGTCTTAAAGATGGAGGCCGAGTAACAGAACTGCACAATGTCTCCTCATAGATCCACTTAAAAATTAAAAATATAGTCAAAAAATACCTGTTCAGTGTACCTAGGACAGGAAAGAGTGTCACAACAATTGAAAGGAGGCCATGAAAAAGCCAGGAACTCTGAAAACACATCGGAACCAGAGGTGAACAGCAGCCCAGGAAGCAGACTCAGGCTGACTGTGAATGGCTGGGAGCCACTAGTATCCGCTAGTATCCGCAGATAGAGGAAGGCCTGGCTGGAACTTCTGACCGCAGAACTGGGAGAAGTGGGAATTGACAGAAACTGGTAGTTCCAGCTTTCAAAAACCCAACTTGCAGGTAGTGGATACTATAAACACAATGAGATCTCCCCCTAAAAAGGCCTCCCTGGAGCCTAAATCAGAAACACCACTCGGCAGCCCTAACAGGCAGTGACGTAAGCAGAAGACATTAAAGAAAAAGAGCCTGAGACTTAACTGATAAGTGTAAAAGAAAGCTTAGAAGAGCATATCGGGGCTTTCGGGGTCACTCTTAAACAGCGCCTAGGAGGAAACTGGCACAAGAGACAGTTGTGGAGAGAAGAGAAAGGCTGCCAATATTCTGAAAGGCTCAGGTGTACCTGGAGCACCTATAAGGGTGGAGAGACCTGCCTTTGGTGGAGGGAAGCCAGGATAGACAGGAGAGCTTTGCTGAAGGGGCTCGGTGTGATCATGACGCATCAGAGACCATTGGACTGTTAGGTCCTCCCTCACTGCCTACTCCCAGCACAGAACTCAGAGAAATTTCAGCTGTCCCTCTCCTCAACCCGCCCGCACACACTTATAACCATTCAAAGAAACCTCTGTGCTAGGCCTTTAAAGTGAAGTTCCTGAACAACAGAAACCAGGGAAGAAGATGAGGCAACAAGATACCCACAAAAATGCCTGAGACCCCAGAAATTAATGTCTAGGGTCCTGAAATAGTAGAACTCATAGGGAAGGAAGTCAAAAAGCAAATAAATGAGTTCAACAGCCAGTTCAAACAAGATATCCTCAAAGAAATGCAATCAGTGATCTGCAGGCTTAAAGAAGATCTTACCAAACAAATAGTGGTCCTTGTGGATAAAAAGCTCACTGAGCACATAGAAGCCACAAATAAAAAGTTGGGTGAGGTAAACAAGGAAAAGTAAGATATGAAGGAACATTTGATAGAGAAGTGGAAATTTTGAAAAGAAATCTAGCTGAAATTCAGGATATGAAAAATGCATTTGAAAACAGAGGAAGTCAACTCTAACATTCTGAGGACAGAATTTCAGAACTTGAAGACAAGGCTGAGGAAACAAATGCCATAATTAGGCACAACTCCAAAATTAAAAATGAGCAAAGTAGCTAGATACTATAACTGGTGGATGATTTAAAGAGAACCAATCTCAGAATCATGGGTGTGGGAGAAAGAGCAGAAGACTGCAGCAAAGATATAATGAATTTATTCACTGAAATCATACAAGAAAATTTCCCAAATCTAGGAAAAGTAACTAATTTTTAATACAAGAAATGTATAGAACACCAAATAGCCTCAACCTGCAACAAGACTTGCTACAACACATCATAAAGCCTCAGAAATACAATATAAAGAGAGCATATTAAAGCAGCAAGAGAAAAATAGGCATTATTCTACCAAGGTAAACCCATTTGAATTACCACAGATTTCTCAATGCAAACTTTAAAGGCCAGGAAAGCCTGGAGCAAGATCTTTCAAGCCTTAAAAGACAGCAAATGTCAACCCAGGTTGTTGTATCCAGCAAAAATATCCCTGAAAATTGAAGGGGAAGTAAAACATTTTCATGACATACAATCTCTGAAAAATTTGTGACCACTAGCCCAGCATTACAGAAAATACTTGAAGGAAATTTTGAGAGAGACAGAGATAAGCAGCACCAAAGAACAGGGAGGAAAGGAAACATCTAGAGAGAAAGTTTAAAAAAAAGTAAATTGATATTTGAAACACTTGGTATCCTACTAAAACATTACAAGCTTTCTCATAAAATCTGTGAAACCTCCCCACATAATTATTATTTTAATAGTATTTTAGTCTGAAAAACATAAGAATCATTATATTCAACCTGGGGGATTTATATAAGATCTTTAAAAAATACGTATGCATACATTTATGGATGGATAGCTAAAGTGACAAACCAAATCTGGCAAAATGTTAGTAATTAATGGAATATGAGTAAAGAATTTACAAAAGATAAAAAATTCTGAAATAACTAAATATTATATCTATTGCTTATGTATAATTTACTCTTGTGATATAGATGTAAGTTCATTTAACATAGCAATTCACTTATTCAGTCTTTGATGTAAGTTTATCCTAAGAAAACTGGTTGATGTGATAATAATTTGAATGTCTTTTGAATATACAAACATTTACCTTTCAGTACTCAGCTAAGGAATTTGAAATTTAACTTCTCTCTTTCTCACATTTTCTAGTCTTACGAATTTCATTGCTATAGCTCTTTTCTTATGTGAACTGGTAAGTGAGGCAATCTCAACAAAAATATACTAAGACACACACACACACACACACACACACACACACAGGAACCTTCAGTCAGTCATCCCAATAAAAGGCTCTGCTGGTCGCAGAGAAAAGACTCCAAAATATGGCCACTACAGCTCATTCTAGGATAGGAAGCTGAGCTGAGGAGTGGTGATTTGAGTGGTGAAGTGAGTCAGATGCAGACTGAACTTGTTAAATATCGCACGGTGTCTCTGATTTGGCAAACCAGAATAGAGGCACTCTATAGAACCAAATGGGTGTGATAGTGGGAGTTACAGGGGGAAGGGAGGGTGTGGGAGGGCCCAAATGGGAAGGGATTGTAAAGTTGATGTGACACTTATGTGCACAAAATACTCAAGTTCATTGTAAACATTATGCATCACATATATATTAATAAAAATGAGGAAAAATAAATAAAATAGTCTTAAAACTCCTTTCTTCCTAAGCAGTTAAAATTGTGTGGCAGGAAGAGAAGATGGGTGTGAGAAATAGGAAGATCAGATGACCCTTAGAGCATGATATGAGGCTGCAGCAATTGTTGTGACCGTAAAGAACCTTGTTCACCACACCCATGTCTGTGCTCTTTATGGTCACAACAATTGCTTCCTATTAGTTGATTAGATTTCTTTTACATTTACTTTAGTTTTATAAGGATTATCTGCTGTTTTATAGTAGGTAATTGGTTTGATTTGGTCTGGTTTTTCTTTTGGTTTGTTTGGTATTTTTGAGACAGAGTCTTCCTATGTAGTCCAGGCTGGACATGAATTGGCCAGCAACACTCCCACCTCAGCCTCCTGTGTCACTACACCTGGTTCAATAGGTGCTTTTTAACTGATCTTGTTAACACGAAAAATTGTGTTACTCTTTCTTCTTTTGCTATCATTTTTCCCCTTTATCCACATTGTATGGATGTGCTAACATCATTCATATATTCTGCTAAAAGAATAGGGCCTGGCTGGATTTATGGAATGTTTCCTTACTGCTCTCCCAACTAGTGACTAAAAATGTGGCTCTCAGTTTCAACGAGTAGCATCGAATGTTGTCACTATGGTGACTTCGGGGAGATTTCTGTCATGCATGGACAATGCTCAGTACTAGCCAGGGAATTTTAGAGGGATAAAGGGCATGTTTCCTATCCATTCTCCTAGATCATTCATGTCCTCTCAAGTAAACTCAAGAGAACACAAGACATTTAGTGAAGCATTAGCTGAGCCACTGCCTCTCGCTTTGGAAGACAGTGATTCAGCTTTATCATGACCTCACAGGGTAGAAGAGTGGGTAGAATCGAATCGTCTTCTTTACATATTTAAAACCATAGTAGAAAGCATTGTTGTGTTAATAATTCCATGTTCAAGAAACCACATTTTAAATTTCTCCTGGAAATCAGTTCCCAGAAAAGAAACATACTTTCCTCCTGGCCGTAGTTACCTAGAGATTTAAAGCCAAAATCAATCCTCAGTAATACTAATTAACTTCACTTAGTTCCTGGAAGGCCCACTTCCTCTTCTTTCCCAGATGATCTCTGTTCTGTTTTGAACGGTTTCATTTAATATCTTTTTTCACATTGTAAGTCACCTGAAATCCTTTCTAAAATATATAAGATAAAGTCTGGATTACCAGATGAGACCAGTTTCTGTCCAAGTCACATTTCCTGATGGGAGTTTGAGGATCTCTGGAAATAATACTTCTGAAAGTAATGGTAGAAACAGAAAAGAAAGTGCTGAACACTTGCAGATTCCATTTGTCAATCTTCCACAATAACCCCCATTTTTGAGTAGAATTTTGTTCTTAGAGGCCATACATGGCAAAGACAGGATTCCAAGCACAGAGCGCCAGATTCCAAGCCTATGTACCTTGGAATAAAACAATAAAGTACACAGAAGCCTCTCATTTTTCTGGCTGCATTGTCTCAGGGCAAGGGAGGCCAGCCTCTGACATCTTTCTCAGGCCTTGGAGATCCTGCCTCACTGAGCCCAATACCTAGATAGGATGGCAGGACCCCGAGTCATGGGCTCTACATGGGCAACATGGTCCTCTACACTAGATGCCATGCTTGTGTTCAGGTCTCCCTCCACACGCCCCCAAAGGAAAGGAAAAAATAGCCCTACATTCTCAGCTTAAGCTTTGTGAGGGTAGAAAGACCTCACCAACAAAGGTTACCCTTAAGTTGAGGGGGGCATGGGCACTTTCTCCTTCTCACTAGCCTCCTGATCCTGTGGCTCCAGGGGTACATCTGGGTTTCCCTTTGAGATTCTTTATTACTGTCTCTAAAGCCTCTGCTTGCCTTCATGAATTACAAAAAGCAGACTTCCAGTGGTCCAGCCCAGTCCTGGCCACCGAAGGTGCCTCCTTCCTGCTATGCCACTGCCCCCCCCCCCCCCCCCCCCCCCCCCCCCCCCCCCCCCCCCCCCCCCCCCCCCCCCCCCCCCCCCCGCCTCTACTTCCCTTCCCTGCTTGCCTGGAATCTTCTCCCTGTTAGGTTTCCAGTCTCAGGTTCCAGCCTTCTTCCACCTCTTGTCCATTTTCTTGAGTAGTGTAGTATCATCCGTATTCAGCTATTAAGTTGTTGGCTATATTACAGTGTGGGTTTTGATTTGGATCAGTTAAAGCTAATAGCAATTTTCAGGAAAATATTAACCAAACACACACAAAAGTCAGTCGTGTGGCTCCATCCTCTCCTTCAATAGGATTAATCGAGTTAGCTGTTTACTTTTTCTACCACTCTGGTGTTTTCCCACCTTCCACTCCAAACAAGAAAATGACACTAAATTCATTTAATACAAATTTATATTATTGTCTGAGGCACTTTAAACAATGCTTAATTTAATTTCCTTGTTTGGAGTTGGTGTTGGAGAACGAGGCTGCAGTGTGAAATGAAAACGGGACCTGCTCCTCATAGGCTCCCAGCTAGGTTCTCCCTTGACTCGCCGACTCACCAGTACTGTTTATCTTCCATTGCAATTCAAATGTGCCAGACCAACAGCCTCTGAAAACACATACTCCCCCCAGGCTGGGGAACTGGGAGGGCTTGACCTTCAGGATGTGGTACAAGTCCTCTTATTTGATTAGCTTCTGATTTCACTAAAGAGACAAGTAAATGTGTTGACTGCTCATGTTCTCTTGGCCTAGAAATCAGTTAGCTAGAGTTTGAGTCCTTTCTGCTTGTGGAGGTAGTAATTACCCTTACTGAACAATTATAATGTGTCAGATGTTTAAAAAAATCTCAATTTTACCCTCAGAAGTTCTGCGGGTAAATGGGAAAGACCCCATTTTACCTCTACGAGCAATGAGAAGTGGGAAACAATGTAGCCGCACAGCCAGTATTTGATTGGTGTGCTGTGTCTGTGCCACGTGCGCAGTGTTACCTCTCAAATCTAAATGAGCAAGGTCATTTCCCAGTGGAGTAGGTTCTTGGCCCTGAGCTATGAGTGATGAGCTGCAGCAAGACCGCAAAGTCCATGAGAGAATGAGCAAAAATTGTACATATGTGCACAGTTTCTTTAATGATACTGAGGAGTGAACTCAGGACCTGCACTGAGCTACATCTTGATTCTATTTTTTTTCAGCTGAGTTGTAAATTGAGAACCTCCTTCCTTAGCTTCCTGGGTGGTGAGGCTATCGTTATGTGCCACCATACTTTTCTTTTAATCCAGGACCTTGGGACCTCTTGCATGCTCTACCACTTATCTACCACTGATCTGTATATGTATACTGTTTTCAATTTCTGAAAAGCCTCCCTGATTATAAAAATAGTAAGTCTTAGTACCTTGGCATTTTGTGAGGATCAGTAGCTGATTGTTTTGTGACACTTAGGCTATTCACTCTATACTGGGACCTGACCTGATATATGAACACCAATGACTTAGCAGTAAGAACCATTCATTGAGGAGGAAGTCCTATGTGCAGCTCAGATGGGCACTCACATTTACTGGAAGGGCCAAAAAGGACAGTGGCTTTCCTTCCAGAGGTTTCCTTTCTGTCTATCTGATGAGGATAGGAAGTCTCCAAGTGGTTTGGACATCTGTGCAATTCTCCTCCAGCGTAGTGTTCCTTTCCCTGCCCCATGAGTAGAATAACCATTACTTACCAAGGTTAATGGGCTTGGCACTCAGCCAAGTGGGAGAAGAGGAAATGCTGGTGTCGGAGATAGAAAGCTGGACTTCTATTTCCTCTTATGTCTTCAACCCACAAGGGTATAATGCAGGATATTTTTGTTGTTAGAATTTCTAGCTACATCTCCAAAATCAGACTGATATCAGACCTGCATCTTCCCTTACCTTCCCTCTTCCCCACTTTCTGTATTATTTTGAAGCAAACTTTAGACATCTGATCCATACACATTTAAACATAATCACGGTATAATTATAATACCTAAACATTAATAAACATTTAATATGAATGTTCAGTAAGCTTTTAGGTTCAAAACATCTCATAACTTTTTATAAATTGAGTTTTAAAATCAGAATCCAAATAAAGTCCACACATTGTGTCCTAGTTACTTTCTCATCACTGTGACTCAATACCCCAAATCCACATTTTAGGGCAGAAAGATTTTTTTTATCTTGTGGTTTCAGAAGGTCTTAGTCCGTCCAAGGGAGGATGGCTAGAAAATGGTGGAATCACATAGTGGAGCCACAGCTAGAGCCACAGCTGGAGCCAGTGCTCTGAGAGACAGAGATTCTCACAGCAGTGTGGCAGAACTGAGACCAGTCTGGGAGGAAGGACAGAACCAGCACATGCCCCTCCAGGTCAATCCCCAGGCATCTGTCCCTTCTAGCCAGACCCCACCTACCAAAACTACACAGTTATCCATAGATACAGGAGGCTTTTAGAGGACACTCCAGATCCAAACCATAACACATTATATGATGATTATATTTGCGTTTTTTTTTTCTCAAGGTGTTGAATAACAGATTTTTCTTTAGAAACAAAGGACAGGAGATAAAAACTTTCAGTATCTGGGAGGGGGGTCCTGAATGGGTTGTCCCCTGTTTTTGTTTTTGATATTTTTTTACATGTTGATTTTTCTGAAATGGCTATTATTAATTTTATTTGTATGTTCTTTTCACTAAAAGATTTGTAAAAAAAAAAAATGTAATGAACGTTTGCAAGGCCAAGCTCTGTGATTGTATTAGAAGTTAGTTTGATATAGTAAGTCTTACAAACAGCTAAATTCTGTCAAAGAAAAATCCATTTTAATGCATGATTGAATATTGATAATTAATGGGAACTTTGAGGAAGTCATATGCAAAGATTAATTACCAACTGAGCTCTGAGAATGTTTTTCTTCCTTTGTAATCTTACCTCCTGAGAGAAATAGTCTATATTGGTCCTACAGTGAATTGACAGATATGTCCAGGAAAAATAGCTACTGACTTTAATCTTTATTGGTTATGCTCAATTGGATGTACTATTACTTTTTATTTGCAGAGACAATATTTTTCAGTTAATTCTTTTAGTAATGGTGGAACTAGAAGGTGAGAATCCTAAGGCCTTCCTTGTTGTGCTGTTTGAATGAAGCTGTGAACCTGGTTCGAAAAATTTCTTCATGTTGAAAGTACAGTAGTCCTCCTCTATCTACGGTTTCATCTTCTATGCAGTTACGCGCTTGATGTCAACTGTGCTTTGAAAATGTGAAATGAAAAATCCTGGGAATAAACAACTTACAAGTTTTAGATGACCCACCATTAGTAGCATGATGAAACCTCAAGCCTCTATCCTGCACCCCACCCAGCATGTGGCTCAACCCTTTGTCCGACATATCCATGCTGTATAAGTTACCTCTCAGTAGTCACCGAGTGTCCCAGTTACCAGTTTGACTATCATGATATTGTAGTAATACTATTTTAACTATTCTTTAATAATGGCTACAAAGTGCAAGAATAGTGATGCTGGCAATTTGGGTGTACCAAAGAGATGACCAAAAGTGATTCTTTTAAGTATCGTCTCTCAGAATCAAAAGAAGATAGAGGCATGCCAATCACAGTGGCACAAACCTGTAATCCCAGCATTGTGGGAAGCTGAGGCAGGAAAATCCCAAATTAAACCCTAGCTTGCACAATTTAGTGATTGAAACTGTGCTTCAGAAAAAAAAAAAGTAAATATGTTACAGTGAGGTGTTTTGAAAGAGAAATACTACACTCATTATTTTTATTTTTTTAATTTAATGTTAGTACTTTTGCAGTACTAGGGATTGAGCCCAGGACCTTCACATTAGCCACATCCCTGGACTCTTTATTTTATTTTGTATTTGATTTAATCTAATTTAAAAAAATAGAGCCTTGCTAAATTGCTAACTTGCCCAGATTGGGCTTAAATTCACCTTCTTCCTGCCTCAGCCTCCTGGAATACTGGTATTACAAGAGTGTGCCAGCATACCTGGCAAACTTTTTTTAACAGTACAATGCTCTATTTGTTCCTTTTCAGTATTAGTTATTGTCATTAATCTCTTTTTGTAACATATGGATTAAATTCTGTTCTAGGTGTGTATGACTAGGAAGATACCTGTATTGTGCTCAGCATACTTCCGGTTTTAGCGTCCACTAGGGGTCTCAGGACCCTTTCTCAGGGATGAAGAAGGACTGCCACTTGCCATCTTCTTCCGTTTGCCGTGATGGTGCATACGTGAAATTCCAGCACTTGGGAAGCTGAGGCAAGAGGCATAGAGTGAGTTCAAGGCCGTTCTTGACTGCATAGCTCAAGACCAGCCTGGGCTACATAACAAGAACTTGTCACAAAAAAGTTCACCTTTTTTCAGAATGGGACTCTAGCAGTGGGAATCAGGATCATAATCTTCATAGTTGTCACTACACTCCTACTTATAAAATTCCCAAGCTTTTGTTTCGGAAAGTAACTTGAGTGAAACCCCTGAGATCCAAGATCATTAAGATGAGGAAAACCTGGGGAGTCTCTGTAATCAAAAGCCGGGGTCCCTGCTCTTTGCTGCTGTCGGTGCACGTTGAGTTGCACATCCGCCTAAGCCTCTGCTCAGAACTGGTTCCAGCTCGGAGGCGTCCACAGGCAGGACTGCGACTGGCAGCAGCTCAGGTCCCTTCACTGAGGTGGCTGGTGGCCGTGGCTAATTACGTGTTTGATGAACTTGTTGTTAAGACAGTGCCGCATGTGTCCTCCCTGGGCTACAAATTGCCAGGTTACTGGCGCATTTCCTGTATGGATACTAATTATGCCTAATTTGGTCCTGAGATTTCCGCATTTGTCTTTCTGTCACAAAGTTTGCGATTACAAGTCGCTCATGTTGATGGGAAATGAGCTGAATGTCTGATGGCTCACACATGTAATAAAGCCATTCAGCCTAAACACTGAGCATCCGTGCTGATTTGCATCTCTGAGAAAAGTTTGCTTTCTCTCTATTTTTGTTTTCACAACTAATTAATTACCTGAAAATCACAAAGCTTCCAAATGTGACACTGTGTAGAAGGGACAGCCACATGCTACCTGGGGAGAGGCAGCCACTGCATGACTGAGAGAAGTGAGCTTGAACCCATGCCAGCGGGAGGGTCGGCAGCCTCATCCCCGTGGCACGGGAGGGAGATGCAGCCCCACTGTTGTCTCCAGTGTCACTGCTTCCAGCAAAGTCCTGAAGAAGTGCACTTTGCTGGATTACAGAAAGTGGCAGGCAGTGCCTTCACAACTAGCCTTATTCATGTCAACCTCAGTGGTTCACCCCATGGTTCCTGGCTTCCTGTCTGTGGGAGGTGGGAGCCCAGGCTAGCACTATGGTCGGTTGATCCTTTTCACATTTGCTAAAAAGCATTTGCAAGTGAGGAAGACACTGGTTTCCAAATGTTTTTGTTCTAAGACAATTCTAATACTCCTCCCAAGAAAAGGGCCTGTGGAGACATCCCTGCTGTGGAGTGGAAGAGGGAGGGCACAGTTGCTCGGTCGGAGATGGAGGGAGGATGGCAGTGCTGACGCTGAAAGAGGGGGAGGGTAGGGAAGCAGGGAGGCAAAAGAGAGGTCCGATCTAAGACAGACTGTAGGCCCATACAGCCATGCACACAGGAGGGGAGAGGAATAGCAGAGTAAACCGAGGTGAGAAGGCCCTTCCGGGGCTGATGTAGCTGCAGTGGATGTGCCAGTATCAAGCAAGTTCTGTGAGATGTAACCCCAGAGGGAGAAGATGGTAAGTCAAGGCCAGGATCAGCCAGGTCCAGTGGCATGCTTATCTCTTTTTCTCTGTACAGGTCTCTGAGGTGGGCCTCAGTTTACCAACTTGATATTTTTTAATGAACTACAAACATCTGAAAACTGAGCTAGAAACTGGAGGTATACCATTGTGAAAAGGTTTATCTTACTGTCAGCTAAATCCCTGGGTGTTGTGGAGGACATTTTTGAAGTAGTAAGATGCAGTTAAATTCTTATGAAGTGATTTTTTATTTAGACTTATGGGGTATTCTGCTTACCCAGTTGACAAAGGCTGTTCTGGCTGCTGTATGTAAGAAATAGTCCTCTGTGTGACCACAAGAGCCAGCAAGTTCAAGGTTTCCCAGTGATAACTGTCAGCATAACCAGAAGACGGTGGTTTGTTCCGTAAAGGTGATTCCTCGTCTTAGTTGATAGTCGTTGATTGATATGGAACAATTAGAAGAAACATTATTTCCCTCTAATGGAAAAAAAACCCCTGTTAATTAATAACTCAAAAAGATCAACATCCCTGGCTGCCAAGATTAGCCAGGTTGGCCACTCACCAGGTCTGTTGTGGAGAAAGCTCAGATAGTATTGTTTTCTCTTAAAAATAGCAAGTGACAGGTGATTAAGTTCTGTAATTGTGTCTTTCTTGGGTCCTTATTTAATTTCACCAAACTTAAATACAAATCGTAGCCATATTGATCATATTCAAGTCTTAATGGCTCTACAGTAACACGTATTTTCTTCAGGTCAGTTTTAGTGATAATATTACTTGTATTGGGATTGGAATTGACACGCCAAGGGGTAGGAGTGACACTGCCGGGACTACCAGATGACCTAGCAAACCGTTTTCTGTTTGAAAACCCCACTTAGATTTATTCTATTTCTTCATCTGCTGGATGGAGAGAAAAAAAAACCCAACTAACAGCACATAAAAATGGGCTAGGGCCTGGATTTGATGTTGTGTTTTCAGTTCAGAATCTCTTGCCTGTTCCTAACAGTTTGGTTTGGGACAGGTCCTCCAAGAGTCTTCATACCTTTGGTCTCCTTATCAACAAAAAGGACAATTTTTGTTTCATAGATTTGTAGTGAGCACGGAACTGGTCATATGAGGATATTAGCACACTGTGGCTCCAAACCATGTCCACCAGACCGTCAAGTAGATGAACCTGGCAAAGTCTTCTTCAAGCCCTGCTTCCCATCAGGGACTCTTGGGGAGACAGATTGGTTCTGCCACTGAACAGCCTCCATCTCTACACCAACCTTTCTGAGGTGCTCTGATCCCTGGCCAAACTCACACAGGGGAATCATATCGTTCATAGCTGGGTGCTCCTCAAAGACAGTATCACTGAGTCTGAAGGAATGGCACAGCAGTTAAAACACCGGCAAGGCAAGTGCAAGGCCCGGCCCTGAGTTTGATTTCTCAGTACCACATAAAGCTGGGCGAGGTGTCACATACCTGTAATCTCAGCATTTGGGAGGCTGAGACAGAATTACCATGAGCCCAAGGCCAGTCTGGGCTACAAAGCGAGACCCTGTCTTAAAAAAAAAAAAAAAAAAAAAAAAGACAATATCACCACTCTACCGCTACCAGCCCTCCCACACCATCCCACGTGAATACTAGTTTTCAGGCTTTTCAGTTCTCTTGAGATGTGGGAGGCAAAGCTTGGGTCACAGATGCTCTGGGAAAACAGGTGACTGCCTTTCCTAGGGAGGGTGATCTGGAGCCGAGCAGACTCAGAGCCCTAGAGGAGACCACAGTGAGACCAGATGCTGGGGTTGCAATAGGGACAGCTAGGCTGGGTCTTCTTTCTGGACAGGGCCTGGCCTCACTGTCCCCCTGACGAAGCTACATTTGTGTCAGCATTTCCTAGGTTGGGCACATTTTCTGGGTGGGACCCAGCCTCGCCTACACCCTCCTTTGAGGCTGTCACTCCCACAGCACATCTGTGTTGTCTGTCTCCCACTTTTGCCATGCACATCTGCTACAGACAGAATGAAGTCTGATGTGGGAAGTCTCAGGCCAAGAAGAAGCTTATTTATTTTCATTGTCCTTTTTACAGACTCTGAATTATTTTTTTTAGTCAGTTACAAGCAAGGAAAGTCACGTACAGCAGCGATCTTCACCCCTCTAGCCTTCTGGTGGTATGTTCTCTTACTAGCAGCAGCTTCCATAGGCCCTCAAGCCTCTGTCTGAGGCTAAACCCAGTCATCTTCCCATCACCACCCATCGTGAGCACACTGTTATCATTATTGATGGCAAACACCGTGACCTTGCACCTAGCAACTTGTCCTTCTGTTTTTTCTGTGCCCAGACCTTCCCTGGGCACCTGTGGGAGTCTTGCAGATAGAAACACCTATACAGTATAGAAAGTATCAGAGAAAGGAAGACAGAGAGAGGGATGTGGAGTGCTTATATTTCCATATGTTATAACCTAGCTTTCTTTTGGCTGGGAAAATTTTAACGATTTAGAATCAATTTTTTTTGAAGAATGTAAATGTTGCATTTTAGCATCGGGTCAAAGGAAGCCCATAGACAAAATGAGAGCACTTTATAAAATATAGTTTAGACTACTTTGACAAAATGAAATTTAGTGATAAGGGCAAGATTTAGTTTGCCTTTAGGCTAAATTTTTATTTATCTCACCGTCCATTCTTTTCATATACTGAGTTATTGTTGAATGTCCATTATGTACAAAGTTGTCATTTCAAAAATGCTACACGACTCTTTTCCAAGGTTCTTCTTTTGTATACTTTGTTACTCTGTGTATGTCATTAAAGCACTTTGGAAAATGCACTTTTGCCCATAAAAATTAATTCTCTGCCACTGACATTTTTTTCTTCAGTGGCCATCCAGAGAAGCTAAAGAGAACCCACAATACAAGGAGCTAGTTTGAATGACTAAGGACAGGAGGGAGTCCTTTGCTTTGAGTGTCTTTGGATTGACTTTGAGCATGTACAATGGAAAGACGACTTGCCTGGCAGGCCCTCTGTAGACCAGGTGCTTTCCTCAAGCAATTCCATTGAATTTTTATTCCTACAACCCACTGCGGTAGACGTGTTTTCCGTCTTGTAGCCGAAATAACTGAGGCTGGGAGGAACACTGGGACTTGTACAGAGTACGTGTGGAGCTAGCAGGAGCGGGCGTAGGGCTTCCCCTTGCTGCCTTTCAGCACATTGTCCGTTTCTTTTATGCATAACTTCATCGAGCATTTGCTATGGACGCAGGGACTGTGGATACAAAGGTGGACAAAACAAAGTGTCTGCCTTCCTGAGGTCCTTAATCCAGGGCATAGAGCCATGTAAGCACATCAGTGGAGAGATGGTGTATAGTGGTAAGTAGATGCAGTGGGGAAGGAAGCAGGATGAGAGGGTGGGGAATAAAAGGGCGCGTAGTTATCCATTTAGTGTGAGGCGTCCCCTGTCAGAGTGCACCCTGTCACGGATCTTTACCCTGGCCCCTGGTTGAGGTGGGGAAGTACGTGGGAGTACACTTGCCTGCCTCTGCTGCGTGGGCCATGAAAGCTGTGGAAACCGAGAAGAGTGAGGGGAAACAAGGAGACCAAATCACATTTGCCGAGATATATTCTATTCCTTGCACTTTGGTCTCTTCTGCTCTTTAGATACTCACTCAACAAACACTTCAGAGATCTGATCCTCCTCAGTCGGATTTATTTATTTGTTTATTTACATATTTATGTATTTAGTGGTGCTGGGGATGAAAAACAAAGTCTTCACACTGTGCCACATCCCCAGCCCATTTTTTGGTTTTTGAGACAGGGTCTTGCTAATTCACACAGTCTGGGCTCAAGCTTGCAATTCTCCTGCCTCCGCCTCCCAGAGTGCTAGGATTAACAAGGCCCTGTGATGCCAGGCCCCTTCGTCCCCAGCAGTCTTGACTGTTCCTACCTCCTCTGCCTCCTGGAATGACCTTTCTCACCTCTCCCTCTCCCGCCCCTTAGATGTCAACCTTGGACCTTGTCTCCTTCAGTGAGCACACATTCTGTGCTTCCATCCTCCAGGGCTTATTATGTTAAAGATAGTGTTTTCTGTACCAAATTATCTGATTTTTGCATTGTGTTTGCATTTTGATAGGCTGCAAATATACCTAATGTTGAAATGCCCCAGGATCTCTCCTTATCTTTATTTTCCCCTCCTTGGCATCTCATCCACTGTTAAGGCTTTGAATACATTCCTAAATAGATGACTCTGAAATTTATAGTTTATTGTAGGCTGCCTTCTCTATCTGACTTTTCCAGTAGAAAGTCTAAAAGACATCTCAAAGCAAATATTCAATATCAAAATCCTGGTTCCCATCAATGGCCTTCTGAGCAAATTCAACTTCATTTTTCCACCTGCCGAGGACTGTACATTTGGGGTCATTATTACTCCTGCTTTACTCCTTACATCCAGAAAGGATTGGCTCACTGTCAGATAAATCCAGAATTAAGCCATTTCTCACCTTTCTTTTCGTGTCAATGGTTCCAGCCGCCATTGTCACATGGGAGCTCAAAACCAGGGTTTGTGTTCAACCAATATCGAACAGTGAACACCTTGAACAAAGAGAGCAGTAGGGAAGTAGGAAGGAACTTAACTGGGACAAGTACAAGGGAGAAAATGAGGTTGAAAGTAAGAACTCCCCCGCAAGCAGGAGGAGGGGTGAGAGCATCGATTGACAATTATAACCATCTTTTATAGACTTCTTTCTTTGGATCATGCATATTCATTTTTTAATGCAGATTTGGCTGATTGGTATATACTAGCATAAAACTAGTTCATTGGCTTAAGATCAAATTCGAGGGCTCAAGATAAGACCCCAGACCCTGGGTCAATAGAGTCTAGTGTCTCTTGACTTACTTAACTTTAGCTTTGCCCTTGGCCATTCTGGGTGTGGTTTTTCTTAAGTTATCAGAGTTCTTTGTCTGGGGAGGAGTTTCTCATCTGAGGATAAGCTCCTCATTTGGGGACATCTCAATCCACCCAACCTAGCTATTCTGAACCTGCCTAATGAAATCTGACTCACCATTATCTCCTATTTTGGTTTACAGCCTTCTAACTATTTCTTCCTCCGATCTACTCCTAACTTAGTAGCCAGGGCAGTCCTGTTAAATCAGATGATCACGTTCTTTGGCTTACACTCTGCAGTGGCTCACCCCTAACTCAGAGAAGTCAAGGTTGAAAGCAAAGGCCAATTGTGCCTAACCTTCGCTAGATCCTCTTTTTGTTCTACATCTCTGTTCAGTGGACTCCTGTGGCCTTTGTTGTTTTCAGGTCCACACTCTGGCTGCAGCCACAGCTATCTTCATGTGCTAATCAGTCAGTAATTTTAAAGTTGGTCAGGGTTAGATTTGCTGAGGATGTATATCTGAGATCTAAGCTAGTCCTCTAAGATAGGAACTTTAAGTGACTATCTAAGAAGTCGAGTCCTCTTTGGCCCTACCATACAGGAATCATCATTCTGTCTCTAGACAGCAACTGAGAGCCCACACCTATTGGAAATGCCCGTTTGTTTCAAATAACATTGAACCCAGAAGCTTTCTTCTAACTTAGCTCTTCAAATACCCACCCCGCCTTCTTTTAAGAAATCTAAGTCCATTTTAATTTTATGGGCTTGACAGAACTAGGACAATAGGACAATGTTTGCTCGGATCAAATTTTTTTTTGTGTGTGTGTTTTTGGCAGAATCAGTGTTTGCAAGAAGCAGATAAAACTTGACTGTTGGGGAGCCTCATTGCAGCAAGCAGCTGCCTGCCAGCAAATCTTCAGTTAACAAGAGAGCAGGCCTCATTGTTAGCCAGGTAGGAGAGTGGGGGAAGAGAAAGCCCAGTGCTTCCTTGTTGGGCTGTAAATGAATTGGTTGTTTAGCAATTACTCTAAGACAGCAGATCTGGGGACATGAGCTCTCTACAGATAACATCTCTACTTGGCTTGCCCTCCTTACACAACGCGGTGTGGAGCATGGAGGGAAGCCCTATGGCCTAAAATATTTTATTCACCTCACACTCGGAGGAGTTCACTGACTGGAATTCAATAGAAACTGGTCTCTGTGTGAAAGTAATTTCAGAAAGTAATCTAGTTTATGGAAATGAAAGGCATCAAAACACAAAAAAACACTGTTTCTCTACAAGTGCTTTGCTTCAAATATTTGACATGGAAATTTGTCTAATCCCTCTGGGGGGCACGTGGGTTTCACCAGTGTTAACATCTTTTGAAATGAATTTCACAAATGTTTATTTGCCATGCCAGCCTGACAAATAATTTAGAATATCAAGCCATCTTTCTGAATCAAACTTAATGATATGAATCTCACGTGATTGTTGAAGGTCAAAATGCGTGAATTTTAATGGGATATTGAGGATAATATTTTCAGATACTGTCCCAGGGAGCAAAGATATCACTTACCTGCTCTTGGCCCACAGGCCTCCTTGCAGCATAGGTCGTGCATCTCCATCATGACAATACATTGTCCCGTGCCACATTCTGCTTCATATCTCATAGAGAAAGCAAGTCTTGCTGCTGCATAGAGTGAGGGGGAGGGGGAACCAGGCAAGCAACATCTGGCTGGGTGTGGGTCTCTTGTGAGCAACAAGCAAAACAGGGTGCACTGTGTCTTACCAGGCCTCGAAAAAAGAATAGCCTTGTGCCATGCCCTTCAAGGGTAGGCCTGTGCACACCTGAAATCCCAGCAACAAGGGATGCTAAGGCAGGAAAGTCAAAGTTAGGCACCACTGGGAGACTCTGTCTCAGGGCTGAAGGTGTAGCTCGGTGGTAGAGTGCCCCTGGGTTTGATCAGCACTATTGAAAAACAAGAAAAAAGTTAGACCTGGAAATAGGAAAGAATCAGAGTGAGGGAAAGCTTATGTTTCCTATCTTCTGCTGGGCTTGAAAGTCCATGAAGACTAACCACTGGGTGATCATTTTAGGGAAAGTCTTTTCCTTGATGTGCAAGTGGGCTCGAGTTCCAGTGATGAGTCCCTTCCCTGCAGCCAGGTCCTGCTCAGGGATTTAGAGTGGGCACACTCGTATGGCTCACCCAATGGTTCCGATATCCCTGTCCTACAGAAGGACTAGCTGCTGGTCCAGGTCCGCGTGGTAGGTGAGGAGCAAAGCCAGCCAGAGTCAAGTTGCTCCTCCTTGGTCCAGCATCTTTTCTGCTTCAAAATTATTCTTCTAAGCCATAGGATTGCTGACAGTTGTATCCAACCCAGGCCTTTGCATTGAGCTACATACCCAACTTAATAGTAACATTTATTAATTATATTATTAATGTATTTATTAATTTTAGACAGGGTATTGCTAAGTCACTAAGTCAGTTGTGCAGACTAGGTTGGAATTTGTAATCTTCCCATCTCAGCTTCTCAGAGTGCTAGGTTACAGATGTGTGCCACTATACCTGGCCCCAGCCACACTCTTGAGATAGGTCCAACTGGGAGGCAGATCTGCATCTCCTTCCCTTGTGCCTGGGTAGCCCTGGAACTGCACTGCCAGTTCGGAGCCCATCCTCTGAGGTAACTGCCAGTTTTTGTTTTCTTCTTGAGTTGACACGGAAGGAGGTCCACCCCTTTTCTTGGGAGAACTCATGGAGAGATCTGGACATGCAGCAGAGGGCAAGAGTGGGCACCTGTGGAGTCAGCCTACCAAGGCCAGTGCCAGTCACACGAGTCACAGTTTTCTGTGTCACTGAACAGTAAGAAGAAATGAGTTGAAGTTAGTATTTTTATTCGGCCTAATACATGAAAATATTTTAACATATAATGAATAAGCAACAAAATTATTACTGTTGGAGGTGCTGGGATTTGAACCTAGGACCTCACGCTCGCCACTGAGCTACATTTCCAGCCAGTTGAACTACCTGGACACTTTACATTTCTTTTTTTATACATGTCTCCAAAATCCGTGCTCTCTTTTCCTCATACATGTTTTAAGTCATACTAGCTGTACTGCAGGTGCTCATCAGCCCCATGTGGCCAGTGGCCACCACAGTGATCTGTGCAAATCTGAAGACCTGTTGCTATTTTGTGCGCCCCTCCTCCAACCAAAGGGAATGGGTTCTTTGCAAGAGGATCCCTAGGGAAACACATTTTGGCATCCTTGAAGGGGAAAAGTAACCTTATAGGGTACCAATTAAGGAAAATTCTCCCTTGCTGCTTAGATGGGGGTGGAGTAAGTTGAGGCTTATTGATACATTTTTTTTCTTTCTGTAGGCTGCAGACCTTCTGTGCCAGTGGGTGCCCTCCCAAGTAGGACTCTTGCTCTTTTTCACTTAAATAAGGCCCTCTGTAAGGGGAGAAAAATCCCTACATATTTGTGAAGGGGCTAAGTGGCTGTTCAGTTTAAGTAAGTTTTCTTTACAAGAGGCTTGCTTCAGAGTAGCTTAAGATAGAGCATCTCTTTGGTGTGTTTGAAATAAATTCATTTATTTTAAAAGATGTTATCACATTTCATCACCATTTCTTGAATGAAATAAATCATCTCCAAGTGGTAGCATCCTGAAGGGGATTTGGTGGATGAGTACCAACACGCAGAGGAGCGAAGTGTGGCTGGGAGTGCTGCGAGAGAATGCTGGGCACACAGAAGCTGGGCTGCAGAGGGCCATCGCTAGCACCGAGGCCATGCCTTGCCATGCCAGGCAGCAGCACGGTGGCCCCGGCGTCTTCTCTGTGTGTTCCCCTGGCAGTTGCTGTTAGCAGACCTGTATCAGACCTGTGAGGTGGGCCCTGTCATCCCTCTTATAATAGGATTATTTGCCTGTGTAGCACAGTCTCTACCCTACCACTATTCTGAAGTTTTCCACAGGCCCCTATCTATGGCCAAGTCTGGAGTGGGCATCTGACCTAACTGAAGGAAGGCCCTTCTCAGATATTTCGCTTTGAGAAGACCAAAAGCGCAGCAGTGAGTCTTTCTGAAGGTAGGGCAATATTATGGAAAAGTGGAGGCCACCTTCTGGCTGTTCTGTCATCAGAGCAGGTCCAGAGCCAGAGGATAGAGGAGAGAGAGGACTCTGAGTGCCGTGTTCCAGTGACATCTGATGTACAGGCTGGATTCCTCCATTTCTCTCTCTCCTGGCTTCCATGTGCTATGGATGCTGACCACGAATGCAGGCGTGTGAGGAATGAGTGTGTTGTGGCTTCCTTCAGTTGTGAACCTGGAATCCTAGCACAGGGTCAACTATGTGGGTGGCAACCTGTACACTCACACAAGGCCCCCTGCTTATAAAGGATCTGCTCTTGGTTTAAGGCTCTGCCATGAACATTTGAAACTTTTGAATGACATGGTCTTACCTGCCCATTCATCCTGATCGATTAGGTCCCATAAACTATGTAATTAGTCCTCCAGTAAATATACCTTTATTCTATAACAGAAGATGACTGATACTGAAATTCATTGAAAGTCACAGAGCTGGGCACAGAATCTGTTTTCAATATGGCAGAATCCAGGTAGTGATTGAGAATTTGTCAAAACAGGTGAAAAGAGGGCTGGGGAGGAGGGGCTCATTTGGTTTTTATATCTTCTTATGATACAGAACACAAAGGCTCCCTGTCCCCGAATCTTAATGACTTTTTTTTTCTGCTTGCTAATTATTTTTTTTAATAAAAAAGCAAAAGAAAGGGTAAGTAGGAAAAGGCTGATTGGTGTCACAGACTAATTGTTGAGAGAAGGAAACACCAGCCCTGTTGCCAAAGCCGGCCTCATTTCCCAGTTTCCCAAAGACCCAATTTCCCCAGCTGCTTTGTTGACATAGCAACAGTGAATTCTGAAAGGGTTGTTATAATATTAATATGTATTTCATGGTGGGTTTGCCCAGTGTTCTTCCCTCACCTTGTGATCTAGGACTTTAAAGAGGTGCTTTTGGCTTCTGGCCACTGAGCATCGGAAACCCAAGGCCCAGTTCTCCAAGTGGGATAAGTAAGGAAGAGGCGCCTCTGCTGCATGTGCCTGCAGTGGGTGAAGCACAGCGCACCGCCCCTCTGTTCTCCTGGGCTTCTCAGCCTTCCCAGGAGCGGTAGCCAAGGGGCTCACGGTGTAGATATTTTAAGTAATAGCTGCACCTTGGGATACATTTCCGTCCTCCTACTACTCAGGGTGTTAAATGTAGCACCTGTGAACCATTGTGTAGAAAATCAATTATACCTTGGGCCTAGTGATAAGAATTCATCCCCCTGAGCTCAATTTTCAAAAGGCTTCAAAAGGCCTCCCACCTCTTTCCCTTTTTCCAATGCAAATGAGCAACACTCAGGAAATTTGCATGCCAAATTCCAGCAAGGGTTTCAAGTGAGTAAATGGTCATATTTATTAGTAATAGCACTAGTAGATGAGTAAGAGGTATTTAATAAGTGTGTGTTGAATGTGTTAGTGTTTCTATAGCATATATTTTTCAATGTTTTTTCTGTACATCATTTATTTGATGCATTTCTTTCTTTCTTTCTTTCTTTCTTTCTTTCTTTCTTTCTTTCTTTCCTTCTTTCTTTCTTTCTTTTTGAGACAGGGTCTTGCCCTGTAGCCCAGGCTGGTCTGGTCCTGAACTCACTATGGAACTCAGGCTGGCCTTGAACTCACAGCAGTCCTCCTGCATCAGTCTCCTGAGTGCTGGGATTACAGGCGTGTGCCACCACACCCGGGGTTTATGTGGTGCTGGGGAATCGAACTGGGCTACTTAGCACTTGCTAGGCAAAAGCTTTAACTGCTGAACCATTTCTCTACCCCCCCCCCCATTTATTTGATTCTTAAACAAGCAAACAAACAGCCCCAAAAGCTATGGAATAAAGACCAAGGGAAAGTATAATTCTTATTTTACTGATGAAAAAAATAAGGCTCAAGAAAGATTTTATCTTGCCCAATGTCAGAGTTCTAATTAGAACTTGAGTTTGACTCTGAGTTGACAATGGCTTTCCTCTGTACCACATAGTTTCATGTTATATTAGAAGGGACAGAGGAATGAAACAATAGTTATATTATGTGATTGCAGGAAAGTTTAATCTGTAACAGGTAAAATCTACTGAAAGCTTACTACACATGTCATAAATATCATCTCGTTTAATTCTTAAGTTAAATTTTTTTGTTTGGGATAATTATAGATGCACACACAATTGTAGGAAATTAAAACAAAAAAGAGATCCTGCGTAGCCTTTATCCAGTGCTTCTTCACAGCACAGTCAGAGCCGGAATACTGACATCCACGCAGACAGGATGCACAATATTCTCACCACTGCAGGTTTCCTCAGATTGTTTTTATAGTCAAACCTATTTCTCTCTCATTTCCACTTCTTATCCATGACAACCACTAAGGTGTTTTTCATTTCTATAAAGTAGTCATTTCACGGATGTTGTTTAAATGGAACTAGGCAACATGAAATGTTTTATTTTTCTCCTCTCAGCATAATTGTTTGAAGATTTGTCATTATTCTTGTATGCACCGATGCAGTTCATTCCTCTCTAGTGCTGAGTAGTATTCCATACCATGAATGTTGTACAGTTTAACTATTTGCCTATAGGAGGATATCTGTGTTGTTTCTGCTTTTTTTACTAGTACATACTAAGTTTCTATAAACATTTGTGTGGAAGTTTGGGTGTGACTGTAGGCTGTTTCCCTGGGATAAATGGCCAGAAGAGAAATGGTTGGGTGGTATGATAGTTATATTTAGTTTCTTGAGCATGTGTCCAGTTGTTTTGCATTCCCACAAAAAAATGTATGAGCACTTAAATTTCTGTACATCCTCACCACCATTGATTGAGTGATTGGGTATTGTCACTTTTTTGTTGTTGTTGTTATGGCTGCCCTAAGAGGTGTGTACTAATATTTCACCTGTTTTTTTTTTTCATTTCCCTGATGGTTAGTGGTGTTGAACACTTTCACGTGTTTATTGTTAGTTCGTCCTCTTTGATGAATATTTCCTTGTGTCTTTGTTTTCATTTCTAATTTTTGTTATTTGTTTTTTTAATAACCCTTGGGTTTTGACTTTATATATTCTGGATATTAGTCACTTATAGGACATGTGATTTGCAGCATATTCGTCCAATTCATCGAATTTTCCTTTTAGAGATGTTTTTGGTGTCAAGTGTAAGAACTTCTTGCCTAGCCCTAAATCTTAAAGATTCTCTACTGTGTTTATTTCTAAAAGTTTTACAGTTTTTTGCTTTCTTTTTAAGTCTGTGATCCATTTTGAATTATTTTGTTTTGTTTAGTATTGTTTTTCTCACTCTGTAGCCCACGACTGGCCTTAAACTCAGTGTAGTCCAGGCTGGCCAGAACTCACACTCCCCTGTCTCAGTATTTTTGAGTTAATTTCTAAAAGGCATTATTTCTGGGCCATATACTCTAGTTACTCAGCAGAGTCCCCACACTTGAATTCTTCTGTTTACATTTATTTGTTATCCAGGGGGTAAAATTCTTCAGGGACTTTTGGTGCAGTTGATCACTGGATATGCAAAAGGACTGAAAGAAGGTTTTTTTAGTATGTAGTAAGAGCTACCTTTTAGAAAAGAAGCCAAATTCCATTTTGAGAAACTAGAGGGGCATGAAAAATTCTTTTGTGGTTTTCTTTTTGGTTTTGTAAGGAAAGATTTTTCAAAAGCTGCCCATTAGTTTCTTCTTCGTATTTAGACTAACTCTGATTTTTAGTTAATTGAGTAGTTAAATATGCATGGTTAAAAGTAGTTTCTGAGCCAGAGACATAGTGCAGCAGTTAAAGTTCTTGCCTAGCAAGCACAATAGCCCTAGACTTGATTCCCCAGCAACACATAAGCTAGCTTGGTGGTACATGCCTGTAACACCAGCACTTGGGAGGCTGCGGCAGAAAGATTGCCCTGTGCTCAAAGCCAGCCTGTGCTACGCGTGGTGAGCTCAGGACCAGCCGAGACTATGGACTGAGTCTTTGTCTCAAATGACGAAACAAAATAAAACAAAACAACAAAAACAAAAACACCAAAAATCATTTCTGAACCCCAAACACATGGGTGTGAATGTGCAAATGAAACTCTGATGTTGTAAAAAAAAAAAAAAAGGCTGCATCTTCAAATTTAGCTCAGCAGGGACTTTTCAGATAGTATATTTACTTAAGATTCTAACACAGATAACTGGATTTGTCATCTTATTTTTTTTAACCTCCTCTGATCAAAAATCAAAGTTTGTTTAATTAACACATAAATAAGATTGAATGAACTTTGATGTCTGTGTCACCTTCTAATATCTAAACAGTTTAGATTTGTTGGGAATTATTTTATTTTATTGTGGTTCTGGAGATTTAACCCAGGGCCTGCACTGACCTACAACCCTAGCCCTTTCTATTCAGAACATGGTCTCACTGCATTGATCCAGCTGTCTTCCAACTTCAGACCTCCTGCCTTGGCCTTCTCAGTAGCTGGGGTTATTGCAGGCCTGCACTACCACATCTGTCCAGTCAGACTAATTGTCAGACTACAGGGTGGATTTATCATTCACTCCGCATCACTCATCCCAGTTTAGGAGATGTGGCTAATCTTAGTCCATAGCCTTTCTACCATCACTTTTTCAAGTGAACAATTGGTTTGGGGCACCAATCCCCAAAGTTTCTGGGGTTTAAGCTTCTCAAAGCCCTCTATACTTTGTTCTACCATCCTTCATTAGGGCATCGGAAGGTCATGTTTCCATATCCAATTCCATACGAATAGAGTTATATGGAAGTGACGAGTATCACTTTAGGACTTAACATTACATTGTCGCACAGACTTTTCACCACACATTTGTTCTGCCACAGTGATTGTAAGAGAATTTTTCGAGATACAAGTGCTGCAAGGTATGTGAGGCAACTCATCAAAGTAGCTCCTATGGGAAGTCTCTGGACCTACAGTAGACTTTCCATGGAGCGAGAAATAAAACTTATGTGAAACCACAGAGATTTGGGAATTATTTCCTATTAGAACAGTTTTATTTAAGCTATGGCTCTGTTCTAGATAATGAGATGTGAAATAGAATCTGATATGGTGCTTAAGGAAAATTTCCTCTCTTCCAGAAGAAACACAAGAAGAGACAGTTCTCTTTTTCTTCTGGACTATGGGTCTGGGCATTAGCTGGGACTGATGTAGCCATGTCATGCCCAGCCCTAGGGGAGGTAACACCTCAAACATTAGAGAGGAGGGACTCAACCAACACTGGAACTCACTCTCCCTCTTTTTCTTCCTGTCACATGTAATAATATGTTTACTCACTGTTCAGATTTGTTTGATTTGTTGTTTCTAATGCGTGCGACTGAAGTTATCCTGATTGGAATGGAGTTGTAGCTCAGGGGTAGAGCACATGCTTAATATGCATGAGGCTCTCATTTAGTTCTCAACAACAAAAAGAAAAAAAAAGTCATCCTGAAAAATCATAGCTTTTTACCAGGCAAGATAAAACTTACTTTAGTTCTCTGAGATATCATTATCAGTTCAGTTTCTCATCCAATTAAAGTAAAAACTAAATTTAAAATATGATGATATACAAACTTACAATTGTTGCTAATACTTAGAAATTTTTTACTCTTTAAGACTCCTCTGAAGCCAATGAGAGAATGTCTCCTAGCTGTAGAAATGACACAGAGGCATGGTACCCTCCTGGCCACACAGAGGTGCTGAGTCACCAGAGCCATGTTCCCCCTCACAGAGATCATGCTTCCCACTGCCAGCTTGTCTCAGCCTCAGGTTGTAGAAAAATCAACACAAATGCACGCAGTACTTCAGACAGAAGGTAAACAGACTTTACTGTTGTTTTAAGCTTGTTGCTTCATTTAAGGTCTCCTTCTTGTGGCCAACTCCTCAATGGACTTGTTCTCTGAGTGGGAGCAGGGTAAAATGTGGGACTATGTACCTAGCCACTCCATTTCTCAGTAGTCCTAAAAACTCATAGGAAGAGCCTAACTTCCTTAATATAAGATGCCCTGTTATTTTCTCTATAGGAATCTTCAAAAAGTCTATGCAGATCCAAATTATACCTTAGGGTCACCTGGTACTCTGCAGCAGGGAAATTCCAACCAGGAAGATGTATCATCTTACATAAAAATAGCTGTCTTCAGAAGTCTGTGCTGAAAAAGGTATTTTACCAAGAGTTCTCCCAAGTAAGAGAATGAAATAAGGGGCCTCTGTGGGGGCAGCTTATTTTGAGATGTGGTTCTAGTGATCAAGAGGGGGGATCCAGGAAGAATTAAATGCGGAAGGCAAGGCCAATGCCGAGATGCAGTGCAGAGGTGGTTACCACTGTGGGCATTCTGCAGAACACGGAGGAAGGGCAAGGAGCAGGGCATGTTTACCCACTGGCTCTTCTCTCTATTGGTCAGGTTTGCTCTGGGGGTCATCAGCTCCCTCACATTTCTAGGGCTTTGTGTCCATGTGCCAACTACTGGACCAGCTAGCTTCCAGAGGCAATGAGAGGAGAGAAGCCAAGGTCAGAAGGCAGGAAACAGGAAGCCCAGCTGTTGGGCTACTGCACAGGTGGGCACACAGGCATTGCAGAGATAGCTAGAGCGACCTGGTGGTCTGAGTGAGAAAGGACATGAAGGAAAAGTTATCTGAGGGAGTGTAAGTCAGTCTGATGCTAGGCTAGTCAGTTCTGATCCAGCAATTTACTGGAGTGCCTGGGTACTCATTCAGGGTCCTCCTGAGGAAGTGGCCCAGGGGACAGGCAAATTCTGATCAGTCAGTAGGAGGAAGAGAAGTTTGGAGGCAGTGAGTGGTGGTGGAGAGGAAAGGCCTGTAGGCTCATTCAGATGGTGAGCTGCCTGGAGAGGCTGAGAGGTCCTCTGTGGGAAGGAGGCATGGAATACCACGGCAGCTCCTCAGCTCCACTCAGGAAGACCCCTCCAGGGGGAGCTCAAAATAAGAGGTATAGAGACAAGAAGACAATGGGGTCTTCTAGAGACGTAAGCTGACACGTGTTTGAGAAGTCTGAAATGCCTCCATCCTTAGCATGGTTTCTGAACTGGTGACACATTGCAAAACAAGGCCATTACACATGTTTGAAACATGATATACGCTTTCCCAGAAGGCATGGCCAGTTTCTATAAGGATTGGCCACAGTGAATAAATAGCCTTCTCAAGCTTCACCAAACTTGGGTTTCACTGGACTTGAGTTTCACTGCTGCTGCTCTGGGCATACAATGCTCCTCAGCTAGGAGCAAAGATACCACTTCTGGGCTGTAGCTCTCTATCATAATAGAGTAACTATCAGGACCACGAAGCATCAGTTCAACTCCTCTCTCCTACGTGCTTTATCCCCGAATGCCAAACATAGCCAGGAACTCCTCAAGAAAGATGGGTCTCCAGATACCAATTCTGCTTATTTTTTTGCATGTACAAATCTCTAGTTACAAAGACTCAGACATATGTGCTGCAATTCTCAAGTCAGAAGACAAAAACAAAGCAACAACGACAAGGAAGCTAAAAAAAATTCAATAAAACCCTCAAATCAGATTTATTGTTAATTACAGCTATAGTTTTCTGCATGCATACCATGTGCCAGGCCCTCATGAACAACAGTTAACTTATTTAATCCTCAAACAGTGTGAAGTATTTAGTTTGCTAATTTTATGACAATGAAAATTGATTAAAGAAACTTCCTTCCTTCCTTCCTTCCTTCCTTCCTTCCTTCCTTCCATCCTTCCTTCCTTCCTTCCTTCCTTCCTTTCTTTTTCTTTCTTTCTCCTTTGGAGACAGGATCTTGCTCTGTAGCCCAGGCCAGTCCTGAACTTACTTGGTAGCCCATACTGGTCTCAAACACATGGCAACCCTCATGCGTCAGCCTCCCAAGTACTGGGATTACAGTTGTGCACCATCATGCCCAGCTAATTTTTGTGTGATGCTGGGGGATCAAACCCAGGAGTTAAGCAGGCTAGGCAAGTGCTCTTACACTGAGCTAAGCTCTCAGCCTAAGAAACCTTTCTAAGATTGCAAAGTTTGAAGGGAAAGAGCAAATGCTCAAAGTTGGTTTGATTCTGAGACTGAATATTGAGTTGGGAAAAATGATATTTATATAAGCAGGAATAAAAATGGCTCCCATGAAAAGCAGCGCTTCTCCAGAAGGAGAGAACTTTCCAGTAATTTGTCATAGTAGCTCTGGGGTCTTGGCCTCACAAGCAAAGACAGTCTTTCTTCTCTCTTTTTGGTCTCCTGTAACATCAGGCCATGCAGCCCACCAAAACCATAGCCAGGCCTACTCATGAAGGAAGCCCCTTTGAAGGCCAGGGAGTGGTGAGGCCAGACAGCCTGTGCACCTTCCTCTCACCAGTATTTTCTGTGGGGCTGGAGACTCCTGCTGGCTACCTGGAGCTGGGGACATCGCAGAACCCCAAGTTGGGTGGAAAGATATTTTTCTTCTTTTTTACTGTTTGAAGAATGGTTGAATCCAAGCCCAGAGGCAAAGGCCTGTAATCCCAGCACTCCAGGAGGCTAAGGCAGTGTGATTACAAGTTCAAACCCAGCCCGAGCAATTTAGCAATTTAGTGAGACTCTGACTAAAAAACAAATAAACAAAAAAGTCTGACAGGAAAAGGGATTGGTAGCTTAGTTATAACTTTAGAGGCTTTTCTGGTTAGGCACAGTGAGTTAATTTTGCCGCCTTTCTTGTAACCCACCCCCCTCCCTTTACAGTGAACTCTTTAGAAGCCACTTGTTAAGCAAAACAAAACACTGGAATGCAACTGAATGAACAACCTTTCTCTTTTAAATATTTTAATTGATTTTTTTTTTCATTTTTGCCATTGCTTTTGGCTGGTGATTTAGCATTTTAAATATGTACCTTCTCTCCATTTCGCCTTTTCACCTACACAGGGTGGGGTTCATCTCATTCATATGGAGAGCAATCAGTATTCTGTTATTCTGTGTCATTTGGATGTTACTTTGTGCAAACAGAAGTTTAGAAAAAATAACATTGGGAGCTCTGCTGTCTACACAAATCAACAACAATGAGAAACAAGAAGTGGATTACTACAGAAATCCTTTTTGTTCTAAATTGTAATCAACTATATTGGATGCGCAGTTTGTCCATTTTAAAAATTTAATAATGGGTTTTGGTCTTCTTGTTTCTATAAAGAGGGCATTTATAAATATTAATATGGAATACCCAGGAAAGAACAATACATAACAATAATGAGAACCACAAAATCCCATCACATTTGACACTGTCATGTCACCAGCTTAAGGATTAGCAGGTTAACCTTAGAGTTAAAAATATTGCTTTATGATTAAAATAAAATCTCAAAATAAAAGGGCTCCCTGTTGCATTATATGTTTCTTTTGGCTTCCTCATTTTTTTTTTCAGGTTGTGGGATCACTGCTTCGATTAATATTTTAGGGGTAAGCAGGCTTAGAGGAAGGTGGTGGGTGACTTATCTGCTCCCTTTCTTGCCCAAGTCACACCGAGATTGGCTTTTGTCTAATTCTAACCCCCGACACTGCTTGAGTCAAAGGCCTGGCTACTAATACCCCCATTTTAGCTGGGGGGTTTTGTTCACCCAAAGCACCATTTGAAATGATAAAGTTACCCCAGGTGTCAGTTTTTACCCGTATTTCTAAATACATCTAGTAAAAATGCTGCAATTTCATAGAAAACCCAAACTATTGAGATCTAATCACTGTTTAAGCCATGGCTTTATTCAAATCTGGATCACCAGTATGGCTTAAGATGTAAATGAAGTGCAGAGGGAAATAAAGCAAGAAAATCTCTGATGGCCTTTCTCTGCTGTTTGATGCTCCGAGCCCTTATCAGTCAATTAATGCAGCGAAACTTCAGTGGCAGCATCAGTGTAACTGCACCAGTAGCTGCTGTCCTCCTCCAGCCTCCGCCAAACAAAACACACTTTCAGTAGCCTTAATATGAAATGGAAAAAAGGTCAGAATAGACAGGCTTTGCCAAATAAATCCCGAAGATCCATTCTAATTTCCACCCAAGGATCTTTTAAGTCATCCTGGATGCTCTTTTATGATATGTTGATCCACTCTTACTTTCATTAAAACTTTGTGACTTGCTATTTTTCAACCCGATAGCTTCACTAAACTAGTTCTCAAAGTGTTCGCTAAGCCACTGTGCATAAAGCCACTTTGCTGTCATGGTGTCTTCTAATATCACCTAAACGCAGGCGGTGGCGCTTCTGAAAATGAACCTGATCTACATGCATTCCATCCGAGCCTGGGAATTACTTTGCTTTTGCTTCGACTGGATGTCTTATGAGGAAGAGGTGCTCTCCTCTGTAGCCTCCACCCTAAGCCGTCTTGAAACCAAATGCTGAGTTATCTACAGCCCTGTATTTGTTCTGGAAGCAATCTACATAGAACACGACTTTATCTGCTAAGGTTACCAACAGGGGTTAACAGATGCTGAAACATTTGGGGAGGAGAGAGGGAAACACAGAGAAAAATAGAATTAAAATTCAGGCCTCTTCCAACAATGGTACGGCAAATACAGAGTCAATTCAAAAGCAAGCTGTTTCTTAAAGGGGCACATGCAGAACCTAGCTTTACTGATACGAATTTTCTTGAATTGCTAAAAAAAAAAAGCACCACTCTAGGCTCATGACTATTCTAGAAAGTACTTCCAAGCTAACTAGGTCTCTCTTAGTGATTAATGTACTCTTGGCCTCCCTTCATCCTGAGATCTGACAGAGGCCTTTATTTCTTTATCCAGTGCTATGGTCAGTATACATTACTGCAGTCAACATAACTATTGGCAAAGATTTTTAAAAAGGTAGAAATTATTTTGCTAGAGGAAAGGGGATTAAACAAAATAAATAAATCAGCAAGGCAGAATAACAGATTCTTAAACTCAGCCAAGTATTCAGCCGTCGTGTGTCCAGCTAATGCAGTCTCCCCAAAAGTTGGGCTCCCCACAGACCAGGCGGCCAGCCTTGCTCGGCATCCACTTGCTGGCATGTAGAGTAGGAAACTAATCCTCATTCTAACGTACCTTACCCTCCCTTGTGAGCTTTGTCTCCAGGTATGGAAAATAGCACGCATCGGTATTTATAAATTCTCAGACCATGCAGTGAAATCAATCTGGATTGGAAACCTGATTCAGTCTGCAATTTGGTATATGACCTTGGATAACCTCTTGGAGTCTCTTTTTTTAATCTATAAAATGAAGAGAATAATGATGCCCTCTGCTGCAGAAGATTTGGTGATTTATGGGAGGAACTTAGCCTGATGCCTAGCACTCATGTGATGTTGAACACATGACAGATAGTATCCTGATACTATCATTGTTAGACTCTGTAAGGATGGGGAACTTGGTTGAGCTTGACTCTTCCCTGGGTCTACTGAACAGAACAAAACACCACCCGAACCTTCGAACTCCATCTTTGGCAGTGCTGTGACCCAACTGCTCCTGGATTCCCCATTACTTGGGAAACAAGAATATTGAGTTCCACAACTCTATTTACTTCCTACTGCATCATCAGATTGTAAGTTGTAGATAAGTAGAACAAAGGGGATAGGCTTGTGTCCTCAGGAATGTTAGAAAAAACTGAAAGGTCCTTTAGAAGAACTTTCAAAATTGGATGGTAGGCTCTGCTGTGACTGTGACTCAGTGTTGGGGCTCTTCCCAAGGCGTTTTCCAGATGGCTGCAACCAACCAGCAGTTAAGAAAGCATGCTTCTTTCTGCCTTCCTCATTCAAAGCCTTTGGGAACTTGGTTCAGAAAAGGGAAGCCCTATAATGAGACATGGATGAGTATAAAGGCTGGAAGGGCAGAGGAGGAATCTGTGAGAGGGCATTTACCTATAGTCTGGAAGAACCCAGTTTTGAGGTGTGGCTTCCCAAGTCCACAGTTCTTACTGATTACTTTTATAGATGTATGAGGAATAGGTTAGTCACCTCTTTGATGAGTCAACAAAAAGTTTCTGAGAATCCGTGCTGCTGGGAGGGGATCAAAAGAACCTGGGACAAAAATTCTGAAGCATCTATCCTTGATTTTCATGCAATCACTGATTTCACTTCTCTGAACTCTGGTACCCACATTTTCCCAAGGAGATAGCTGAAACCATTAACAGAGATTATCTCTAGAATCAGATCATAAAGATAATTCTTGCTCCACATTTTAAACATCTCCAGTTACTTAAGAGCTTTTTAGTTAATGAATATAATATTTTTACAGTATAAAGAAACTAAAGGGCAAGGATTAGATTTCTATAAGATCTGGAGGAAATAGTCGATAAGTGTTACAGAGGTGGCCAGGTAAAAACAGTGTAGGACAACTGAGGAAGATGTCTCTAAACTCTTAGCATGGTCAAGGTAAGATATGTGTCAGAATATTAGCCCCAAGATAGTGAGATGGACTTGGGCCTGTAAAACCCAGATCCCACCAGGATCAATTCCTCACAGGCCTGATAATCGTATGGCTACCATGTCTCCCTTCTCTGAGTCAGCTAATCCTTCAAAACATTTCCTGGCACCACGACTGAGATGTTGAGGGAAGAGGAGCAGCAGCACTGGCAGCTCTTTGCAGTCCCTCTTGGATTGGAAAGTGGCTCCAATTGGTCAGTCAAGGTCCTGGGATTGTTCTTCAAGTGGTAGACACTGCAGGTGGCTTTGCCTCTAGTAGCATTGGTCTATAGTCAGAGCCATGGGTCTAGTGTGTTGTGATGATACTTTTCTATCTCAATGTCATCTCCCTGCACACCTCTACTTTAGGCTTCTGTCCTTTCACTACAAGCTCAACAAATGGTTTATATCAGTAATTCCCAAACATGGCTGTATATCAGAAGCACATGAGTGGTGAGCTAACAGAAGATTCCAGAACTTGAACCCAGGAGCTTTTGTTTGGGTGGAACCCAGAAATCTACACTTATTATGAACCACTACAGGTATTTCTGATGCTACTAGGCCAGTACAGTGACATCCCCTGTGATGTATTACCAGGTGATTTTTTTTTTTTTTTTTAGGGCATGCAGGTGCATAGGTCCAGACCCAGAAACAGTTACACATGGGCAGACTATCTAAGCAGATGAGCCTGGACATAATCTCCACCTGTCAGTATACTATGTGCAGGTGGGGGACTAGCAGTGGGAACTGCACTCAGAGGTCTGGGTATTTTGATAGTACTCAGGCTTTCCTCAGCCTGTCCACGGTGCACCGTTCTGCCCTCCTGCCACCCTATGGCAAATTAACATACAGATAGAACAAACCTCAGAAAACAAGAAAAGCTCCACACGAAGCCTTCTTGGCTTTGGAAGAATTCGGTCCAATTTGCCACCAATGTCAAGGCTTGCTTTTGATTATGTTGATGATAAAGACTGTAAACAAAACAACCTTTCTCTACTAATTAATTCCCTTCGAAGAGCTCTAAAGATCTCTAATTACACAGTTTGAAAAGCAGCGGTTACCCGATCTAGCTGATCGGCCTGTGTGCTCCTCTCTGCCCACCTGAACGAAATATTTTCTTGTTTTCCCCCTTCACACACCTAAGATGGGCTTGCAGTAAATCCTGTCAACTAAACGCCTGACAAAAGTGCTCTGATGTCAGGTATAAAGAATGCCACCTACAGCTTAATATCTGAAAAAGGATTCAGAGGGCTGCAAACAATGAAGGTTTTTGTCTTCTTAATGCCCAGTATGCAATCGAGTGGAAATGCTACTTCCATCTGTAATCTACAGATGAAATTAAAGTTGTTGAAAGACACAGGGTAAACCAGAAACCTTTGTTTCTTTGCAGAACAGGAAAAATTTAAGCCACTAAAATGTTTTAGCAGATTTACTAAATTTCCAATTAAAACACAAAATACATTATTGCAAAGCTCTGAGAAGGAGGCAGTCTCTGTCTTTCTCTTTCCACCTACCTATCTGTGAACACACATGCACCATATAATATAAGCAAACCAACCCTGCAAGACCCATATATATATATATATATATATATATATATATATATATATATATCACACACATATATATGTATGTATATGTACACACACACACACACACACACACACACACACACACACATATTCATTCCGTGTGAGCTGTGGGGAAATTGGAGCATAGAGGGGGGCATGCAAGCTTGAAGGTGGGTAAGGCCAGCTCACACGGGCGATGGTCTAGTCCAGCCTTTGGGGAAAGAAAGCCTAGCACTCTGTATCTCCCCACTCCAAGCACGGAAGGTACCAGGGTCCCCAGCAGGTCTAAGCAGCAGGCTGGAGCAGCGTTGGGAACTGGGGCCTGGGGAGGGAGGCAGATCTGCTGTACAAGAGCACCCTCTGCCAGTTGGCACAGAGGGCTGGCTGGAGAAGCCTGTGGTCCAGAGGCAGGGGAAAGGGCACAGTATCCTGTGCACAAAGCCTGCGGGGCTGGGAGCCAGGCAGGAGAGAGATTCTATCTTCAGAACTAGACAGAACACTCACCTCTGAACAATAGCCATGTAGGCAGGGGTAGTGCTGATTTTCCAAGGGCTCTCCATGTTAATCCGCCCCCCCCCAAATCCAGCCACTAGGAGCCTGAATGGTCCTCCAGACACCCATTCAGTAGAAAATGACGGGTGATTTTTGCCCTTGTCTCCCGAGATCTCCGGTGAGCATTGCTGCTCTGGCTGACATGTGTTTGTAAAGATAAAGCGCCAGGCTACTTTGGGGGCCCTCTGAGGCTATTACAAAGAGCCAGTGGTGCCAGCTCAGGCTCTGTGTGGCTTTTTAGAATTGAGCTGTTAATTTTTTTTTAAACATGCACCTCTTTCTGAAAGGGATTTGAAGCAACTTTCAATAAAGGCAAACACAATAAGGTCATTCAACTGAAATTAGAAAAGCAAAGCTAGGGAAAGACAGAAGAAGCAAGCATTGATTATGAAGTGTAATAGTTACTGTGAGTTAGCATCATATTAGGCCCTGAGCTTCCTGGCAGCCAGGGTAAAAACAGAATACCCAATTGGATGGTCATACAACCTCTTTGAAGGAAAAAAGATAATTCTCCAAGAGAAATGTCTTCGGGAAAGAGAAGATGTTTTTTTCTGGGATTAAGATTCTTTTAGGAGACTTTGTATAGGGAACTCTGGAAGCATCATATGTGTTTAATAGTCTTTTATATAGCAAATGCAGAGGCCCTTCTGGTACACATATTTCTTGTGATAATCTTTGGCAGCTTAGTAATGGTAACTCTTAAGGGGAGAAAACAAAGACGAATATGACTCAAATTTTTACTCTTGGGCATTTCATTCTTTGATTGATGAATTAGCTATTTTTAAGTGCCAACTGAGTGTTAGGTTCTAGGTAGAAGGGATAAAGAAGTGAAGCAGGTAAAGTGCATTCCACGGGTAAACTCTAACCTGATAGTGAGAAAAAAGTAGCATCCACAGAAAAGAGGGTAGATGCTGGCAAAGATGGTGGAAGCTTCCTGTAGCTTTGTTGCTAGGTAAGACCAAATGTAACAGCTGGGTGCTTTCAGATTTACATCTTTCCCCACCAAGTGCCTTAAGCAATAAAGATACAAGTGTTATGATTCAGCAGCTCAACAAGGCTGTCTGTGTTCTCTACCATGCTTCATTGTTGACGTCATTCTCTGGTTGATGGTGATATGGCGGCAGAAGATCTTGGAGACACAAAGCCATAGGATGACTGTGGGTCTGGAATGTCACCGCTAAAGCCTTGTGTTAACTG
This sequence comes from Ctenodactylus gundi, assembly GCA_004027205.1. NCBI lineage: Eukaryota > Metazoa > Chordata > Mammalia > Rodentia > Ctenodactylidae > Ctenodactylus > Ctenodactylus gundi. The sequence goes on along the minus strand of PVKB01003287.1, from coordinate 38,392 downwards.
TGGCTGTGGTACTGTGTGCTGTTGGATTGTGGAGCCTGGTCAGAAAGGGTGAATTATGAACACGTAGTAAATTGTGGGCATGTGGCACATGGCTGGGTGTGTGACCTGGAAGAGGTAGATCTCTGGGGCTTAAGAAGAGGTGAAACACAGAGACTTGACCTGGAAGGCATGGATCACTGGGACAGGACTTGAAAGGTTGTAGTTCCTTGTTCATACTTGTTTTGGCTTCATGTCTGCAATGCTGTGATTGGCTTCCCTCCACCTCCACCAACCATGTGTGAATAGACTGTGTGAGACCTTCTGAAATTGTGAGCTAAAATAAATCGTTCCTCCCTTAAGTTTTGGAAATCAGGTATTGAGTCAAAGTGAAAAAATGTAGCTAAGACAATGACTTTCAGCTCAAGATGGGAAACCATTTCTGTTAGGATCCAGGAAGAAAGTCTAGTTCTTGTTTACTCTTCATTCCATTGACTTCCCTTTTTTTGTCTCATTGGCCAGAATTGGCCCATTCCTGATGCAGTTCTGACAAGAGGGTGGAGTCATTCTAAGACTAATCAAACCTCAGCTGGAATTGGCTTCTTCTATAATACTTGGCCAGGAGGAAACAGAGCATACTTGGACAGAATTGGGGTAATGTTGGGAAGGAAGGAGGGCAGGGAATAAAAGACTGGTGTGCTGCTCACCCTGCCATTCAGCCTCTAAATGTCTACTTCCTGGATGCAAGGTTACAATGGCTGAAGTCTTTCAAGGCTGTTGGAATATCACTCTGCTTGGCTTCTTAGAAAAATAACATTCCATTTATTTCACATCTGGAATGAGACTTAACTATTTTCCGTCCATTTTGTCACTTTCTTAGTTTGCCCACATTTAAAAAAATTAGTCCCACAAATCTTCTTATCTTCAGTTTTCCCCAAATCTAGTTTGCCTTACTTATTTGTTTATTTATTTACTATTTATTTATTTGAGACAGGGTCTCATTCTGTAACCCAAGCTGTTCCTGAACTCATTATGGAGCTCAAGCTGGCCGTGGACTCATGGCAATTCTCCTGCCTCATCCTCCAAAGTGCTGTAGCCCCTGAGCCATTCCTCCAGCTCCCTGAATCTAGTCTGTCTTTAACACTGTTTTAGAATAATCTTTTTAAAAATTAGTGTATTGTGTTGTTCTCCTGCTTTGTCATGCTATACTTGTAAAGCTACAAATTTTTTGTGTTGGCATAAAAAGTGAAATATTTAGATATACATCTCACAAAATGTGTTTTTGAAAAATGAGGAGAACTTAAAAACTCTGATGAAATAATTCAGAAGAGAGCTAAACAAATAGAGATATCATGCTCAAGGATAATAATACTCAAGATTATCAGTTCTTTCTAGGCCCAGTATTACATGCTTGTGGTCCTTGCTTCTTGGCAGACTGTGGCAGGAGGATCACAAGTTCAAGAACATCATGGAAGCTTAGAGAAACTCACTTCAAAGTTAAGTTTTAAGTTGGGTTTGGTAGTGTATACTTGTAATCCTAGTACTCTGGGAGGCTGAGCTAGGACATTTGTAAATTCATGCTTCGCCTCAGCAGTTTAACAAAATGCTGTCCAAAAGGAGGAGGGGGAGGCTGGTTTGGAGTTCTGAGGAGGTCCTGGATTCAGTCGCTAGTAGTGTAGTAGTAATAGTATTATTTTAAAACCACTGGGGATGTACCTCATCAGTAGAGCATTTCCCATGCATATATGAGGCCCTGAGCTCAATCCCTCATGGGAAAAAAGAATCATCAGTTCTTCCTAACTCAATCTGTAGATTTAATGCAATCCCAATCAAAATTTCAACAAGTTATTTTGGGAATTTCAACAAATTGATTAGAAAATTTGTAGGGGAAAAATAGATCCAAGAGTAGTAAATACAACATTGAACAAGAACAAAATCAGAGGACCATCACTATACACCTTCAAGAATCACCATACAAAGGCAGTCATCGAAATGGTATAGCCAGGTTTGGTGGTACATACCTTGTTATCCAAGCACTCTGGAAACTGAGGCAGGAGATTGTGAGTGGGAGATCAGCCTCTGTTAAAGGGCAGGATTCTGTCTCAAAAAAACAACCAACCAACCAACCACACAAAAGCTAGCATGATACTGGCAAAAGAATAGACAGATCAGGGGAAAGAGTATATCCACAAAAATGGACTCATGCAAGTATAATCAACTATTCTTAGGTAAAGAAGCAAAGGCAGATCAATGGAGAAAGAATAGTCATTTCAGGAAATGGTGATGAAATATTTGGACATCAACTACAAAAAAATGAATAAAGAATGGAACTTAAAATGAAAAAGTGAAAAAGGGGTAGGGTGGGGAGGGAGGGAAGGAGGGGTAGGGGGAGGGACAAAAGGAGAGTGAGAAAGTTCTTGTCACCTTGACAAGATATGTATGTGCACAAAATGCTAAACTTCATTGAAAAACCTTAAATTTTGCACTTATACATATCAATAAAGTGGGGGAAAAATGAATAAAGACATAAACTTGGCCCAGTGATTCAGGTCTGTAATGCCCAGCACTCTGGGAAGTTGAGGTAGGAGGATCATAAGTTCAAGGCCAGCCTGGGCAACTTTGTGAATTTGCAAGACCTTTTTCAAAACCAACCAACCAAACAAACAAACCCTTAAAAATTAGTGGTGGATGTAGCTCAGTATAAAGGTTGTGGGTTATATTCTCTTTCAAAAAAAAAAAAAGATAAAAAGAAAAATGACTGCATCTTTTCCAAAACTTAACTCAAAGTGGCTCATAGAGCTCAATATAAAATGAAAAGCCTTCCAGAGCATAACACAGGAGAAAATCTGAGTCAACTCTGTAGAGTGATAATATTTGATTTATTATTGATTTATTGATTAATTTTGGGAGTGCTGGGGATTGAATCCAGGATCTTCCACTGAGCTGCATCCCCACCCCCTTTTTACTTTTTTAGTCTGAGTCAGGGTATTTCCAGGCTGGGCCTGAACTTGAAATGCCCCTCCCTTGGCTTTCCAGAGTACTGGGATTCCAGACTTGAGCCACAGTGAGATATTATTGTCTAATTAAAAAGCCACAAAAAATTCCCTATGCAGACCAAAACAAGCAAAAAAAAAAAAAAAAAAAAAAAAAAAAAAAAAAAAAAAAAAAAAAAAAAAAAAAAAAAAAAAAAAAAAAAAAAAAAAAAAAAAAAAAAAAAAAAAAAAAAAAAAAAAAAAAAAAAAAAAAAAAAGCCTTGAAGGATACTTAAATGCATATTGCTAGGGAAAAGAAGCCAGTGGGAAGAGTCAACATGAGTGTAATTCCAACTATGTGACATTGTGAAAAGGGCAAAAATATAAGTACAGGACAAGGACCAGGCATTTCAGAGAGGTAAAGGAGGAATGAAAGGTAGAGCGTAGGGGATTTTTGAGGCAGTTAAGTTTTCCTATTTTATCTGTAGTTGTGCATACATCATATTATGTATTTGTCAAAACCCATAAAACTGACAGCACAAGAGTGAGCCCTCATATAATCTATGTACGTTAGTTAATGATGATATATCAATATTCAGCTGTGACAAATACACCATACTGAACACATGAGGTTAATAAGAGAAACTGAGGGGGCAGGGGAGAGTATATATATAAGAACTCTGTACTTTCTGTCCAGTTTTTCTGCAAACCTAAAATTACTCCCCAAAATTAAGCATTTAAATTTTAAAAAGAAATCTTTACCATACACGAAATCATTCACGGTCCAGGCAGGACCAGCCCCTGTCTGATCCCCACAAGTTCTCACCATAATTCTTTGCATTTGAGCTTCTCATTGACCTTCGATATGCTATATCTCTTTTGGATCTGTACCAGTACACTTTGCTTAGAATATTGCTTTCTTTATTCATTAAGCAGCACTCTCCTATTCACTGAGCCTGCTTGCCTGCCGTGTGCCACATCTGTCAAAGTCCTTGCCTTAGAGAAGCTCATAGTCTATTAAAGAGACAACTCAAACAGTCATTCTAAGTATTTTATTAAAGCATCCAGGTTATCCCGTCTTGCTGCTTATAGTCCACAGCATCAGAATTAGCCTCACAGTTAATGGATGATTTCAGGAAGTTTCCCTGTTTAACTGCATAGTAACACTGCCACTGCACAGTGGTAGAGACAAAACAGAAGTTGGAGTATCAGCCACCAGGTGTATCACTCTGTGTCCCCATGTAGGTGGAGTGCCCTTTCCACAGGGTAGCACGTGAGATGCAGGAACTGTAGCTGCTCCGTTAAAAGTTTGGCATCCAGTGCTGGATTTGGTAGAACAGATTTCCTACCACCTGCTGCGTGGCTTTGTGCCATGCGGCCCTGAAGGTAGCCCTGGTAGGGAGGTTGTTCCAGACTGGCTTCCAGTCTGCCTGAAAAGCCAGGCTGAGATCTAGAAAGATCTGTCCATGAAAAGAAGATTTAAAAAGATTCTCTAATCTCACGACTAAGTGGAAGCTCTGGTTCTACTCTCCTGAGACCCCACGGTGGCAGAGGGACTTTTGCTAGTTTTTACACTGCTGCATCCTCTCTTCTTAGCACAGTATCTAATACCCAGCAAATACACTTTAAATATGTGCCAAATAAAAATCAAATAGAGGTCCCTTCTTTTAAAATAAGGTACCACCCCCCTAAGGGATTTACACTGTTTCATTGATGCACATGTTGGCTCAAAAGACCACATAGAGCGGAGTTCCTAGCTCATGTGCTATGATGAAGAAGGGGATCCAGGACCAGTAGCCAGGTGTCTTCATGCTGGTCCAGAGCACTTTCTGTACAAGCAGAGGCTCACCAAACAGAAAAGGTCAAGGGAAGTGGCTAGCATTTATTTAGCACATGTTATTACCCTATTCAGTTTAAGTCTTATGAGGTTAATAACAAATTTCCAGTTTACAGTGGAGAAAACAAGTTGTCACTTACTTCGTGTTACAATGTGAATAGAGCCTGGATTCAAACTTAATTTCACTGGACTCCAAAACTCAGGAATTTTCTCTTGGTGAGGCTAAGTTACCACTCAGTTTTCAGGCTCAGAAAACTTGGAAAAGGTTCCATGAAATAACTCCGTAACTGCTGTTTAATAAAAACAATACAATGGGGATGCTTCACACTCAGTGGGTTCAGTTGAGAGACAGTTTCTGATGCCAAAATCAGCAAAGAGAATGAGAGGTTGACAAATAGCCTGTTCTGTCCCCGTCAGGAGGGCCTCTTTCTGGAAGCCACCTTTCTCCTGAAAGAGGACATTGACATTTGACATCATGGCCCTGGAAAGTGACAATGATGGGAAGTTTAAGCTTGAAAACCTTTTTTTTTTTTTTAATGAAGTTTGTGTGTCAAATCTGGAGAAGACTGAGGAAAATCATGGTTTTTGATAAAATGTGGAAAGTACTAATTTTAGGGGAATAGTGAACTCATGTTGTGTGTTCCAAGGACCGAAATCATGACTAAGGTTTCGGGAAACACAACAGCTCACTCCAACCCAAGTTGTAAACCTGTAGGGTAATAGGCTGGCCATAATGTGGCAGTCTCCTGACACTCCTCCCTTCCATTTCTTCATGGGTCTTTCTCTCAGGTTTGTGCCTACCTGCAGGAAAGGAATGGATTCTAGACTGAAATTCTCTAAAAGGCAGGGTCACAGGCAAGCAGCTACATGCCTACCCTTCAGAGAAGATACATGCTGTCACAGGATTGAGGGTACAGCTCAGGGAAGTAGAAACTGGGGAAGGCGGGGCGGGCAAAGAAGCAGGGTGCTAGATCCGAGACCATGTTACTAAGCAGTACCAGCTTTAAAACAGATGCCACAGAATACTCAACCTTGTAGACGTCTTTGGAGAGGCTTTGTGAATTACTGTGCCTTAGAAGAGTCTACCCAGATGGAGGGAAGGTGTAGAATGATCCCTGGAGTTCCTTTCCTTCCCCACCTCCCATACTGGATTGAGTCTGCCTCCTGGGTGGTTAAATTTCTTGCAATGTGGATGACATTACTTAGTCTCTGTGCAGACACTAGGGAGGACTGAGCCTGTGATGGAACAGTCAGTCCAGCCGGTGGCTTCCTGAAGGGAACCAAGGATTAAAGAGACAGACCACCAAAGCTTAAATAATTAAACTAGTCTGGAGTTTGACTCTGTTCTCACAAAGGAGACAGATATCTTTGTCTTGCTTCCGAGATGAAGAGACCTTGCCTGCAAACAGTAAGGACTTGGAATCTCAGGTAGTCTTTTGTTTTACAGTCTGAGGTGATGGGCCCTTGCCTCCAAACAGGAACAGCTTGGGGTCTCAGACAATTCTTGTTTTGCCATCCAAGGTGAGCCACTGCCTGCACAAAGGAGGGGCTGGAGGTCTCTTGCAAATGAGGGCCTCTCTTGGCTTGTGGCAAACAAATGCAAGCAGACTATGGCCGACTTTGAGACTCCTGACTAGATAACAAAGCTAGGTGGTCTATTAAGAGATGCAAGGCAAAATTAGGGTAAAGGTCAGCGAGTAAAAGAGGGGGTTGGATTAGGGACCTATAAAAATAAAGAGCACAGTCTCTCATGGCTGCAGTCTTCCCCTATGTGTGTGTGTGTGTGTCTTTTGTCTGCGTCTTTTTGTTCATTCCTCCCTTCTAGGATGAGTGGACTGCAACAGCTTCCTCCATCTATTGTGGTGATCTGCCTCATGACCCCGGGAGCAGTAATACTGCCACTAGGGCTACACTGGCTAGAAAGTGAGGCAACACCTGTGACACACAATCTGAATCTGTACTCTCTGAATTAGACTTTATGTCATAGAGGAAATAAATGTTCTAGGCATGAAGGAGGAAGGTGCTATAGGCTGAATATTTGTATCCCCTTTCCCGTCGAGTTCCTGACCCCAAGGTGATAGTATTTGGAGATGAGGTCTTTGGAAGGTGATTAGGTCAGTAGGAGGGAACCCTCATGAATGGGATTAGTACTCTTATTTTTTTAAATACCCTATAAAACTCTCTCTTCTGCCATGTGAAGACTCAGCAAGATGGCTGTATAATAACCAGAAGTATGCCCTCACTAGACACTGAATCCATAGGCATCTTGACCTTCAACTTCCAGCCTCTGCAGAAATGAATTTCTGTTGTTCCTAAGTGACTCCCTCTACCGTACTCCTGTCTAGTGGCCCAGCCAAACTAAGTCAGAATTTGAGAAGCACTATTCCCATTCCTGCTGCGTGGTCTAGTAACAGCAATGGATCCTGTGTGAGCGCTTAGTGTGGGTCAATTTGCACTCATTCTGTCATTTAACTTTCTTGAGGCCCTATAGAATAAACGTGTCCACTTACATTCTCACATTTTGTAGATGAAGAGGCTGAGGCTCAGAAAAATCAGGTAACTGGTTCATGGCCCTCAGTGGGAAAATTAGAATGGGGGCAGAATTCTGAATTCCCTGTCCCAAAACTAATCACATGCTTCACCTCCCCACCCAGGTTTAGTGTTCCTGTATGGGCTGCTTTGGGACACAAAGAGCCGGGGCTCGGCCGCTCCATCAAGCTGGAGCGAGACAGGCCAACTCTGCCTCTTAATGACCAGGCAACCATGCAGCCATCTCAAAAATGGAAAGGAATGGTGGTGAAATGCAGAGGAGTGCCTAGCAGTAGGAAAAGGTGAAGGCTCGGTGTGGTTCACTGATCCCCATGAGAAACATTTATCTAAATTTATAAAAAATTACATATTTCTTTCTGTACTTTCCGTTTTCTCCATTTTTATTAGTATGTATATGTGATACATAATGGTTACACTGGATTGAGAATTTTGTGCACATATGTATCATGCCAAGTTCACGTTCCCTTCCCTTCCCCCTTTCTTGCCCTCACACCTCCTCCCTCACCCCCCAAACTCCTGCTATCTTATCCATTTGATTCGACTCTGAGTTTCTCATATTAGAGAAACTATGTGGTATTTAGTCTTCTGAGTTCGATTCGGTTCACTAAGCATAATGGTTTTGAGTTGTATCCATTTACCTACAAATGACTCAAATCTGTCTGCTTTTATGACAGAGTAGTACTTCATTGAGAACATATACCCCATTTTTTTGTATATATTGGTCTGTTGATGGATATTTCAGCATCTTCCACAATTTAGCTATTGTTAATAGTGCTGCTATAAACACGAGTATACATGTATCTCTGTTATATGTTACTTTTAACTCTTTTGGAAAGAAAACCAGAAGAGGCATCACTGGGTCAAGTGGAATATCAATTTTCAGTTTTTTGAGGAATCTCCGTACTGCTTTTCTCAGTGGCTGTAGCAGTTTGTAGTGCGACCAGCAATGTAAAAGAGTTCCCTTTTCTCCATACCCTTGCCTTGCTTTTTGAGTTCTTAATAAAAGCCATTTTCACTGCAGTCAGATGATGTCTCACCATTTTTTTTGACTTGCATTTCTGTAATGGGCAAGGTTGTTGAACATTCACGTTTTGTTCTGAATGTGTGGATGCAGAGAAGTATGGGATGCTTTTTGTTATCCTTCAAAGCAGGAGATAGTGGTCTTAGGTTGTGTCCATTTACCTACAAAAGCATCAGACCTATCTGTCTTTATAGACGAGTAATATTTCATGTGTACATATGCCACAATTTATGTTTCCACTGATCTATTGATGAGTATCTTGATGTCTTCCACATGTTAGCTGTGGTTAGTTTTGCTGCTATAAACATGAGTATACATATGTCTCTGCTATACGATGCTTTTAACTCTTAGAAAAATTCCCAGAAGAGGTAACACTGGTTGAAAGGGATATTTACTTTTAACCTTTTGAGGAACTTCTGTACTGCTCTCCATAGTTGTTGTATCAGTTCATATTACCATCAGCAATACAAGAGGGTTCCTTCTTCCCCACAGTCTCACCAGCCTTGATTGCTGTTCAAGTTCTTGTATATGCCATTCCTTCTGGGGTTAGATGATACCTTAGTTTTGATTTGCATTTCTCTAATAGCTCTAAGGATGTTGAACATCTTTTCATGTATTCACTGGCCATTTGAACTTCTTCACTTGAGAAACTGCCTATTCATTTCCATTGCCCATTTTTTTCAGGTCTTTGAATTTTAGGGGTCTATTTTTTTCAGTTCTTTGTATATTCTAGTTATTAGCCCCCTGTCTGAGGTATAGGTGGTGAATATATTTTCCCATTCTGCTGGTTCTGTCCTTATTCTCTAGATAATTTCCTTTGCCATGCAGAAACTTTTTAATTTGAAGTAAGTCTATCTGCTGATTCTGGGGGCTATTTCTTTTGCTTTCGGTATCTTATTAAGAAAGTCCTTGCCTACACCTATATCTTTTAGTTTTTTGCCTTATTTGTCTTCCAGAAGGTTCAGTGTTTCAGTTTTAATATCTAGGTCTTCGATCCTCTTTGATTTGATTTTGATGCATGGTGACAGGTGTGTGTCTAGATTCATTCTTCTGCATGTGGATATCGAATTTCCCAGCACCATTTGGTGAGAGGCTGTCCTTTTTCCAGTGTGTGCTTTTGGCTCCTTTATCAAAGATAAAGGGTACTTGAGTTTGTCTCTGAATCCTAAGTTCTGTTCCACCGGTTGACCTGTCTGTTTTTTTTTTTTTTCCTTTTTTTTTTTTTGTCAGTACAACATATTTTTTAAAAATAACTGTTGCTTTGTAATATAACTTAGTGTCTGGAATCATTATGGCTCTTGCCTTTGTATTGTTACTCAGGATTGCTTCGGGTATTCTAGATCTCCTTTGGTTTCATATGAATTTAAGGATTGTTTTTTTCAAGTTTTGTGAAGAAAAAAATCATTGGTATTTTGATAGGAATTTCACTAAGTCTATACATCAGTTTGGGCAGTATAGACATTTTGAATCTATTCTGCCCATCCAAGAACAGGGGATGTCTTTCCATTTGAATCAGACACAGAAGGTTAAATATCGAGTGATTTCTCTAATATGATAAACCCAGATTACAGTCATTTTATAGAGCTAATTAGGGAGAATAGTAGGAACTAGTGAGAAGGGGGAGGGTGTTGAAGGGTCAAAAAGGGAAAGGGGAAGGGTTTGTAATTTTGATACAATATAGATGTTCACAAAATACTCAAGTCCAATGTAAACATTATGTATCACATATATACATATCAATAAAATAGGGAAATTTTTTGAAAAGGAAATAGTATCAAAAGGTGATACTAGTATTAGACAGTATTTATAATGGAATTTTTGGAAGCTGTGGTATCCTCCTCAGGTGGCAGATGAGAGGGAGAGAGACAATGTCCAATCTAGCAAAGACAGTGCCAGGGCATGAGCAACTCTGGGGATAATAGGATAAGGTTCTGGGTGGCAGACACCCTGCTTTGGCTCTGAGCTATGAGAGGGAGGCAATTAGCATACATAGTACTTAGAAAAACAATCTTCTTTTCTTTCCTAATGTTTATTATCAAATATAATCGGGAACACACACAGTGATATTGAAAGGTGATTCTGTGACAGGGACTGCCATTACTCCTCACCCCTGAAAGCAACAAGTGCTCCCAGTGGATCTTGAGGAGTTCTCTACAAAGCTAATTCGGACTCTGCTGTGGTTTGGATCTAGAGTGTCCCCCAAAAGCCTTGTGTTCCTATGGATACTGTATACTGTCGAGAGGTGGGGCCTGGCTGGAAGGGGCGGGTCCGTGAGGATTGACTTGGAGGATGTGTGCTGGTCCTGCTCTTCCTCCCAGTCTTGTCTTAGTTCTGCCATGCTGCCCGGAGGATCTCTGGCTCTAGAGCACCAGCTCTGGCTCTAACTGTGGCCCCACTATGTGATTCCACCTTTCTCCAGCCGCCCACCTATGAATGGACTGTGACTTTCTGAAACTGTAAGCTAAAATAAATCTTTCTTCCCTAAAGTTGTGGATGTCAGGTACTCTGTCCCAGCAACAAAAATGTAACTAAGACAGACTCCTATGGCCGAAGTCTGCAGATACTTCAGAAATATGAAGAAAGATGGAAGCCCCACCCCGCCACCCCCCAGCCAACTCAAGAATACACGAAAGATTGGCTTGAAGATCAAGGTTCAGCTAGCAGGGCCTAAACAGATGCTTTATCCATTGGCTGTCACCAGCACCTGTGAAGAGGACCTTCCAGGTGTTAATGCTGCCCTACCTCGGCATAGACAAGTCAGTACTCTGCAATGTGATCAGCAGAGAAAATACGGGGACTTCCTGGGAATGGGGAACTGCTAACCCACTTCAGGGCTACACTGAAACAATCTCACAGAAGCAGCAGCCTGTAGGATATTTAAGATTCGGAAACCAGATGTTACCATGGGTAACTCTTAGTACAAACAACAAGGAGAGGCCCTACCTCCGTGTGTTCCTCTGCTTGGTCGCAGCTCATCTTGGTTCTGTTGCAAACTTCAAACTCCTGAGTGGGATACAAGGTCCTTTGGTAGATTCTGCAGCCAGCCGTTGCATGCTTTTCCTTGTGACCGCAGCCTCCACCCCTGCTGGTGGGCCAGTCTACTGGCTGCTCCTTAAGCATACCCCCTTCCTTCATCTCTCCACACCTTTGTCCGGCGTGTTCTCTCTGCCTGAATTGCCCGCACCTTTTCTTGGCTTAGTAATCTCCGATCACTCTGCAGTTCTCGCCTTCCCTGGGAAACTTTCTGTTTTATCTGAATCTTGGGTAATGCCCTCCTGCGGACTTCGCACAGATCCATATGTTTCAGTATTCAACATGAAACCCTTCCACGGCTGGACACTAAGTGTTTAGCTCTTGATATAGGGCCTCACAATGCAAGTCACTATGTTGAAGTTAGCATATGATGAAACATTTTAAAATAGTACATAATCTATTGTCCTTTCATTATGGGGTTTAAGAGGAAGGGCTGGAAGAGCTGGGGTGAATGAGAGAGGGATGAATTCAGTGATGCATGAAAAAATTTTAGGTGAATGAGGAGGTGGCTGAGGAAGGAATAGTAGAGGAGAGAGCATGTAAGATTCAGCCAGTGGAGAGTGCATCTTGGGGGGCTATGGAAGTTTCTGGTCAGGTTGGGTTTGCAGGCCTTGGGCACCTGACCAAAGACTTGGGCTTCATTCATCTTACAGGAGGGGTTTGTAAAGAACCATAGCAACTAAAGGGAGAAGTTCGTGTAGCTCAGAAGGAACCTCCTAAGGTAGAGATCGGGCTGAGAAGAGAGGGGTCATGGTAACAGTATATTAATTTTATAGGCTGTCATAACAAATTGCCTTAAACAGGATACTTTGAAATGACAGAAATTGGTTGTCTTACAGTTCTGGAGACTGACAGTCAGAGATCAAGTCCTCAGCCACGCTTTGTCCCATTCAACAGCTCCAGGGGTCATTCTTTGCCAGATGCTCTGCTGGGGGCTGCTGGCTATTCTTGGGGATCCCTGGCTTACTGGGGCACTGCTTTAAATTTTACATCCACCTTCACACAGCCTTCTGCTTTCTATGTCTATAGTTGTCACTCAGTATCCATGGAGTGTTAGTTACAAAGTCTGTGAGAACAACAAAATCTATAGGTGCTCATGTCCTGTGTATAAAATAGTGCAGTATTGCCATATAACATGCAAATATCTTCCCATGTACTCAAACCATTGCTTGATTCCTTACAATTTCTAATACTATGTAAATGCTATGTGTATGTTAAGATGTATCGTTAGGCAATCATGACAAGGAAAACAGGTAGAATTTTTTTTCCAAATGTTTTTCATCTACATTCAGTTGATGCCTAACGTACAGATGTGGAAGGCCAACTGTATTATCACGACGTTATTTAAACTAATTACACTTAGAAAGGCCCTATTTCCAAATAATGTTAAAACTCTGGGGAGACACCATTTGGCCTAGTACAGATAACATTTTTTTTAAAGTAGTTGGAGCGTTTTCACCAGACATCTGGGTAGAAGAGGGTGTAGAATGTTTGAGGCTGTGTGGCTGGAGTAGAGACGCAAGATGCAGGACAGATCCAGGTGAGCCTGGAGAGAAGGGTAGAGCCAGGCTGGGGGAGGTTATAACGGAAGGGGCATTTTCTTTCAGTTGAAAGACTTCAAAACATATAACATGCATGGAAAGGGGGGGGGGGTATGGAGTGGAGACAGAATCAGAGAGAAAGAGAGAGAGAGGTGATATACAGAGGGATCTAAAGCAAAAGAATCATTGAACATTGAGCAGGTGTATTGGTGAGTGTTCCCATTACCGGGACAGAGTTATAGTACCTGGCACACACAGCTTAAAGGAGGAGATGTTTAATGTGGCTCTGGGGTTTCAGGAGGTTTGGTCCATGGCCCGTGGACAGAAGCATCATGGCAGAAGGTGTGGCAGAGCAGTGCGGCTGAGTTTGTGGTGGCTGGGAAGCAGAGTAGAAGAGCTCCAGAGAGGAATGGGCAAGGGACCAGATATAGTGCCCAAGGTTGTGCCCCCGGCCTCCCCAGATACACCCAAACAGGAGCTGTACCAAACCTGTGTATGGCCAAGCCAGTCAGGCTGACTCATTCAAGCTTAACTGTCACCAAAGCAGCCAGCACAGCACTGCAAAGCAGGACGTGTTGGCTTGTGATGAGGTGGAATTAGGAGTGAACCAGGTGACAGAAGCAGGCAGGCCTGATGGGAGGGAAAAGGGAGACCTTTTCTAAGGACTTTTAAGGGTTTTGCTCAGATAAATTGTAGATAGAGAAGTGGAGGAAAGCAGCCAGAGTTTGGAGGGGAAAGGAAAGCTTTTGGTGGTTGCTTCGAAGAGTGAGAAATTAAACTAGTTGGGCAGAACCGGGTTATATGAAGGGCCCACTCAAGGCCTAGGGCTGTCTTGAATGTTTCCATTTTCCTTAGTCTTCATTGCGGTTTACCTGGCTCAGGTCACATCCTAACCTCTGTACGACAGCGGCCACTTCCCACCTCCCATTGGCTTCTCTTCCTCCCATCTTGCCCTGCCTGCTGTCACGTCACTGTCATCACGATCATTCTGAGGCTCCACGGCATCACCCTGTAGTTTCCACTGCCCTGAGGAGAAGATCTGAACTCTCTGGTGTGGCTCGTGCCGAGCTCATGCCACTGCCACTTCAGTTGTACTCTGCAGCACCCAGGGTCACTTGAAATTCCTCCGACATGCTGTGCTGCCTCTCTTCCCTCCCTGGCTTTGGGCTTGCTCCTGCTCCGGACTGTTGTCCTTTCTTGCACTGGCGCCCCCCCCCCCCCCCCCGGCCCTCTCTCCCACTACTCCGCTCCCTTCCTGCTCCCTGACAGCTTCTGGAGATGGTCCTCACTCTTAGTTCAGGCATAGTTTTGTATAATCCCCCCATAATCTTTATTATAACAGTCACTGCTTTACAATGTAATTATTTCCTCTTCTTCCCTTTTTTTCTTTCCTGTTTTTAATTTGACTTGATTTAATTTTTTTTGGTCATATGAGAATTAAATCCAGGGAGGTCTGTCCTGTACCCACAGTCCTTGCTTGCTCCTTTAAAAAAATTTTGGGATAGGGTCTCACTGAGTCAAACAGGAGGGCCTTGAAAGTACAGTTCTCCTGACTCAGCCTCCTGAATAGCTGGGATTTCAGGCATGTGCCACCACACCTGGCTTATAATAGTGTCTTTACTTATCTTAGGCCCTCATAGAGCTATAACCTTTCCTAAGGAACTTTAGGTATGTTGTTCAGGCTACCTGACACATAGCAAATACTTAAAAATAGTAAGTAAATAAAAAAGTTAATCAGTTAATGTCTGAGGTGTAAGTCAAGAATAACTCCAAGCTTTGAGTCAGCTGGATTTGCACCCTTTAAGTATAATGAGATTGGGGCATGCCAAGGAGGGGAAGTTCAGGGACCTTGACTGTTTTGCTCTCTGGGTCACAGTTAGATGACAGGCTTTCCATTGCCCATCGCATATAACTTTCCTGGTAAAACTGGCTGTCTTTTGATCTTCTCCATGTTCTAATCAACATACTGATGATGTGTTGTAGATGGCACGTAAATGGATGCAATTATGTTGAGATAGAGAAAAGAGAGAACCCCCCTCACCCTTACTCTGTGTGTTGACCTCAGTATCCATCTAGTTCATTTCTTTTTTCTTTTTCTCCTTTTTTCTTTTTTTCTTTTGAGGCAAGGTCTTGCTCTGAAGCCCAGGCTGGTCCTGAACTCACCACAGTCTTCCTGTCTCAGCCTCCCAAGTGCTGAGACATGTGTGTGCCACCATGCCTGGCTTATGTGGTGCTGGTGAATCGAACTTGGGTACTTAGCACTTGACTTAGCGCTTGGTAGGCAAGTGCTTTAACTGCTGAGCCAGTCCTCCAGCCCCAGTACTAATTCATTTCTGAATGCACTTGTGGTTTTGGTTCAAAAGAAACTATTTGCTGGGGAAAAATTGAAAGCATTTCTCCTTAAATTAGGAACATAACATGACAAGGCTGTCCACTTTATTTTCACCACTCCTGTGTATTACAGTACTTGAAGCCCTAGCCAGAGAAATTAGGCAAGAGTGAAATAAAGGGGATGCATATTGGGAAGGAAGAAGTTAATTACCCCTATTTGCAGATGATGTGACTCTCTACATAGACAACCCCAAAGTCTCCACCAAGAAACTTTTAAAACTAATTAACAAACTCAGCCAAATTTCAGGATTCAAGATTAATACAAAAACCAATAGTATTCCTCTACACTAACAATGAACTCACTAAGAAAGAGCTGACAGGAATAATTATGTTCTCAATAGTTCCTTGAAAAATTAATTACTTAGGAATAAATCTAACCAAGGAAATGAAGGGCTTCTATAAAGAAAACTATGCTATACTGAAAAAAGAAATTAGGACATTAGAAAGTGGAAAGACATTTCCTGTTCCAGGATAGTCAGAATGAATATTGTCAAAATGGTTATACCTCCAAAACTGATATTCAGATTCAATGCAATTCCTATCAGAAAACCAACAATATTTTTATAGAACTTGAAAACCCAATCTTAAAATTCATATGGAACCCAAAGAGACCCATACTAACTAAAGCAATACTGAGCAGCAAGAC
Organism: Ctenodactylus gundi; assembly: GCA_004027205.1. NCBI lineage: Eukaryota > Metazoa > Chordata > Mammalia > Rodentia > Ctenodactylidae > Ctenodactylus > Ctenodactylus gundi. The sequence continues at coordinate 22,425 of PVKB01003287.1, read as the reverse complement.
AAAAGCAAGTGACATTACAATTCCAGATATCAAGTTATATTACAAAGCAGCAATGATAAAAACTCTAGGCTTTGGCATGAAAAGAGACAGGTTGACCAGTGGAGCAGAGCTGAGGATGCAGAGACAAACTCAAGGACCCTTAGCTATCTGATCTTTGACAAAGGAGCCCAAGACACACACTGGAAAAAGGACAGCCTCTCTAGTAAATGGTGCCGGGAGAATTGGTTATCCATATGCAGAAGAATCAATCTAGACACATGCCTATCACCATGTACCAAAATCAAATCAAAGTGGATCAAAGACTTAAGCGTTAAAATGGAAACATTAAACCTCCTGGAGTACAAAATAGGTAAAATTCTTGAACATATAGGTGTGGGCAAAGACTTTTTCAATAGAACACCTGATACAAAGAAATAACTCCCAGAATCAACTAATGGGATTATATCAAATTAAAGGGCTTCTGAACTGCAAAGGAAACAATTAGCAGAGTGGAGGGAGAACTGACAAAATGGAAAAAAAAATTTCTTTAACCACCTACACCTTAGACAGGAGGCTAATAACTATAATATACAAGGAGCTTAAGAAAAATAGGTCCCTCAAACTCAAAGACCAAATCAAAAGATGGCCAATTGAAATGAATAGAAAATTCTCAGGTGAAGAAGCAAAAATGACCAGAAAATATATGAAAAAATGTTCAACATCCTTACCATTAGAGAAATGTAAATTAAAACAGCATTGAGATACCATCTTAGTGCAATGAGAATGTCACAGAGCAAAAACTCAAATAACAATAGATGTTGGCATGATTGCGGGGGGAAGAGGAACCCTTTTACATTACTGATGGGCCTGCAAACTCTTAAAGCCACTATGAAAAACAGTATGGAGTTTCCTCACTAAGCTGAAAATAAATATTCCATTGGAAATGCCTCTTTTTGGTATCTTTCCAAAAGAGTTAAAAGCAACATACAATGGAGATACATGTACACCATGTTTATAGCAGAACAACTAACAATAGCTTAATTGTGGGAGACATCAAAATATCCATCAACAAACCAGTGGATACAAAAAAGTGTGATGTATGTATGCAATGGAGTACTGCTCTTCCGTAAACACAGATTTGAGTAACTTGTAGGTAAGTGGTCACAAGTTGAGACCATAGTGCGTAGTGAAGTGAGTGAGACTCAGGAGAATAAATATTGCATGGTTTCTCTCATATGAGAAACTCAGAATACAAATAAATAATAGCGCCAACTCAGTGATATACTGAGCATCAGGAGAGACGAGGAATGGGGCAGGAGGGGAAAAGGGAGAGAGGAAGGGATTGTGAGGTTGATGTGATGTATACAAGCACAAAATGCTCACGCTCAGTGTTACCAGCGTGTCGCGTATGTATACTAACAAAGGTGGGGGAGGAAACTAGTTGCTCTTGTGCGCAGTTTGTAAATATTTCTTTTCTTAAAGGCATGTTTTCATTTCTGTGCTTGTTTGTAGAACCTTTCTAAAATGTCTTCTATCCTGTGCAGGCTAGAAAATTAAAACTGAATTTCCCAGATACCCTTGCCACGAGGGTTCTGATGTGCGCCCTGACCGGCCATTTAGATATACCCACGTGGAGTTTGAGAGGCCGCAGGGCCACACAGCTCACGTCTGCCCCTTTTGTTAGAAAACTTCAGAGACACATGTTTTCCCTTTGCCCGATCACCAGCTACGTATGTGCTAAAGGGCAGCAGTTTTCCCACCTTTTGGGTGGTTTCTAGCAGGCATTCGGCTGGTGCTGGTTGTAGCAGCTTCCCCACCCTGGTGGTTTCCTATGGGTGGCAGTGGTGTCATGGTTCTGGGGTTGGAGCAGAGCAGTAGCCTCTTGCTTTGTCAGGCAGCTTCCCGACTGGAGAGAGCTGCAGCTCTGTTGGTGGATGGTCTCGGCAGAGATACGTTGTGAGTTGTCCTCAGAGCATACTCTCCAGAGCTCATCCCAGTAATTCTGCCACCACCGTTTGGTACCTATAATAAGTCATCTGTGTGCTAAAACTAGTGGGAATGGGTTCTATTCTTTGCCCGGAAACCATGACCTACATACTATGGGGGTACTTATTTGCGGCATTAAATCTGGCTTCTGACTGAAACGACTTGAAGACAAGAGAAGCAGCTAAGAAAGGAGCATGACTCAGATTTTTCCTTGGCAACTGCAGCTTTTAGGAGCCGAATCATGTCTTTTTCTATTTTTGATAATAATAGCAACAGGATTTTGAGAGGAACATGGAAAGCTGAGCTCTGGAGGCATTAACATTCACATTAAGCTTGAACTCATCCTGTGCCTCAATTTGATGATCTTGCAGCTTGAATTCGCCCACCACCTTTCGAATGAAAAATGGCGTCTCTCATTCTCTCTCTGCTCTGTCCTCTTCCTTCACTGTTACCTCCTATTACATTCTCCTCCCACTGCAAACATACATAGGAGGAGCCCCTGGAAACCCATTTGTAAAGAAATGGGGTAATACAAACAACAGACTCAAGTTTCAAAGGAGAAATGATACAAGATGTACAGTAGCACTTGCCCAAGGAGAAAGGGGAAAAGGAGAATTACTCGTAGATAAAAAGCACGAGAAGGAGAAAGTAACCAAAAGGTAACCCAAAGGCAGGGAGAGAGGTGGACAGTGAGAGCAGCTCGCAGGTGGACAAGTCTTTCCTTATCTGCTGCCGACAATTTGCTTTCAGGAAGAGGAGGAGGAGGAGGAGGAGGAGGAGGAGGAGGAGGAGGAGAAGAAGAAGAAGAAGAAGGAGAAGAAGCAGAAGCAGAAGCAACTATCTATCTACTTATTTTAAGATTAGGCAGTACCTCCTTATGGTATGATGTTATAGACTAGTACGGATACAAAGTGGAAAGCAGATGTCCAGTATAATCCGGGGACAGGTGCTCTTGGTCCCTCACTGGAAGCAAGTTCTGTGGTCTGTTTCATTTTCTGCTTACTTTCCTGTTGGAGCTCCTCTGACCTGCAGATCCTAGGGAGGCATCGCAGTTACAGAGGAGAGCTCCAGAGGAAGAGGACGAGCCATTGGTGGTAGGGAGCTGGTGAACCCCCAGCCTGCTGAGGGTTTGATGGGTCAGCATCCACAGGATAGCCCATGGCCACCCACTCCCCGCCACTCGATACTCAGGAAGCAGCCAGGTCCCTGCCAGGAGGGAGGCCTGTACGTTTTTCTTCTAAGTCAATGTTAGGTTTGTTAGGTTTTGTTAGGTTTGTAGTGTTGTGTTCTTCCCTCCAGCTTTCCGTTTACCAACCAGTTACCTTGCTTATAGATGAATGCTTGTTTATATATGTCATGTTGCTGTCCCTTTAGGGACAAATATGTACATGTGAGACAGGACACTGTGTTTGTTTAAACTAAGTGGAACTGCCAAACACCCTCTTCCAGGTCATGGAAAGTTGCCCTATTAGAAGAAGTGTATTCAAGAAAGACCTGTGCCAACTATAACACGTTGAGAAATGAGAGAGAGAGAGAAAGGGGGGGGGGGGAGTGGCACTGAATCGTCCTGTGGCAATTCTGAGTGTGACATAAGATTCACTCCTCTTGTCAATTCTGCGCTTCAGCCCTGATAATTTGAGGGTCTGCTATGTCTTTTGCTCTGAGAATTAGCATCAGCAGCTTTCAAAATGACTTACCATTTAGCGCCTCCAGAAATCCTAAGACATTATTCTTTTCTTCTCCAAATTTCCCATCTCTAAGCCTTCTAATTCTCCTTCAAATTTCCATCTGTAAAGTTAATACAATCCAATAAGAAAATAATGTGCTCTTGAGACAGTGACATGCTCAGAGCCATTTTATCGTGCCCTAAAGCCTGGAAAGTTTGAATTTTCCTTGGGATAAAAAAGTAAGAAATAATAGAATAATTCACTGTACTGTAACAATTAAATCCAGCAATTTAACATTGCACATTGGTAAATATAATGCTCACAACAACCAAAAGTCTCCCATGTATTGACAGAGGAAAACAAAGTTATAAATCTAAACCTTCTATTCCAAACCACATTCCTAAATGTAAATAAGCATCCAAGCATGCTGCTACATATCTTTACAGAAGCAATTACAAACAAGCCTTATCAGTCACTGCTAAGTCACCGATGCACACAATGCTTATCTGCTATGCCCTCTACTGGATAGAGTACACAAAGCAAGTCGCATTATTTCCAATTAATTTTTGGCATCGTCCCTCTGCATCTGCTTTAGGAATGCAAGGCGTGAAATTTATAGTAGCAGGTTTAATATTCCATCCAGCCAAAATTATTTTGCTACAAGGACTTACCTTTGGTGGAATTTTTTTTAAGTACATAGATTGCTTCTCTTCTTGCAGCCCACTGTCCAAACTCTCAAGCTGTCACCCACTCAGTACGTGGCAGGAATAATTTCATGCTGAGTAAAATGTGTTTAATTTCACATCGTGTAAGAATACTTACTTAGCATAATGCCACTTAAATGTATTTTTATCTGCAAATGCTAATGAAGCTACAAAAACCTGAATCATCTTTGGAAAGAATTAGGGTATTAAGGGTGCTTCGCCTGCACTCCCTCTCCTCCCACAGTGGCTGCCAGAAGGAGAAACCGGGACCACAGGAATAATCCCAGACTGCATGCTGCTGTTTTCAGGCTGGGTATGAGTCCAGTGGTTTTAGGGGAGTTTAGTGAGAAGTCTCTCATGAGCCCCTCAGAGAGTGGGAACAGAGCTTCAGCCTCCCCCGAGACACTTCTTTTTCTCCCAGGTCTCCCTGCGCAGCCTGTGGGAGGGGCTTGGACCCAGGGCCAGTGAGGCCACCCTAAAGATTGAGAGTTCCAGGCTAGTGGCCTTTGCCCTCAGGATCTTGACTCTTTGATCATTGATGCACCCGAATAATAAAGACCACTGTCCTTGCTATGGTCTATCTGGGGGCCTATCACAGTCAACAAAGAAAAACAAGGAGCAAAATAGAATAGAAGCAGTTTGTTTAAAATACTAAAAAATGTTTTGTTTGGGAATAATTTTAGAATTATAGGAATTATAATTCTAGAATTATAGAAATGTTGCAAAAATAATCCAGGAAGTTTCTGTTTACTCTTCACTCAACTTCATCTAATTTAGTATCTTAAAATAACTACAGCACAATCTAAAGTCCATAAAACTAATGTTGTTACAGTACTTACTAACTGTACTAGGGATCACTAATGTTTCTGGAATATTAGTATCTCTTTCTGAACTACAATCCAACCCGGGATCTCACCCTGCATTCTGTTGTCAGTTCTCTTTAGTTTTTTTTTTTAAAAAATCTTTCTACTCATTTTCCCAGATTTTCCTTGTGTTTCACGACCTTGGTATATTTAAAGAGTACTGGTCAAGTGTATTGGGGCTGGTCAGTTTGGATTTATGAGATGTTTTCTCATGATTAAATTGAGATTGCAAATTTTTGGCAAGACTGCTACAGAAGCAATGGTTCTTTCTTTTCGCTTTGGGGAAGCGGGGCCTGCTTTCCAGGCTGTGACATGTGCCGAGGGCCAGCATGAAGTCAGCGTCCCTCTAGGAACATGTGGTGGCCCCAGAGAGTCAGGCACAAGCTTGGGATCAGTTGGCATGCCCCTTCTCTGGCACTTCCCGTCTCTGTTACCTGAAGCGGTGGGAGCGGTGGGCATACTTGTTCTACCACAGGGAGACGCTTCCAGTGGTTTTAGTGCAGTACTAGTGAGATCAGCGGAAGGACAATGGACCAGGAAGGCAAAGTCCTGTGGATGTCGGCGGGGAGGGATCAGGTGTGGGTAAAATGATCCTGTCGAGCAGTCCTTTGAGCTGTCCTTTGTGGATTCAGCGGGGCTCCAGATAACCCAAGAATGAGATGCAGCCGGCTCAGTGGGTGGGAAACTCGCTCCTGCGTGCTGAGAGGGTGATGAAACAGTGCTGAGCAGTAAGAATGCAGGTTTGAAATGTAGTGGTAGCAGAGACCCCTGGGCAAGTTTGTAGGCTTGCATTTTGGCACTCTCTCTCGCTGGGTGGGGCACTCTACACTGTCCAGTTTCCCTCTGAAAGTCGAGCACCCAGACCCACACAAAAAAAATGTTTATTGATGAAATAAATTTAAAAATAAGCAAATGAATACCGTTCTCATTTATGAACCAGTCTACCTCTGCGATGATTTCGAAAGGCTAGCAGGGGCCCTGTGCTCTGGGCGGCAGCGTCTTGCCTGCTGTAAGCCCACCGTGTCTGAAGCAGCACTAGGACGAGACCGTTCTTTCGGACGTGCCTGGGCCCAAGATAGGGGTAAAGGCTGGATAAGATCCCTGGTGTACACGGCAAAGTCTCAGACTGGGAGGTGGATGCAGGAAGTCACATGTTGCTGCCTCCTCTGGTGGGCCATGGTGCAGAGAATCCAGTAGAAAGCAAAGGCCGGTCACAGTCATGGGGTACACGGCCTGAATGGTAACTGGGGCCTTCCTCTGCGTGTGCATGGATGTATGCAGGCACAGACTGAGTCGCGTCTCTCTCATTGATGACACTGATTTCCTTTCTTCATTGATTAGTGTTTTAGGTTACTCTTTTAAAATTGTCAGTCATATAATTTATTATTTATAATTATCATAATATAAATGGAGTTATTTAAAAATTCCAGATGCATATTTAGTGAAGATTTTTTTAACATATAAGAGAGAAGAAAGTACTTGGAGGCTTTGAAATTTTATTTTACTAAGAAGTATAAATAAGGATCATTTTTATTAACATATTAATGAAAACACTACTTACTGAACAGTTGGTATGCAGCAGCACTGTTCAAGAAAAACCCTTAGAGCCCCACCATGAAGCAAGTCTGTTATATCTTCATTCCACAGAGAAGGGAATTAAGGTGCATAGAACTTTAAAAGTCATGTAGCTAATAAGTGGCAGAGCTAGCTGGAGCAGTTATACTATACAGCGCTTCTGATGCGATTCCAGAACCAGCCTCTGCTTTCTGAACATCCTGCACTCTGGGGATGTGTGTGGAGGAGGTGGCAAGGACCAGGCTTCCACTCTTGGCTCTTCCCGAGACAACATGAACACACCAGGCACACGTTCTCGCGTGTGCTTCTTTGTGCAGGAAGCAATATGAGCTGGAGGCTGTGATGGCTGCCTGCAGAAGATGGCACACAGCTCTGAGAGCTTTGTGGGATAAGGGAAGATGTGAAGGTATTATTCAATCCAAATGCACTATAATAAAAAAACAGAATCTCATTTTTACCAAAATTTCAAGCAGATAATGTTTCACATGATAATATAACAAACTCACTATGAAATCTCAGTTGACTGGTTTAAACAAAGGTCTACTACATGTTTGATTTTTGTATAGACTCACATTTTTGGTACACTCTTGGTACAAATTAACTCATAGGATTCAACAGTTTTGGGCTCGTAAAAACTAACCATGTATGGGATCATGTGGGAATCAAATTAAAGCGAAGTACTGTCCTATTAAATGCTAACTTTGTGATGTAGGCTACCTCTATACTTTTACCAAATACACCACAACATGATTTTTCTGGTTACATCCGCAAGGGTCTTCATCTCCTGAGAGGTACCAACTTTACTTACTGTCCAAAGAAGAAAAACAAAAGTAACACCAGTTCCGAGAAAAGAATGAAAGAAATTTATGTGACTTCAAATCACTGAAGCCATTCAGTGTGTGACAAATGCCAACAAGATTAGTCGCTGTAATAGTGATGATTATTATCATTTTTACACATAGGACTGGAGATCCACATTTGGAAGGAATTATTGTACCTACACACAGAATTGGATCTTCAGAGAGGCCTCTGTGTTGGTGACCTCAAGCATGTTAGCTAAAGTGATTAGACTGAAAGCTCTAGGTGGTTTTGGCTTCTGGAAGCCAACATCTAGTTCTCATCTCCAGGAACACTCCCACGGAGCATGTTCTTTAGAACCTAGAAATACGACTGTATTGTGAAGTAGCCATAGAGGGGGTGGAAACCTAAACTAGAGAGCAACAGTTTTCAAATGGCACTTCTGGCAGCTGATTCAACAGGAATACAATATACACTAATAAATTTCTGGATTTCATAGTGACTTCTTTTCTTATCACATTAAAACCCTTTGAGAATATATTCCTAAATCCAGAATGAGTGGGAAAATCCTCAGCCAAAAACGAGGCATGTGACTGGCCCTGTCCAAATGGAAAGGGAGAAAATTATATTCCGGAGGGCTGGCTTTTAAACAATTTCCTGTGTCACAGTTATTCATCTCATATACCATTTGCCTTTGGAAAAACTTCCCAAGATGGGTATAATTATTGCGCATTGCATAATATACTAATAAAAAATAAGAAAAGTTTATCATAGCTTAAGTTTGGCAGCATCATTTGAGGACTTTTTGAAACAGGGTCTCAGTAGCCCAGGCTGGTCCTGAACTCACTATGTAGCTGGGGGTGGCCTTGGACTCAAGGCAATCCTGCTGCCTCAGCCTCCTGAGTGCTGGAATTACAGGTGTGCGCCACCACACCTGGTTTTATGTGGTGCTGGAGAATCCAATGTAGGGCCTTGCAATTGCTAGGCAAGAGCTTTAACCACTGTACCATCAATTCTCCAGTCCGTCATTTGAGGACTTTACTGTGCCATAGATTTGGCGGTGGGATCCAGCTGGTTTCATCTAACTGGGATGGATGTGGGGACAGTATGCTAGACTGAGCCAAGAAACTCATGGTTTAGTTCCAGTGCCACCCTAGACATTAATCAAATTACTTATCTACCATAAGCTAAACTACCTTTGTTGCAACAAGTTAATACTATATGACCCCTTACTAATATTTTAGGCATTAGGTTTGCCTGAATCAATGACTTTGAAATTAATTTTTATTGCAATCTACAATAAGTACATTTTATATGGTGGCCTAGTACATACATTTGTAAATTTATATGATTTAAATGCATGCACACACTCACACCCATTCACCCATCCACACACCCACATACAGTGTAATATAAGAGTTGATCAAAGATAGTGTTTAAATTTTTTAAAAAATCAACTGTAGTTAAAGACATGGTCCTATTAACCCTCTCAAAGTATTCCCCCGGGTTTTGAACACATTTATCCCATCAACCTTGCCGCTTTCTGAAGTAGTTCTGGAAGTCCTCTTCCATGAGTGTCTTTATGAGGGATAATTAAAAAGTATAGCGGCTGCCTAGTGCCATCCAATAGAATGGGACGGTCATCAGAACAGTACAGCGTCTTCATCCCCTTATTCACCGATCTGACATTATCAACTTCTGGCTCCTCACCAAAGTAAAAACGAACATGGAAAGTAAACATTCTGAGTCAGTTAGTACACTGGGGCAGCCATATGAGTGCAGCTAGGACAGTCATGAGCGAGCGCTTCCAGAAATGCTTCAAAAAGGGGTGGGAACACTGACGTACATGTGTTTGAACTGAGGGGGAGTATTTTGAGAGGGATTTATGGCAATGTGACTGTTACTGTAATAAATTTTAAAAAACTCTAAAATTCATCTTGTTTGATCACACTTTGCATGTTATAAATATATATATATTGAGACAATATATATATGGTGTGGAAATGAAGCAGAGAGGTTCATGTAACACTATTTACCCTTGTTAACTCAGATCCATTTTTAAAATTCTGTATCATGAACAGGAAACTACCCAACTCTAAGTTGACCTTATGACCCACAGTTTTGACAGTCCTGCACAGGGAGGAACTGCCCTAGGGGAAAGCACGTGGTAGGTAAATGGTTAATAACCTGATAACGGAAAGATAATCCGCTGTGGAAATACCAGTCCATATATTGAATGAATGCACTATAAATTTGGTTTAAAAATACTAAACAAAAGCAACAACTTAACATCTCTAGCAGTGACCTTACCTGTTTTTTAAGCTCTATATAAATGAACCTCGGGTTTTTTTCATTCTTCTATATACCCTGAGTATTTGCTGAAACTTCCTTTTATCTGCATCATTGGCTTTTAACTCTCTAATCAATGGAAATAAAGTTTTGATGAATGGATCATATCTGCTCTTAAAAAACTCCTTTTAAAATTTCTGTAGCTCTTGGTAGAATAAAAGACCCCCTGAATTTTTACATTGTTTACAAATACCACTGTTAATACAACAATTATGCATGTCTGCCTTCCACTTTCAAAACCGATTTTGAGTGAAGACACCGTGAGATTCTGGTTCTTGTACCTTTCATCCTCTTCCTAAACCCACTCTTGCAGCTCTGGGTTCACGATTTGACGTCAGGGTGTCACAGGGAATGCCTGTCAGCCATAGTTCTCAAGGTTCCTTGAGTAATGAGTGGTTCACTCGGCAGTGAGAAACAGGGTTTGATTTCCTAGCACTGTTGCCCGTTGTTTTTAACCAAACCACATGTACCAAGAGTATTTCCAATGGTTCAGGCATCTAAGAGAATACTTCACTCAGCTGAAAGAAATCTCAAACATTTTCTTTAAAATGTTACAAATGCAAAATAAGTTATTCTCAGATAACATTTCTAAACAGAAAATGATTATGGTGTTTTTAAAAAACAGGACATAATTCCTAATTTATATTAATTTATAACATAAAACAATGAATTTGCCAATATAAAGATGGTATTCCATTTCTATTATATTTTTCTTCCTGACACTACTTATACCAATTTAGATTCTAAGGAACTTATGAATGAGTTAAATCTTAGCTTTGGTTTATTTCTACTAATCTTTTATTATGGCTTAATTTAACATTATGCCCACCTTATGACAATTATGTAAAAAAAGAGAGACTTGGTTGCTCTGTAAAGTTGCATCCCTGGGACAGGGCTATGGTCCAGTTATCTGCCTTTGTGTTCTTGATCCTTATCTTGAAACTATCTCAGCCTTATCAACTTTTAAAGTATCATCAACAATATCTGTATCACTGAAAACTAACCCTTACTCATAAACTTCAGATCTGCAGAAAAGAGCCGGGGATCACTTAGTCATTGCTGGCTTTATGCCTGCTTTTGGAACCTGCCTGTCTTTCCCGTTATCACTTTTTTCCCAGTATGAAAGGAATTAATTAATCTTATGGGTACAATGAAATTTCCACCAAATATATGCTACATTGTTGAAGAACTACCAGATTTCTTTTTACTTTTTTTCTGGGATTAAAGGGGCTATTTCAGGATACATTCTTGTTACTTTCTTATATCCAGGTAAGCACACTGTACTATTTCTGGGGCTTTAAAAAATATTATCTATGCTGATCCAAATCAAACAGACCTTTCGAGGATACTGACAATGACGTCTTCATTGAGTACAATCGTGCTAAGCTTTAGCTTCGTGTTTGTTCTGTAATGCTGTGCCAAGATCCTGGCCTTTCAGCGTTCTAGAATCCCTGGAAACTCCCTTATTTTTAAGTAAAAGCTTTACAATGGTTTTGCACCCACAACAAAATCTGAGGACAAACAGAGTAGTGAGAATCTCCTCCTGGGCTGGAGTTATTTTCTTTGCCTAACCATAGGAGTCAGTTAAAGGAGTAGAATTTTCAGTAGTACCCTATGTTGGTGCATTTATAAAATATACCAGAAATAGAACAGGTTTCTTATAACAGTGTTTATTTTCTTCAACCTTTGGAATTAATATTTTTCTGAATCTTAAAAGTATTAACTTTTTTTTTAACTTGGGAAGGATGCTGATGGAAATTATCATTAAGGACTCACAATACTTAATTTGTAAAATAAAAATTTAAAAATCTGCTCTTCATATCTTATAGCATGACAACTTCAGGTTGTCAATAGGCTAATGTAACAAAAACCTTGAAACTCAAGCTGGGTGTTAACTAAATATCATAAAGTTAAATATTATGGTTCTATCATAAGAAAATGCTAAGAATGTGGGCAGAAAAATATTTCATAATTTCTATTATGTTTTTAAAATAGTCTACTAGTAATTGATTCTCTTCTATTTTGGCTGCATTTTGAGTACCAGAACAAAAATATTTTTAAAAAGAAATGGGTTTAAAAAAAAAAAAGAAAGAAAAAGGAAAGTCAACACCAAGAACCACACATGCTCCCATCAGAGGGAACAGGGAGAAACAAGGAGTCATACAGCCAGTGGTTTGCTAGAAAGCACGGAAGCCACAGTGCCCCTCTGCACTTGCCCTTGGATGCATGGCAGCCTCAGTGCCAGGGCAGCAGGGCACTGCAGCATGTGGAGAGGCAGACAGTTCTGCTGGCTTCTGCTTGCTCCTCAGGCCAAAGTCCAGGCAGAAGTTGGCCTTGTGGGGTGCCTGTCATCCTGCCAACCCATGGCACTCCTGGGACACTGCTAGAAGAATGTGGGCCAAATCCTGCATGAGAAATCATCTCCTTCACATCCTCTTCAACATCGGGAGGCCAGACTAAAGGAACCCCCTTCTATCAGATTTTATGGTGTCATGCACTAGCCAAGGAAAGTGAGAGAGAAAAAAGGCAAGTCGTCCAGCCGCACACAACAGAAAGGAAGGGTTGCTTCAAAGCCGTCTGGCAAGGAAGCCCAACATCCCTAAATCTCGGCTCCCTTTTTTTTTTTTTTCATTTAGCAAATTTTTTTTCCCCGCAAACTCCAACAATTTTGATTCTATCTACTTTGGGTCATGTATCACTGCTTTCCCAGAGGCTAAGCCAAAGCCTCGGCTGCACAGATGCAGAATTATCCATGTGCCATCTGATGGCAATGAACACACAAAGCATACTCACACGTGGAGTTCCATACTACAATATGCATATTTAAAAAGAAAAAGAGAAGGTAGTCTTCAAAAGAGGCTTTTATTGCCATTCCTAAAACTCTGAACAGGCAATTTACTTTTAATAAGTGTCCTCAAACATATATACATACTTACTCGGATGATGTTCTGCACACCTGGGAAGATGTTCAAAATAAACATGGCCAACTCATGTCAGCTGTTTTCTGAAGCAATAAAGACAACACACTTTTAAGACACATTTGAACTTCATTGACCTTTTTTCCTCAGAAAAGTGAAAATCATAACCTTAACATAATTTCTTTCAAATGGATAAACTTAGACAATTTATCAACGCTTCCTTAAATTTTTACACCACGCTGAACTCTAACAGGTTTTTGTTTTAAGGTAAACCAGGTTTTTGGTTCTTCCCTGTGGAGAAGTTACTTTCAAGTCAGTGAAAGTTCTTGGCCCATGATTAAAAGTCTTTGCCAATTAGTACTCAACAACTTCAATTCATTTTTTTCTGGTTCAAGATGAGTAGGAGCCTAATAAGGCTGTGATAAAGGGCAAAAGGCACCGAGAGCCAAAAGCGGATTAATGAGCTCCTCCATTTATTTGTCTTCCTAACAGCTGAACTGTTACAACTATTGACACTCTTCAAAAGGCTCCGCTCTGAACCCTGTCCAGGCGCTGCAGGCTCCAATGGACATCTTCAAATCCAGAGAATGGAGGGGCAAGAGCTTCCCCTGTGTGATGCCAAAACCAACAAAGCCCCATGGATCAGGTAATGAAACTTCAGCTTTTCCCCCTTTGAGATTTATTTACTGGCAGCTGACAAGGGGCAAATTCAGCTCGAATTGTGCAGTCAAGGCCCTGTCAAGCTTGTAGAGGCAGCCTTGTCTTGAAGCACCTTCATGACTGGCATTTCACTCAAAAGCCCTCGGCACTGGTCCTTAGCAGCTTATGACATCACAAAGGACACTCCAGACAGATGCCTACATGGCATCCTGCAGCATTTTAAAAGAGAATTAGTGGTTTTAATTATGGTCGTAGTATGAAAGGGAACCATGCAAGCTCCACAGGAGACCTTTGATCAGACCCTTTTGCTAGTACAATGCCACGGAACTGTGACTATTCCTGGTAAGGGGCCTTTTCTTGCTGAATGACTCACCAGTGATCTTTGAATGCAGACAAGCTTCTAGCCCTCCCTCTTCATTAGTGAGCATTTCTATACAGGGGCCTATATAGTGCTTGGCGTCTAGGAGCTATACAATTGGGGGGAAAAGAATCCCTACAGATTCTGGCCTCTACTTAGGAAGTGGTGAAGGACTCTGAGTGACTTTATTCATTAAAACAGGTTGCTATTAATTAACTGTCATAATAAAATAAAGAACTATTATTTGCATTTCTTACTATGTTCTCTTTAGTAATATGTATAAAAGATGCTTGTGTAACAGAAATGAATTTATTGAACAACACCCCCATCCTTGCCTGCCCCATTTTGTATTCGGGTAGCAGAAACCTACTAATTATTGGGTCTAGGTCTGGGAGTCCAAAAGGAAGTAAAATATAAACACAACATTCATATGAAATGTTTTCTACCGGCCAGTTTCTGCAACTGAAAGTTAAAAAAATCGAACTCACTTTCCTTTTTAGTGATTGCAGAATAACATCTAAGATATCAAACTTTTTTCACATTATCAAATTAGTTTGAAGTGTGAGATTAACAACCACAATTCCTTTTTTAAAAAAGGAAGTCTAGCGTGAAGCACAATATGATTCAATCTTTTTAAAAACTATTTCAACTTTCAGGAAATAAAATATCTTTGGCATGAATATATTAAGAATTTAGCCAATAAAGTTGATCCCAATAAACATGGCCCTTAAAAGATTAATGGTCCATATTTTAAGTATATGAAGATATCTTATTCTCTTCTAGAATCTAATCAAACACAGTCATTTGGTGAAAAACTGTTGACAAAGGAAGATTTTTTTTTCCAAAAGTTTCCCATGGAAATGCTAATTTGGTAACAGGATAAAAAGAATTTTGCATAAATAGTACATCTTAGTCACTAAATGTCCAATAAGGAGTACTACTGTCCCAGGTTACTAATATCTGTTTTCAATTTTTTTTTTACACAGTTTCTTAGAGGAAAACTTTTGGACTTCAGAATTTTGGAAGCTGAATGATGAGCAGGTTTTTCACATTTTGCTGTCTCCAACATTTTTCGTATTTCTCAGACTTTGCAATTCTTTTCTTAGGTGCTTGAGAGCAACTAAAATATCAGCTAGCTGTGGGTCATTCTGTGCTTTCTGAGTGTAGAGACGAAAATGTTTGATGGTTTCAGACAACAGGAATTCAGGGTCTGCATCTCTCGCCTGCAAACGCAGCATCCGCTCACAGGCTATGGCATAGTTCTTGTGCCAGTTTGCGGGGTGTTCCTTTTGTAAATAGACAATCTCCTTATAAAGCTGGAAAACAACAAAAATGTTGGTAATCCATTGTTAGTACTTGACTTAAAAAACCTCAAAACAAAGAGGAATTAATAACACAAGAAAAAAAATCCAAGAGGCCTGCAATAAAAATGTAATCATTGCGAGGCCATGCAGAAAATGCAGGATGTTACTGTAATTATTACAGTCACAGGAGGCCAATGTGCTTCACCTAAAATGCCTGCGATTTTCAGATGTTGGAGGAGGAAACTGAAACACTGTGTCAGGACAAAATGCTCTTCCTCTAGAAAGATGTTCTGGGAAAGGGATTTAGTTCTAACTCCTGGAAGGCCATTTACTCAACAGGCAGAATGCTGAAACTCTAAATTTAGCTGCTGGAGGAAAAAATGGCTTTCTTTATAAAACTCTGTGGAAAAAGAACTGGAAGGAATTTAAATTTTGTTTCATGTTACTTGCATGAATTTTTCTTGGCATTAAAAACAACAGTAGTAATAGCAACAAAGGGAAAACCTGAACAATTCCATCATCAAGTCGGCTGGGCAAAACATACTTAGAGACACTTTTAAAATGAGATGTCTAAAATCTTCACAATAGCTTGTCAATTACAATTTTAATAGTTAAAATTTTGCCTACGAGAATTTAGAATTTTAATTTTCTAACATGAAAGATAGCATTGACAGGATACAGTTAGAATTTTTAACGTGTTTTCTAGAGAAGAGCCATCAAAATCTCAAAAAATAAAAGAGCAGGTGCAAACCATGAAACGAAAACTTATGCTTGGCTCCTTGGGGATTTTATACCCTCTTCAGGATTGTCATGTTAGCCTCATTGGAGATCACTGAGAATTTTCCAGTAGACTCTTTGAACACAGAACAGTAATTATGCTTTCTGTGGATTGTTTCTTGAATTAGATTTGTATTTACGACATCATTTAATTGAAAGGGACATTATTTACCCAACTAGCATCTTTATCAAAAGTTCTACAATGCATGTGTGATATGTGATTTCCATACTTAATAAACCTTATTTCTCACTTATCTTTTAAAGCAACTTTCCCTGTAGTTGACCATTGTTTTATAAAACAGGAAAAATTCACAATGCATTTTCAGATGCGTCAGAGTTCATGAGATCAGCCCTTTACCCTATTATGCTTTTTGTAAATGACATTTCTCTACCTTTCCCTCATAATCTTTTTTCTCTCTGTCATTCCTTTTTCCAAGTTACATTCTGAGGAGGAATGTGTATAAATTGCATAGCATGAATGGTTCCTGGTGCTCAGGAACCATTCTTTTTTTAAAAAAATCCCACTAAGGGTTTGGAGTCCGAATTAAAAGCAGCACTTTGAAAAGTGTCTTAGTTACTTTCTCATTGCTGGGACACAGTACTCCAAGCCCACAAGGTAAGGGCAGAGAGGTTTATTTTAACTCAGTTTCAGAAGGTCTCAGTTTACTCAGGGATATCTGGCAATGGTGGAAGGGCATGGCGAAGGGAGCATGTGAAGAAAGGTCTACACAGCATGGCGAGACAGGAAGCAGAGGAAGTGAAGAGTGAAGCCAGGAAAGGAGGCAAATCCTTCTCAGTCACGCTGCTGCGACCCACCTCTTCTGACCAGGCCCCATCTCGTAACAGAACAGAAAGGCAATGGATTAGCCCTCAGGATTGAATCACCTTCCAAACACATGAGACTTTCAGGGGACATTCCAGATTAGACCATAAAAGATGTGCTTGGTTTAACAGCTCAAGAGAATCTGGGGCTCGCGGTGACCTACCCACTACAGGCATTAGAATAACCAAATGTGGTTACCCTTTCCTAGAATACTTTCTGTCTGAGGCATCATCAATTTGTTTTGGATGACCTACTCAAACATGTGTTGAATCTTAAGAAGCTAGTCATTATTTATTAAGTAAAATTACATTTACTCCTCTCTGCATGTTATTATGACATTAGTCTTAGCTTCCAAGTGGCTGTTGTTGGATGACTTGTTTGGCTTCCAGGGGCCACAGTTAAAAAACAGAGTCTGTCCATGACCTCCTTTATTTACTGTTAAAAATCTCAAGCAGTAATGGCACTCTCGTATCAAGTATAGCCAGGCCCAGGACTTTTGCATCCAAGGTAACTTACCAGAACTTTTAAAAAAAATTTTTAACAAAGTCATTACATTAGTTTTCTATTGGAGCTGTAATAAATTACCACAATCACTGACTGAAAACAAAATAAATGTATTATTTTGCACCTCTAGCAGTTAGAAACCATAAAATTTGTAGGGCTGCATTTCTTCTGGAGGCTCTAGAGGAGACTGTTTTCCTACCGTTTCAAACTTCCAGTGGCCACCTACACTCTTACGTCTTAGCTGCTCCAGGGCCAGCAGCAAAGTATCTTCAACACCGCCCTCAACCCTCCCCCCCGCCCGTTTCTGAATCACATCTCCTTTGGCTCTGCCCCTCCTGCCTTCATTTGACATGGTCCTTTGTGATTGCATCAGGACCACTAAGGTAATCCAGGATAATCTCTCATCTCAAGACCCTTAACTTAATCACATCTACAAAGTCCCCTTTGCCAAGTACAGTAACAGTTACAGGCTCTAGAGTTTAGGGTACTGATACCTTGCTGTGGGGGCAGGGGCATTATTTTGTTTACTGTAGTCATTTATATTATACACTGCGATAATGCTGAGTATTTTTCCTTACATGTGGCTTTACAATGCCCACACTAGGCTACAAACAAAATAAAAACTGGCTATCCATCCTTTCTCTACCCCATTCTCTGCCACTGTCTCTCAATATTAAAAGTGCGACGTACATTGTATGCATGAGCGTAGAGTTGAGCTTTCACCTTTAAAGGCATGTCCACAGTTTCTGCCAGGTTAAAGATGAAGAATGGTGTTTTCATCCTGGGTAGGAGTGAGAACATTTATTAAAGTCATGTTGTCAATTTCACATTCAGAGCTAAATTGTTTAGGCTCTCCACTGATAGAGAATGTACAAAACCCTCTACTGTATTATCTTCCATTCTTTCATAGTCATAGTTTTCTCTGAACCAACAGCACCCCCTTTCCCAAAGATACTGCATTCATGCTTAATACCAAATCTGCTAGGAAAAAAGCCCACAGTCACCATCACTATTACCCACTAGTCTCCTCCAGATGTACATTATTAACACACAAGAGTAGAGGCCAGCAGGGAGATGTGCGGTGCTGGGTTGCCAGCACAGCCCTGAAGGTTCTCATCACAGGGGCTCATGCCACATGTGACCAGCTTAGAGGTGGCTGGACTCCTGGACCACATGAACTCATCCAAACTGTCTCCAGCACACCAATTCAATCAATACCTGCCAAAATAATGACCTCTTTTCTTTTTTTCTCTGATTTCCATCCAATTTTCTGCATATGGACACCATAAAAAATTGTGCAAACATATAGCATATCTTTGACCAAGTCTTCAAAGCAAGGATTTGTCCCTATAACTAGACTGATAACTTGAAAGATGATGTTTATGACTTTCAAAAACACTATTCCACACACTGTTGTACATTTTTATAATCATTATATTGGAGTTGTATTTCTTGACAATTCATTATAAGCCTCTTTAAACATACTTAAGCTCTTTATGTCTTAACTCAGTTATTGGCAAACATCCTGGCATGGACTGGACATCAATTTTCTTTTCTTTCTTTCTTTCTTTGTGTTACTGGAGATCAAGCCCAGGATCTTCTCATTGAGCTACAACCCAAACCTATTTCTATTTTTGATTTTGAGACAGGGTCTCATTAAGTCACTAAGATGTCCAGACTAGCCTTCAACATCTGATCCTTCTGCCTCAGCCTCTCATAGTGCTGGGACTACAGCCTGTGCCACCAGCCTTTTACTTTTTTGTTTGTTTTCCAGAAAACACTTCACATGGACAAGGCACACCTACTACTACTACTACCAGCACTCCTACTGCTACACTAAGAAGCCTTATGTTCATATTTAGGCCAAAGCTTGGTAGTGTACGTTTATTATTTTAAAATAATGAGAGGGACCAATAGAAGCAATAATGACATTATTAAGTGTTCTACCCAGGACAGTATGACCTCCTTCTAGTCAACAGAAAAAGTATAGCAATTATCACACTAACAGTCAAATTTCTGTTTACATACTGGTTTGCTCCATCAGACTATGAACTCCATGAGGGTTGGCATTACCTCATATCAGTACATGTAGCTTCAATGCCTGGTACATGGCCTGGCACATCACTTATTAGAGATTATTAGAGTTTCTAATAATCAACTTTATTCAACCTAAGTCACTCACTTTAATTTAGTTGTGACCGAACAATGCAGAAGTTAGGAGCATTCTAGAATCAGAGCAATTCGAGGTTTGGACTTCAGCACCAGCAGCTTAGTGGCCCTGGACACGTGCCCTCTCTACCTCTAGTCTGTTCTTTTATAAAATGGGGACAACAGGAACTTCTTCATAGGTTATGATCAGGACAAAACGAGATCATTCACATTATTATTATAATTATCATTATTATTAATGACTAATATAATACCTCAAAATAGTTGATCATAGTGTGGTTCTTATTACTCCTAAGTTGAAAAGTGACACAGGCTACAAAACAGACTACAAGCAGGAAAATGCACATTAGTCACCTTGCTTGCCACATCTCTTCATTGGCCACAGATTCCCAGGAAGAAGGATCAAACCTGTGACAGGGGAGAAATAGGGCCTTTGTGTCAGCCATTCATTGCTACAGGCATTAAGGCTTGTTTTACAAATCTTGTAAGACCACTAAAATAAAGCGGATCTGGAAGTACTGGTAGTGAGAAAGCTAAAAGTTCAATTAGAAGCAATGCTGAGTTTTGGTAATGTGTTCTTAATTTGACAGTGAGCACCAGTGCCTCACAGGAGCGTACAAAGGACTAAGAGGAAGCCGCTAGAAGGCTATGGGGGCAGCTGTTCCTAAAGCTGTTAGACAGCAACACGGAGACAGAGGTGAGGCGCCAGCCACTCTCCAGGCCTGGCTGAGAGCCAGAGGGCTGTGGAGCAAGGTGAGGAGAGAGGCCTGGCATTCATGAAGCGCCACTAAAACTGTGATGCTGCTCGAGTAACAATTCGCTGACGTAGCTGAAATTTCTCTCACTCCCTTCTGTTGCGGCAGAGATGAGTGATGCACGCAGGCACTACCTGCCAGCTATCAGAAGACGTTATTTTCCAACTTTTCCTTGCTGAGCCTGCATAGTACTCTGACTCAGGGTGGCTCTTTACCCAGCTCTGGCTGTTACCAGTGTGGCCAGCCTGTCCTGTTGACTCAGCAAACTTTTACAACATTTTTTCCTATGGCTTTACCTTCTGTCTTGAATTGTAAGTGATAGATTATATAATCTTTAATTTGTAATTTTAAAAATAGGTAATGTTTTTTTTTGTTGTTTTTTTCCTTGTGGTACTGAGGTTTGAACCTAGGGCTTTCACAATAAGCTACATCCCCAACCCATTTTTTTGTGACAAGATCTTGCCAAATTACTCATTTTCCCAGGCCAGGCTCAATCTTGTGATCCTCCTGCCTCTGCCACCCAGACAATGAGCAATTTCTTTAGATGGTAACTCACTTTCCATATGGGAGAGTAAACTCTTCACAAAGATGGTATGGAAAGACTAATAACTGTCCTAAACAACACAGCCCAGGGGGTACCAAACAACGTGGAGAATAAATATCTAAATTCAGTCTTTCCTATGAAAAGTGATCTATATTTTTTTCTCTTCTTGTCAGTACTGAGGATGGGATACAAGCTAGTGCATGTTAGGCAGGTGCTTTACTACTGAGTTCCATGGCCTTTCCCTATCTCCAATTCTTGTAAGTAAGGTTTTGACAAGTTCATGCACAGGGGCACCATGGTGGCTACTGAGCACTCGTCACACCCTCCACTGCAGGGAATAAGTCCCTTGCACTTTTAGGGTCAACAGACATCACTGCACGTGTCTGACTACTGTGGCACCCACTCAGCCACAGCCTCCTCCCCTCTCTGCCTGTCTCCATTGTTCTATGAACAGGAGGAAAAGAGATGCTACCCTTCTGTATTTGCTTCATAATACTTTGTGGCAGCAAATAATTTTTTAAAACGGCAAAACAAAAAACACGGAATGGCATTTCAAAATGTAGGGTTTTTTAGGTATACAAAACTGTATACTTAAAAATAACAGTAGTTGCTCATACCTTCCATATTCTTCAGTCCAGTTATAGATATTTTTTGTGAGTTTAATCCAGTCTTCAGGGTTGAACGCAATCCTTGAGGGAACTAATTTGTCACAAGACCCCCAAGGCCAGAGTGAATAGTTCTTTTTCCAGGTTGAATCATCTTCATGAATTCCTATGCAAACAAACACTTCTTTCCTATTGAAAGGTCATAATAAATTCATAATTCATAAAAGGTCATTTTAAAGTCATTAAAAACTGGCTCTCAGTTAACCATTTGTGCATGTATTGGTTTATTTAAATATTTCCCAAATTGTTTGAAATTTATCTTAGTGTGAAACGTTGTCTGTAGGAGTTTGGAGGGTTACACATAGACACAGATAAAGTACATTCCTGTAACATTACAAGAAATCACTTGGAGGCCAGCACTGTTATCAGGAAAATTGCTGTGGAACCATCTCCCATGAAAATATGTTTTGATACCTCTTCTTACTTTACAAGTGAAAAATATAAATTTTCTTTTGTGTCACTACTTAAAAGTAGTCTTTCCTTCCTCACATTCTTATTACTCTTAAAATTGTTATTCTTGTAGTGTATTTATCATCTGTATTTGCCAATCCCCAAATTAGCCCCAAAGCATCCAGAGGATATGTCCTTCATCCTCGAGTTACCTGTGAATCTCACACAGGTGATGTATACTGAACCCAATAAGTGCTTTGCTGGATGAAATTCATTAGATTAGAAAAACTACTAGGAGCCTTAGCTCCTATAAACATTAGTAATAGAAATGATTAAAACAAACTTGATTCAGGAAAAAGGATAATCATTTGTCTCCCGATTTACAGTTTTTGTCTCAGTTTTTACAAAATAGGAAAAGAAAAAGGGGTGTGTTGGGGCTGGAGGAATAGCTCAGTGGTTAGAGCACTTGCCTAGGAAGCTGAAGTCCCTGGGTTTGATTCCCCAGCACCACATAAAGCTGGGTGTGCTTAGTGAAGTGAGTCAGAAGCAGAAAGTGCAACACTGAATGGTCTCTCTGATCACAACTATCTCATGGAACTTGAAAAACAAAGTGAACCAAGGGGATAGGGTGCAGAGG